>CM073464.1:16407500-16857500 GCA_037074535.1 Gleditsia sinensis
TGTAAAAGTAATATAAATAAATCTTAGTCATTAAATTATGATTGAATGATTTAATGGAATATTTAATATTGATATTGTGATATATTAAGATATTTGTAAGAAATTTAATGAACATGATAAAGCCTGATTTGGTCCAAATGGAGTATTGCACATAGAAGTTTACCTTTAAGCAGTGCCTAAAGTGCTTGCAGTAAATGAGAAAAAGGTTATTTGATAAGATATGTAAAAGGAAAAAGTTGGTCTTTTAGAGACCCAATGTCGTGTAGATTTGTTTATGGAGTTCTTAAGGACAAGCAAATGCTTAGACCAAAAGAGAAAATAGTTTAATAAATAATGTTGTTGAAATTTTTTTAATAAGATAAGACTTATAAAAGCTAGAAAATATAAACTATAAAGTTCTAAGCTTTTAATCTAACATGATTATAGAGATAGAATAAATGAGAATATTAAATCATATATAATTTAGGTCATATTTAATAAAACTTTACTTTGCATGTTATAGTTGTATTATTTACTTGCTGAGTCACAAGACTCATATATTCTCTTTTATATGTTTTACAGTTAGAATTGGAGTAGTACGATAGAGGTATTAGAAGAATAAGTTATTCCTGGTGAGTTCAAATTGTCCTGTGGCCTTATTGGTTTGATTATTTGTATGGTTGTTGAAAATCTAGAGTCACTCCATTACCATAGGCAGGGTCCGCATTTCTATTACATTTTGTTATAATGATTATGTATGAGATATGTTGTGTAAAATGACAATAGATGTTCTATTATATTTAAAGATGAAATTGAAAAAAAGGTGGACAATCTAAATTATAAGAAAAACATTTATGTTTATGATTATAGTTATTTGGAGTTAAACCTTTATTTATATTTTAATCGAGAATAAGTTGTTAAATAAGTATTTGATTGCTTTACAAGTTAATGCTTATGTTGTTTGGATTCGCGATACATTTTCGTTAGGTAGGATTACAAAGTCAGGAAATCCCTCATTTCATGTCGGTCACATGCTAAGTTATCTAACCTGTGACAAATTTTTTCTCGTTACTAAAATCTTTATTTTCAACTCCAAATATAATAACCAAAATTAATTTAAAAATTAGTTATCTTATTATAGTCATAATAATAATATTTCTTACATAAACTCATTCTACAATACAAATCGGTTATCCAAATACAACTAATATTCATTGGATTAATATCTAGCAACATCAACAGGACTTAAATCCAACCACTAGCGAAACTCAACATGAGATCCAGCCGGTACATGATTAGCTCTACCATGCAAATATATATAAATTAGATAGAACAAAAATTTTGGAAAACTAAAATACTAGTGCAACATGCAAAAACTAGAACAGATCAAATTATTCAACTTATTCCTATATGGCTGATGGTTTTTGAAACCTTATTGATATATTGGGGAATTTTTATTTTAAATACTACTAAAGTGAATAAGCTCAATGTTATTTACATATCAAGAAAATGATCAAGAAGAGACTATTAATGATGAACAATTTAGTCAAGAAGAAAAAATTGAACAAATAACTAGAGAAGTAGCACAATACGAAATGGCAAAAATAGATAAAGAATTTGAATTATTAACTCTATTAAAAACATATTATAACTCATACCATATAATTTATATTTAGGCGCACTCTGCTAAAGATTGGTATTATAGCCAGTTACCCCTAGAAAGTGTTCTCACAGTCTAATATGTGACGAAGGATTGGCTCTTGGCTCTTGGGGTCCTCATCTGAAAGGAATGAGGCTGTATCTGTCGAGAAGCAGTTGCGTAAAATTGGTTTCTGAGGGACCATCTCTAGCCACGTGTGTATGTAGTTCAATTAACTATAGTAAATTAATCTTTATGTTATTACCCTTATGAAACCAATATGGAAATGATCCAAGGAAGGAAGAAATATAAATTAATTTTTATGTTTTGTTCTTTACCCAGTCGTTTTACATCCTCGTCTTCTACCTCTTCATCTTCCAGAGTCTTCTCCTTACTCTTTTGGTATCATAGCCTAAGGGGAAGTAAGGATGGTTGAATAAATATTAAATTATTGTTGCTTTTATGAACTCTATGTTAACTCCTAAATATGAATGAAGTTCTGGTATGTCGATAACCCTGTAAAGATTTAGCATTGTGGATTAAAGACGATTTTCCCTTGTCACCTATGCTCATATGTTAATCACAAATCAGTAGGCTAGACAGCCCATGATGAATAATTCATTATGAAGAATTAAGGCTTGTTTGATTCTGTTTTTATTTTTTTGTTTTTAAAAACTGTTTCTGAAAATTATGTTTAAAAATTGTTTTGTATAACAGAAATAATAAAAAATTTGTTTGATAAACTATTTTGAAAATATGTTATTTTTTATTTTTTGTGTTCTAAAAAAAAATAACTTTTTTCTATTTCTGTTTTTCTATTTTAAAAACAACTTATTTTCAAAACTTATTTTCGAAACAATAATAGAAAATAGTTACCAAATGAGTTTTTTTTATTCTGAAAACAACTAAAAATAGAAAACAGTTTTTTAAAACCAAAAACAAACAGGCCCTTAATATCCAATTCATTCAGCAATAGTAAATTAATCTTTATTCTGTTACCTTTATGAAACCAATATGGTAATGATCAAAGGAAGGGAGAAATAGAACTTAATTTTTATGTTTCATTCTTTATCTAGTCGTTTTACATTCTCCTCTTCTACGTCTTCATCCTCTTTGAATCTGAAGCTTAAAGCTTTAACCAAATCATTCTTCAAAGATGAAATTCATTTTGAATAAACAAATTCCACAGTTGATAATTGGGAAATGCCAAAAATCCCTTATACAAAGCTGTACCAAAACTCCAACTCACGCTTTTTCATAAGTCTAATTATATAATATAAACTTATGAAGAAATCATAACCCTATATCCCAAAGAAGATGTGTTCTAACTTCTTTCGGTGAAATCACTACAAAAATATAATGAAAAATACAATTTTATGTACATTGGATGTGTACAAGTAGCTGTCAAACCCTTACACAAATTAGGATTAAATAATTCTATTTGTATGTATGTTAAGAATAGTAGGTACAACCAATTCCATGAGTCCATTTACGGAGCCATAAAAACTAGTTTGTCTAGAGGACTTGTCTGGTTTCAATGTTTCCCCAACTAGACCATATGACTAAAAGAAAAAAAACCCAAAAGATCTATTCTTTTAAAGGTCAAATTACATGCATATGATACGATTCTTGGAATAATTCTAGCAATCATTATCTATAAAGTCCAATACAAACTTTACAATTCAACCATGAGCTCTCATACCTTGTGAGGAAGGAAAAACTACTTGCTTCCTTGTAGATATGACAAAGGCACAATTGTCAATTCCACAAGTAATTCCTTGGGATTCTATTTAATATCCTGAAGAATGGCAATTTCAAATTGTAGCTATACTGTCACGCCCCTAATTTTAAAGCACGTGAAACACATATTTTACGAACATATATTTTTCATAACATGTATAATACACTCTTTTACAGATAGGTATTCTCATGTATTCACAATATATAAACCAAATCTATAAACATCAAAGTACAATAGAAGTAGAGATCCTACCTATGGCATTTAGAGCATACTCTAGAGTACAAAAACAATATAAATCAAAATCTACGAGCCTTGGAAACAAAATAGGCTCACCTAAAGATCATGTCATCTAGCTGGTCAACTATTTGAAGGAAAAGGACTAAAATCTATATCCTTATCTGAAAAACATATAAATATCGTATAGTGAGTTTGACAACTCAGTAAGTAGATAATACCTCCTATGACTTCTTAGGTCAACATATGGATGTACTCATATTTTAAAATTTGCCATAGAAAATACAGTTCAGAAGTACATTCATATAGGACCCGCATTTCAAATATTCTCAGTTCATATCACATTTAGATATTCAAAGTCATATGCAATACGATATAATCATTATTCAAATATTGTAATGCATCAAAACCTTTCATATGAAAACATTGGGAATATCCCATATTAGAACCACCATATCAGAGTTTAAGCCCTTTCGTACTTTGTTGGTGTAAAATTTACCTAAACTCAGCATCTCACTGAAGTTTGCCCTACCACCATTCAAGAGAACACGCAAAGGGACTCTAATATAGATATTTTCCAAGCACACAGCAAGGGAGGCAAGTCACATATTTTATAGTTAGCATCTCACTCATATAGGAGGCATCCTGCTCTCCATCACATATTATATCTCATGTATTGGCTGCCACATGAGGCTAGCATCACCCTGCTAGCTGAGGTATTAAGGTGCAGCAGAGTTAATATCACTTGTTGTTAGTAGACAGTGTTTCTAATAGGATTCCTCCACATAATTATCATATGCACATATTCCATATCATTCAAAATAGAGCTTTCAGTATAATACAGAATATTAGTCTCAATACATATCATCTGTCATAAATTACCTATTCAAGGTTTATCACATATATATGCCCTTTCTCAAGGCAATCATATAGCTTTATAAATCAATGCCACATGCATAAATATTCACTTTATCATTTAATGAGAAATATATGTGAAATCATATATACCATGAGTTTAAAAATATATTTTCAAAACTATACTCTTCTCAAACTATATTTCAAATTGTAAGCAATTCAGATGATTTTAATACATTTCAGAAACATATTAAAAGTGTAAATATCTTATAAACACAATCAAATATACATTTAAAGATTAAGAAGAGTATAGGCAAGTCAAAGAAAGAATCATCTACTTACAGGGTAAGGACTTTAGATTGGATAGCCCCAAAATACACTTTTCCAATCCACATTTGACTAAACAGACTTCTAAAACGTGTCCGGAGGGTTCAAAAAAAAAATGACTCAAGGAACTGGTCACTGTTCATGGTCAGAAAATACTATTCACGATGACGAAATCACTATTCACCGCCGAAAAATACTATTCACCAAGAACAAAAAGTTGTCAGATAGTTGAAAATTTTCATATTCTAAGATTTATCTAGTTCTTGAATCCATATACGGTGTCAGATTTTCAATTTGAGGTTAAGAGTTTTAGAATTTATCTTTTTTTGAGATTTTCTACTTCCGATTTGCGGCGATTCTATGGTTGATTTAAAAAGTTGTTCAATCAAAATCGTAGTACTCTCCATCCTGAATCCAGTGGTATCTTTAATTTTGAGATTAGAGGCCTATAGACACTCTAGATCTAAAAAGAAAACATGAAGGTACTATTCACACTATTCATCTAAATTTTTTTGTAGATGCTCCTTCTTCTCGATTCATTTCCCTCTCCCCGTTTTCTCTTTTTTTTTTTATATTTATTATTATTTAATAATTAAATATATAATATTATTTTTTATTTTATTATATATATATATTCATATAAATACCGTTTTTATCTTAAAATATCCCAAAAAAATTTAAAAATTTATATTATTGTAAAACTTTAGTTGCAATATCAAATTATGACTTTTCTCAATAAAATTTTAATAAAACAAATCAAAAAATAAATATATTTATGTATAATAAAAGAAAGAATATTTTTAAAAATAAAACAAAAATTTATTAGAGGCCAATATAATTATTTTAAGCAAAATAATAATTATTTTAATTAAAAGTATACGTGCTTTTAGTAAAACATAATCATTTTTTTAAAATAAAAATATATTTGTTTATAGTAAAATATTATTATTTAAAAATAAAAAATTACGGGATATTACATATACCAACAGAAATATCAGCTCCACCTTTAAGTAGAGTTGTCCAATATTCCTCAGGAAAAGGAAGACTATCTTTTCAAAGACCAAGACAAAGTCTAGATTTACAAAAATTTACAGAACCAAAATCTATAAAAGATTTTGCTTCTGTAGCCAGTCTTAAAACTACAAATCAAAGTTTCAGAATAGTTAAACACTCTAGTTTTAATGAAACATCAAAAATTAGCCTTAGAGGTTTAGAAACACCTTATAGGATTCCAAAACTAGTATATACTCAAAGAGGCAAAGAAATAGTTGAAGATGATGGATCTGAACCTATCAAGTCTTCAACATTTTCTCAAATGGTGGATGTATTTGAAACTATTTAATGGATCATGGCCCAAAAGAATTTCAAATAGATAAAGATTCTTTATGGAAGGATTTCTATTCAGAAGAACTTACTCCTCAAAGAACTTGGTTTTTAAAGAAATTTTAAGGCCAGTCTAGAAAACAAATTCAAGACAAATATTATTAAGCGATAATTGATTTTAAAACATATGTTCCTTTCTTTGATTGGTTTGAGTTATGTGCCAAAGGCAAACACTTAGCATATCCATTTGGTAGTTTTATAAGTGTCAACTATAGGATTTTAAATATGAGTTACCTCCTCAAAAACCTTTTAGGATTGAAACCATAGATCCTTAAAAACCATTAATTGCTGCAACCTTTAAGGATAAGGATATCGTAGAGACAATTTCTTTCAAAGATATAAAATCTTTAATGGAACAAAAAAATTATACAAATAAATATCTTCAAATGATAGGACAACAAATCATAGTTGAAACACATATCCCAATAAAATAAGAGGTTAGAAAAGCCCTTGTTTAAACCATATAAAATTCCCCTAGAAAAGCAAAAGAATTTAGTCTATCCTACTAAGTAAAAATTGATTAATGGAATTGATCAAGCACTAGCTAAGATACGTAGGAAAAATGAGTTATCTCAGGTTGTTTAGGATAAACCTCCTAGCCATACCAATTTTAGCTCAAAACAAGTTCAAACTTTAGATAAAGCTTCTGAAATATCTACGGATAAAGAAGTTAAACTAGGGATAATGAACATTAAAACAAATTAGAAAACATCAACGAAACTCTATTACCTTAGAGCCAATTTTCCAAATCAATGTCTTGAATAAAGAGCACAAATTATTCAAAATTCATATAATGGAAATAAAATCTATGAATGAAATATAGATGGTCAAACAAAGTATCATATACTAAATACTCTTCAACAAATGACAATGGTCAGTATAGCATATTAGAATGCACATGGATGCGATGACTCAACAGTCGTTCACATCCTTGTCTCAAGCTTTACAAGCCAACTCAAAGGTTGGTCGGATGAACATCTCACTGAAGAAGAGAAATGTCAAATCTAAAACTCTCTCAAAGTCAATTCAGAAGGATCTTTTATCCTTGATGAAGATAGGGAACCAATTTCAGATTCAGTCAACACATTAATTTTTACAATTACAAAACATTTCATAGGAGATCCAAGCCTATGGAAAGACAAATAAGCGGAATTACTCTCAAATCTTAAGTGTATGACTTTGTCTGCCTTTTGATAGTATAAGGATACTTTCTTTAGTTTCTATGCTAGAAATGACAGTAATCAACCTTTTTGGAAGGAAAAATTCCTTGTAGAACTTCCCAGATCTTTTGATGATAAGGTTCGGGAAAAAAATTAGAAACAAGTACGATGGCCAAATAGTTTATGAACAACTTACTTATGGATAGTTAGTAAGCTATGTTAATAAGACAGCCCTCAAAATATGTCAGGATGAGAAAATCCAATGACAAGTTTCTAAGGAAAAAACAATCAATAAAAGCAAGCTAGGATCTTTTGTGAACAATTTAGATTTAAATGTCCCAAAACATTTAAACCAAAACATGGATGAAAGATAAACAAGCTGAGTCTACCAAACAAGAACATAGTAGGAAGAAATATCATAGGAGAAAACCTAGGTATATAACTCCTCCAAATTAAGATACCAGACCAATTTGCTACATATGTGGTAAACTAGGTCATATCTCAAAATATTGCAAGATTAAGAGGAAAACAAATAAAAAATTTTAAAAATCTTAATCTAGATGGAGAAACTATAAACAAAATAGTAATTTGTGGGAAAAAGAATCCTCAGATAAAGGATCTCTTACTAAAGAATTCTCAGCAAATTCTGATCAAGAAAACAGTTAAATACAATATAATGATATATCTTCAACAACAGAAGAAAAATCATCAAAAGAACATGAGATAAATGTTCTAACACAAGAACAAGATCTCCTTTTAGAAGTTATTTTTTCTCTTCTTGATAATGAACAAAAGGAAATTTGTCTTGCAAAATTCAAACAAACGTTTGCTAAACCTCAAACATCTTATAGAAAACCATCCGTAATTAAATATAATCTTAACGAAGTTTTAGCAAGATTTAACACAAAAACTAAACATGTTATCTTACAGGATTTGCAATCTAAAATTAATATGATAAAACAGAAGTGAGACAATTAAAAATGAACAGAAAATATATTTTATAATGCTCTCAAATCTTCAAGAAGATGCTCATAAGGAAACACAAGATGAGCCAATTGAAGAAGAGAATGAAAATTTTCTAGCAGCATTCTCACAATTTTTTGTTCAAAAGTTTTACATTCCAATTAAAATTATAATAAAAAATGAATATACAATCGAGGCTATAGCTCTGTTTGATACAGTAGCTTATCTCAATTATATACAAGAAGGATTAATTCTAACCAAATATTTTGAGAAAACTAAAGAAGGTTTAAGATCTGCACATGGTTCTAAGCTTACAAATGCAGTAATCAAAAACCAAAATCTCAAAATAACAAAAAAAAATTTGTTAGTTAAGGATATGACTAGCAAAATCATCCTAGGTTCACCTTTTATCCAACAATTGTTTCTATTTTCGGTGGATAACAAAGGGATAATAACTGAAAGACTAGGACAAAAAATAATTTTCCAATTTACACGCCAACCAACTTTAAAAGGCTTAAACTTGATTATGTATAAACAGAATCAAATTAATTATCTTTCTGAAGAAATAAGCTTTAGGAAGATAGAACAACAACTAAAAAATTTGGTTATTCAGGACAAAATTCAATCTTTACAATTAAAGATTCAAAATTAAATTTGTGCTGAATTCCCAAATGCTTTCTAGAACAAGAAACATCCCTTGTATATGTCATTCATGATCTTTTGGAATTCTGAAGGTGCATTCTTCAGTCCAAATGGCATTACATTTCATTCGTATTGTCCAAAAGAAACTGTAAATGTTGTTTTGTACCTATTTTTAGGTTTTATTTGGATTTGATAGAAACCTAATTTCATATCAAATTTTGAAAAGAGTTTTGGAGAATACAATTGATTCAGCAAATCTTTTTTATTTGGGATAGGGTATCTAATCCATTTGAGGGCTTTGTTTAATGGCTTGTATTAACATAAAAAGCAGTACATGGCCAAGGAGATTTTAGAATCTACCATATGATGTTTCCTATTCCATCCGTAGATATTTCAGAAGCTTTATCTAAGGCTTGAACTTGTTTTGAGTTAAAACTAGTATGGCTAGGAGGTGTATTCTGAACAACCTAGGATAACTCATTTTCCCTACATATCTTAGCTAGCTCTTGATTAATCTTATTAATCAGTTCTTACTTAGTAGGATAAATTAAGCTATTATTTTTTCTAAGGGAATTTGATGTGGTTTAAACAAGGATTTTTCTATTTGTCTAACCCCTTGTTGTATTGGGATAGGTGTTTTAGCTATAATTTTCTATCCTATCATTTGAAGATATTTATTTGTATAATTGTTTTGTTCCACTAAAGATTTTATATCTTTGGAGGAAATTGCCTCTGTTGTATCCTTATCCTTAAAGGGTGCAGCAATTAATGACTTTTTTAGGATTTATGGTTTAAATCCTAAAAGGTTTTTTACAAGGTATTTAAAATCTTCTCTTTTAATTGTTTTTTAGTTTTGCATAGTCCTATTGTTGACACTTATAGAACTACTAAATGGATATCCTAAGTGTTTGGTTTCAGCATATAATTTAAACCAATCAAAGAAAGGAACATTTGTTTTAAAATCAGTTATCCACTAATAATAGTTATCTTGAATTTGTTTTTTGGACTGGCCTTGAAATTTTTTTAAAAAACCAAGTTCTTTTAGGAGTCAGTTCTTCTGAATAGAAATCTTTCCTTAAACAATCTTTGTCTATTTGAAATTCTTTTTCAATTTCTTTTGGGTATTGATCCATTAAACAGTTTTGAGTTCATCGACCATTTGAGAAAATGTCAGAGACTTGATAGATTCAGATCCATCATCTTAAACTATTTCTTTACCTCTTTTGAGTATATACTAGTTTTGGAATCCTAGAGGATGTTTCTAAGCCTCTAAGGTTAAGTGTTGATGTTTCATTAAAACTAGAGTGTATAGCTATTTTGAAACTTTGATTTACAGTTTTAAGACTGGCTATAGAAGCATAATCTTTTACAGATTTTAGTTTTGTAATTTTTGATAAATCTATACTTTGTTTAGGTCTTTGGAAAGATAATCCTCCTTTCCCTAAGGAATATTGGACAACTTTACTTAAAGGTGGAGCTGATACCTCTGTTGGTACAACTACATTTTGAAATTATCATTCTTTAGGATATTCAATAGAATCCCAAGGAATTACCTGTGGAATTGACAATTGTGCCTTTGTCATATCTATAAGGAAGCAAGTAGTTTTTCCTTCCTTACAAAGTATAAGAGCTTTGCTCATGGATGAATTGTGAAGTTTATACTGGACTCTATAAATAATGATTGCCAAAATTGTTCCAGGAATCATATCATATCCATGTAATTTGACCTTTAAAAGAATAGATCTTTCGGGTTTTTCTTCTTTTAGACATATGGTCCAATTGGGGAAACATTGAAACCAGACAAGTCCTCAAAACTAGTTTCTATGGCTATGTAAATAAACTCATGGAATTGGTTGTACTTACCATTCCAAACAAACATACAGATAGAATTGTTTAATCCTAATTTGTTTAAGGGTTTAGCAGCTACTTGTACATATCCAATGTACATGATATTGTATTTTTCACTGTGTTTTTATAGTGATTTGGCCAAAAGAAGTTGGAACTCATCTTCTTTGGGATCTAGGGTCATGATTTCTTTAGAAGACTTGATTATATAGTCAGACATATGAAATAAACCTAATTTGGAATTCTAATACAGTTATATATCAAGAATTTTTGGCATTTCCCAGTTATCAATTGTGGAATTTATTTCTTCAAAATGAATTTCATCTTTGAAGATTGATTTAGTTAAAGCTTTAAGCTTAAAATTTGAAGAGGATGATGAGGTACAAGAGGAGGATGTAAAACAACTAGTTAAAGAACGAAACATAAAAATTAATTTCCATTTCTCCCTTCCTTGGATCATTATCGAATTGGTTTGATAAGGGTAACATTATAAAGATTAATTTACTATTGCTGAATGAATTGGATATTAATTCTTTAGAATGAACTATTCATCCTATGATGTCTAGTCTACTGATTTTTTTTATTAACATATAAGCACGGGTGACAAGGGAAAACCACCTTTAATCCACAAATAGGCCTAAACTCCCCTTTACAAACATATGTTAAATCCTTACAGTGCTATCAACATAACATTACTTCATTCATACTTAGGAGTTAACATAGAGTTCATAAAAACAATAGTAATTTAAGATTTATTCAATCATCTTTACTTCCCCTCAGGCTTTGATACTAAAGAAGTAAGGAGAAGACCTTGGATGATTGAGGGGAGAAGGGAAAGAGAAGTAAGGAATGCAAACGGACTACACTATAAAAAATAGAAATTAAAACACGAGATGCAAAATGAAAAATTGATAAAATTTAAAAGTTTGATTGCATAAAATATTTAAATCACAAAATAAAGAAGGAAAAAGTCTTGCATAGATCTCTGCAAGCCTCTTTGTTTTTCTTTATTTTTTGATTCAAATATTTTATGCAATCAATTTTTTAAATTTTATCAATTTTTCATTTTTCATTTCATATATATATATATATATATATATATATATATATTATGTGGGTACATTTGAATTTGTAGTTTTATGCTTTTACCTAATTTTCATAAAAATTTATAAATATGAAGATCTCCATAAGTCCAAGTTTCCCTATAGAGAAATAGGGGAATCAAAAAAATTATCTTGAAAGTAAAAAATAAGGATAAGGAGGGAGAGATAGGGAAGTGACAAGAACACAGAGTAGAGAAGGCCTTTCTAACCTGCACTCTATTACCATCTTAAAGTTTCCATTGAAAATCTTTCCATGAAAAAAATTCCATCACGGGTCAAATAAATCAACCTTTTATGACAAGATTCACTAGCAACTTATATAATCATCACTAAAAAGTTCACTTTTTTGGAGTGCCTTAGAGGTTGTCCGCTATTGAAAGTCACTGATTATTACCATTAGTAATGAATACTAAATTTCTTCACTATAGACCAACTTTAATTTTAGTAAGGACTTTATTAGTCATAATATAAAAGTCACCATTGAATATTTCATTTCCCGTAGTGAGACATGGAGGATCTCTATTTTATTGGTATCTCATGCCACCAAAAGAAGATTTTTCATCTCTAAATATTTAAATTTGTAATTCTATATAATACTTGGTATCATTATTTTGGAAACTAAGGGTGGGCATACTTCTAGATCGAGCAAAGTTCAAAACTAGGCTGTAATAGACAATTAAATAGGTAATTAAGCCCATTCCTAGCCTAATTAATTTTAGGTTTAATATTTTAGATATCTTGGTCTTATGCAAAACAAGTTTTAGGAAAAAAAATAATTGATAAAACTTAAACATCTTAACATTCAAATTACTATAAGAGTTACAAGTCATGGTCCTCAAACATTCAATTAATAATGTTGGATTAATTTTTTATTAATTATAATTGTAGATTAACAATAATTAATTATTAGAACATTAACACATTTGAGTTAAATTATCAGTGCTAAGCTTAGAATAGATTGGGTCTTGGTTAATTATGTTTAATCTATGATAGGCTAAATTATACACAAACCTATTGGGTAAAGGCCCAACTTGTAGTCTCTTAGTAGTCAGTCGGTTTGCTATCACAATATTTACTTGAGAAAGAGGAATTTTTTTCTATAAATAATCAGTATTCTCTGCAAAATATAACCTAAAAAGATTGAAATAAAACATCTCTTCTCTTATGACTCTCTCAGAACTCTCTGAGTTCTGTGTATACTAAGGGAAAAAGCAGGTTGAATATCACTTCTCATCTTTATCTACTATCTGTATAATGTACATTATTGGATCATCAACAAGTATGCATTCATCTCCCTATATGTAGTATGAATACTATTAGCAAATGGTATCAGAGCAAGGCTAACAATATTAGATTCTAAATTAGTTTATTATTTGAAATTAATTTTGATTTTATAAATCTTTAACAAAATTCCTCAATTTTTTTTCAAAATCAAGAACTGTTGAAATTAAGAGTTTTCAATTTTGACATCAAACCATGTTATTTGCTTCAATTGTTGGTTTATATATGAAATCTAAAGATTATTACTTGTGCATATTCAATTCGTATGAGTGGCTTTTTTTTTTTATTGAAATTAGGATATCTTGATTCATTGATTATTTTATGCAATTGGTTTAGGATTATACTTCGAAATGCATCCTACAATGTTTTTCAATGATTTAATTGCTTTAAAAATGACCCTATATAACATATAAAAAATTTGTTTTGAGAAGGAATTTCAAATCTATCTTTCTTTTGGTGTTTTCTAGTTTTTTGGACTTAAATTGATGCATGATTCTTGGCTAGGGAAGTGTTTAGGATGGTTTTGTGGTGTCAAATGCTACAAAAATAGTGGTTTTGAAGCTTTGACATGGCCAACAATGGCAAGAGGGTTGAGCAAGATTGAAGATGACCTTGTTCCACCTATGCCCACATGCACCACACGACACGTGTGGGAGCGTGACATGTCTACAGTGGGTTGTCTGACCCACTGTTTTCTCCTATGGCATTTATTTTTTGTGCTTGACTCGGTAGATATTTTTCTAGAATTCTTTGAGGCCTGTAAATATTTATTTAGAATTTTCCAAAGTTTATGCAATTGAATTTTTTTCCATGTGACAAAAATTATGAGTAAAATAAATTTTATTATCTACAATATATGTGGGTCACTCTCCCTAGATGTATGATTCGATATGTTAAACAAATTTGTAAATATGTATAGTGTTCAAATTTTGATAAGTTTGTGTCCAAAATTGTGCCATATGGATTTATGCAATTTTTCACACTTATATTGAGGTTTTTTGCACCTAAAAATTAACCTCTCACAATTGTGAACATAGTTATAAGTGAATTTTTTTAGTAATGCTATATATATATATATTATATTGATGATCTATACACCTTATCGGTGTGACGTTATTAATGTAATTTATTGTTTGGACCACATTAGAGAGGTTGCCAGCATGTTTTAATATCTTAACATGTCATGTATCCTATCGGTATATAAATGTTGAGTATATTTTTTTGCGTGAAGAATCTAATGAGCTAAATCCTTATGGTTTGCATTGAATTTTCTTAGTTTATTGTAATTCAGGACCCTTAGGCGGGATTCTGATAAAATTTTCGATTCTATAGTTGCTTGAGCTGAGTTTTATTATGAAATCCTGTTTATAATTATGTTGTGTGCGCATAATTAATATTTTCCAATTTTGTTTTTTCGATTTCTATATTCTATCAATTATATTTGTAAAAAAACTCTTAATGGGACTAACTTTGTTGATTGAAAAGAGTCCTTGGATTTGTACCTGGCTATATCAAAAAGGGATTTAGCCCTTACAGAAGCCAAACCAGTGATATCCTATAAATTTACCCCTCTAACTTTAATTTGTTATGAATCCAATCGTTTAGAGAGTTTTACAAATCTTAGGGGTTGGGTTTTTGTGCAACTATTCATATTTTAAATTCTTTACAAGGGCCTAGAAATAGACAAATCCTAAGTGAAAAAGAGAATACCGTATTGGGTGTTGAAGAGAGCATAACAATAGTTAATTGTATAGACTCTGTTAGTTTATATTTGCCTTCTGGACATGTCTTGAATTCAAACAATGTTGTTTATGTACCATCTTCATTCAGGAAATTGATTTCCAATTCTGTATTAGATAATTGTGATTATTCCTTTTTGGCAAGGAAATAGAAAGACTAACATTCATTTCAACTTTGTTGCTGTTGATTCAACTTCTTTACAAAATGACTTACATAATTTGAATTTGTATATTTGTTCATAAGGTTTTCTTAGTGCCTCTATTAAAGATGAGATTGGACACAAACGATAAAGAGTTAATGTGAACTCTTCTATGTTATATCATAGGCGTTTGGGTCATATCTTGAGAGAGATATTAGAAAGATTAATTAAACAATATGTAATAAATGATCTTGAATTTACAAATTACGTTACTGAAAGGTCATCAAATGTGTAAGATTCTTAAGGGGTGATGCTTTGAAGACCATAGTTTACATTCTAAATTAGATTCCCATTAAACATATACATAGGACTCCATATAAGCTTTACTCTAGAAAGAAGCCTAATTTGAAACACTTTCTTGTATGGGGTTGTAAGGCAGAGTTGAGATTGTATAATCTCCAATTGAAGAAACTTGATGCTAGAACTGTAAGTGGTTTCTTCATTGGGTATTATTTTAGATCAAAAGGATGCATATTTTATTGTCCTACTCATACTACCAAATTCATTGAATCATATCGGGCATTTTATTTTGAAGATGACTCAGAAAGTGGGAGTCATGTGTATAGGGACATTAATTTATGTGAACAGGTTACCACCTTGTCTATACCTGTTTTACCACTTCGATCAACTGATAGAGATGATAGAATTGAAAATCCTATTGTGGTTGATATACAACCAACTATTAAAAACATTAATGAGGCAAGAGTTGAATTAAGATGGTATTGAAGAATCTGTAGCTTTGCAATACTAAATGATTACATGGTTTATTTAGAAGAATTTAATCCGATGATGTTGATGGAGAATATCCTATATCATCTTAGCAAGCAATATCAAGTCCTTATTTCTCTAAATGGTTTGAGGTAATGAATGACGAAGTTGTCTCAATGTATCGCAACTAGATGTGGGAGCTAGCTAAATTGCTAGATAGATATAAACCTGTTGGCTATAAATGAGTCTTTAAGTCCAAACGAGGGGATACTAGTTAAATTAAAATGTACAAAACTATACTTATAGCTAAAGACTACAACCAGAAAAAAGGGGATTGATTACACGAAAACCTTCTCTCTAGTATTGACTAAAGACTCTTTCAGGGTTTTCATAGCTCTTGTTGCCCAATTAGACCTTAAACTTCACTATATGAATGTTAAGATTGCATTTTTGAATGAAGACTTACATGAAGAAGTCTACATGACTCTAGGTAGTGATATATAAAGTTTGATGAGGTAATCACCTTCATTGGATTCATTGAGAATACTTCAGACTAATGTATCTATCATAAGTTTAAATAAGAGCAATTTTTTCATACCTGTGCTCTATGTTGATGGCATCTATTAGCCAGTAATTCAATGAATTTTTCTAAATGAAACAAAACACATTATCTTGCCATTTTAATACGAAAGACTTTGGTAAGGCCTCTTTCATTCTTGGGATACAAATATATCTAATATATCTCATAGCATTCTTAATGTGTCTTAGGCAACCTATATTGAGTGAGTCCTTAATTAATATAGGCTCTTGTGCTTCTTGTGCTGCACTTGTTCAGAAAGGTGAAAGATTGTCTAGATCACAGTGTTCTTAGAATGATACTGAGAAGCTGAAATGAAAAAAGTTTCATATGCTTCTATTGTTGCCAGCCTTATGTATGCTTAAGTATGCACTCTTCCAGACATAAATTTTGCTATCAGTGTGATTGGTAGATATTAAAGCAATCCTAGTAAGGATCATTGGAGGGCTACATAGAAAATTATTAGGTACTTACTCAGTACAAAGTATAATAAGTTGACTTTTAGAAAGTTTGATCCTTTTAAAAATGTGGGATATACGAATTTAGACTATGTATCCTACTTGGATGATCACAAGTCGACTTTTAGATACATTTTCATGATGTCTGGAGGAGCTGTTTCATGGAAAAGCGTCAAACAAACATTCATAGCTACCTCAACTATGGAAGCATAGTACATCGCTTGTTGTGAAGCCACCTATCAAGCTATGTGGTTGAAGAACTTATATTTGGCATGTATTTAGTTGATTTCATATCAGGACCTCTAACCATTTATTGTGATGGTTCATTTTCTATATACTTATCTTAAAATCACAGGAGTTCTAGTTGTACAAAATATTTTAATATTAAAACTCCTGTTCGTCTGAGAAAAGATTGTTGAATCTCATACTCATTTTATTCACATTTCTGGTGAACAAATGCTAGCAGATTCGTTGACCAAAGGTTTACACATGGGAGTATTTTATAAACATGTCACTTAATGGATCTTGTTAAATCTTTTGATGTAGCATTGATTTAGTGGGAGTCTTATTTTTTTTGTTGGTTTTGAGACCATCTATGTAATTTTGTTCAATTTAGATATTGAAATATTATATCATTTGTTTCCCTATCGGATTCAATGATCTTGTGTTGTTTCTTTTATAAACTATGGTCGAAAGACCAATTTCGTATTATGTACTATTCATATTTGAGACTTTGTGTTTTTAATATAATTTGTTTTCCTATCGGATTCAATGATTTTATATCATTTCATTTTTTAATCTTGGAAGTAGTTTAGCATATACTGATTGCTTAATATTACTGAAATCTTGTTATATTATTTATCAAAATAATTGATTAATGTTATCCAAGTGAGAGATTGTTAGATTAATTTTTTATTAATTATAATTATGGATTAACATTATTTAATTATTATAACATTAACAGATTTAAGTTAAGTTATTATTGCTAAACTCAAAACAGATGGATCATAGTTAATTATGCGTAATCTATGATAGGCTAGATTGCACACAACCTCATTGGGTAGAGACCCAACTTATAGCCCCTTAGTGGTCAGTTGGTTTTTTATTACAATAGTGACTTGAAAGAGAAATTTTTTTGGTATAAATAATCATCATATGTTCTATAAAATCTAATATAAAAAGACTGAAATAAAACCTCTCTTCTCATATAACTCTCTCTAAACTCTCTGAATTCTTTATGCGTACTAAGGGGCAAAACAAGTTGAATATCTCTTCTCATCTTTATTTACTATTTGTATATTGGACATTGTTAGATCATCATTAGGTACGCATTCATCTCCTTATGTGTATTATGAATATTGTTAGAAAATAATAGGTTGGGTGCTAAATGCTTAAATTTATTGATAATTTTCAATGTTTATACCAAATATGAGAATGCTTAAATATCATGGTTTTCCATTATATATACTATATTAGTAAATGTATATATGTTTGGGAGTTGGGAGGAAAAAGGAAAAGAAGGAATCCAAACAAGATGAGAGGAGAGAGAAGGAATGATTAAATAATTATTTATCTTTCTTCTATGTGGATGCTAAAAATTTACAATAATAAACTAAAAATATTCAATAAAAGAAAATAGTTAATTATAATATATTTTGTACAAATATATCCTTTATGAAAGTGTTTAATTATAATAATTGAGATTTATTGATGTGTAATGTGAAGAAATAATAAATAACATCATGTCTAATGATTGATTTCTCCTCCAAAATCCTTCAAATTGGAGGAACCTATAAATGAAGGAAAAGTTTGAAGGATTTTAAAAGGTTAATTGAAAATCTTCCATTAGTCCAGACAAGGGTCACTCCCCTTCCCCTTTATTATTCTTTATTCAACCCTAAGTAATAAAGTGGTTTTAAAATTTACAATGTGGTTGGAATAGTTAGATTGACATTTGTAAAAAAGGAGTGGTTATTTTTAATTCTTCAAAAGAAGGAAGGAAGGAAGGATTTTTTTGTTCCTTACGCTTCTAGATTTCTAATTAACATGCTAGAGCTTGATTATAACAATGGCAAAAATATGATGCTCGGATCTAAAATTTTGGCTTCCACTCTAGCTACGAATAATAAAGTCTCCAATTATCAACTCCATATTATAAATTTAGAGACTTTTTCCTTTTGATTCATTGAAACTAACTATTTCTAATTTCCAAAGTTAGAACTTTGAACTAAATTTTAACTAACTCACCCAACCCACGTACCATTGAAAACTTACTATATCCTAATTTAAATTTTGATGTGGAAGCATCGTGGAAGTGTAATAGCCCTTAAATAAAGAAAAGAAAAAAAACCCTAAATAAATGAAAAACCCTGAAGTAAAGAAAAATTATGAATGTAAGTGAGGATTATGATAAATGGATATAAGTATCATTGGAAATGTGTTTATTTATCAAATTGTTTGAAGAATTAAGAAGGTTATATGAAGATTTAAGTTTTGGGGCCAAAATGTAATTCCTTAAAGGTTTAGGGATCAAAATGTAAATAAAAAAATTTGTGAGGACTTCCTCTAACAATTAAAAAATTGATATTTGGTCCCTCCATTATTATAAAAAAAAGGAAAGAAGAAGAAAATTTTTGTAACAAGTGAGATGGGAATAGTACTTTTCTCTCCTTACTTTCTCTCTCTAGATCTAAAATACCTTTGATTCTCCGATCTCAAAATTAAGGGTACCATTGGAGTTAGGACGGAGAGTATTATGATTTTGGCAGAACAATCTTTCAAATCGGTCGCAGAATCGCCGCAGATCGAAAGTAAAAAATATTAGAAAAAGATAAGTTCTGAAACTTCTATTTGGAGGCTTCAAATTGAAAATCTGACACCGTTGATGGATTCAAGAAGTAGATAAGCTAGAGGATATGAAATTTCTCAGCCATTTGACAACTTTTGGTATTATAAACAGTAACTTATGCTGGCATGAATAGTGATTCTAGCCAATGTGAACAATATTTTCGACCATAAATAGTGACAATCAATTGACCGACAATGACCAAGTTTCAGGAGTTATTTCTTAGGTTTTTGGACCCTTCAGACTCGTTTTTAAAATCTATTTGGTCAAATTTAAATTGAAAAAGTATATTTTAGGGTTGTCCAACCAGGAATCTTACCCTATGAATAGATAATTCTTTCTATGAATTTTCCTACGCTCTTCTTGAACTTTAAATGTATAATTAGTTATGTTTACAAGTTATTTATACTTTATATGTATCTAAAATTGATTAAATTACCTGATTTGTTTACTATTTAGCATATAGTTCAAGAAGAGTATGGTTTTGAAAATAGATTTTTGAACTCATTGAATATGTGATTTTAAATGGATTTCAAATCATATGGTAAAGGAAATATATTGTGCATGTGGCATTGATATGTAAAGCTATAAGATTGCCTTGAAAAAAGGGCATGTATATGTGATAACGCTGATTGAGAAGTTCCTGATAGAGAAAATATACTGAGACTGAAAATTATGAATTATACTGAAACCTCTATTCTGAATGATATGACATATATGTAAATAATGGTTTTTGTGGAGGAATCCTATTGGAAACATTGTTTGCTATCAGCAGATGATGTTAACCCTAGTGCACCTTGACACCTCAACTAGTAGGGGTGGTGCTAGTTTTGTGTGACGGCTAACACACGATATATGATATATGAAGGAGAGTGTGATGTCTCCTATTTGGGCGAGATGCCAACTATATGATATGTGATTTGCCTTCCCTTGCTGTGTGCTTGAGAAATGCCCATATTATAGTCCCTTTGTGTGTCCTCTTGAATGCTGGTAGGACAAACCATAGTTGGGATGCTTAGTTTAGGAAAATCTTACACTGCCAAAGTACAGAAGGGATTGAACTCTGATATGGTGGTTCTAATATGATATCCTCTTAATCTTTTCATGAGAAATATTTTGTTTCATATTGATATTTGATTAATGATCATACCGTATCACATATGGTTTCAGATATTCAAATGTGGTTTAAACTAAGAATATTTGAAATACGGGTCCCATATGGATGTACTTCTAAATTGTAATTTTCTATGTGATAACTTTAATATATGAGTACATCCATATACTGACCTAAGAGGTCATATGAGGTATTATCTGCTCACTGAGTTGTCAAACTCATTACACGATATTTATATTTTTTTCAAATAATGATACAGAGTTTGGTCATGCTGCTACGTGATCTACTAAGTGTCACACTCTTGGGGTGAGCCTAAGTTACTTTTAAGGCTCACAGTGTTTAAATCATTTTGTACTTGTATTCTAGAGTATGCTCTGAACGCCACAAGCAGGATCCCTACTTCTACTATAATATATGTATAAAGACTTGGCATGCATATTTGATTATATTGAAAAACTTGTAAACGTATGTTATTATTCCTGATATGTGATATACTTGGAGCATGTATGCAAAAAAATAAGAGTAAAGTTATGTGTTACTCGTGACAATCACGTTCCTTTAAATTGGGAGCGTGACAAGTTGATATTAGAGCATTAGGTTTCCTTATGGCTATCAGAGCAAAGGATTCTTTAGTAGGACCTTTAGTATAGATATGAGCTGGACATATTTATACTTCAGATGCTGTTGAGAGATTTTATTGGGTTTCAATTTTCTTTTCATTCTAAATTTGTTAAAGTTCCTAGTATAGAGCTGACTGAATATTATGGTATTTTAAAAAGGTATTTTCTTTTGTATAAACTATAATGCCGCCAAGAACTAGAGTGGTTGCTAGAGAAGCTGTAAATCATGCACCCTCTGCAGAAGAGTTTGCACAATCTATAATTCCAGTACAAAGAGGCTGTGGTAAAGACTGACCTAGAGGAAGGAGTAGAGGGCGTGCATGGGGTACTAGACCCCCAAGACATGGTGAACAACTCCATGTATCTGATAGAGTCCCTAAGGAGAGAATAGAACCTATCAGGAGCCACATGATATAACAGCTTATATGATTGCTGGCATACACAGGAGTTTAGAGATATTGACTGGATTTATAGTAGAATAGGATAGGAGGTGTAACATCCCTAATTTCGTTTCTTTTATTAATAAAGGTACATAAATATTTAATTAAGGAAATAAAATTTATTAAACAATTTTTAGATATCTAAGAAAATATAAACCTTAGAAATTTTCACCTTATGTGTATGTATAGAAAATGTTTCTAACATTAAGGGAATGAGTAAAGAGAGAAAACCTAATAGGAAAAATTAGAAATAACATCCTAAAGAGAGACAAAATTTTTAGGTAAGAAAGATAAATTTTTGAAAGTAAGTAAAGGTCTTAAAATTTCAAGAAGATTGGATTAGGGTAATTTTTTCCTTATTCAAGAGCTAGAGTTCCTAAGTTTAACATCTCTACTCATACATTGGGCTTTCACCTATGGACACTTTATATATAAATTTTTTCCAATTCACATGAGTTTTTAGTAAGCCAAATGGATAGCCCAAACAAGAGATATAACATAGGCTGGGATTAAAATATAGAGGCTAGACCAATAGCCCAAAAATCTTAAAAGTGTGGCCAAGCCCTCTATGAGAGATAGGAATTTCAGCCAAAGCAAAGGAAATAGGCAAGAATGAGCCCAAATCTAAGAGTAAAAAATAAGAATCATGTGATGAAATAGTAGTGTAATAATAATCAAGATTAGGTCACATGGTATTAGGACAAAACATCTATATCCTACACTCATAATTTCAAGCAAGGGAGATTCAAGGGCTAGAAATTTGCCACCTAGAAATGCAAACCTATCATACTTAAGTGAGACAAAAGAAAAAAGAAATGGATCCTTAAATAAAAGGGACCTTGTCTCTTGTCTTGAGAACATTTTATCATCATTTTCAAATAACAAATCATTTTTTTTTCTATGCATATCTTGACTAAGGGAGAGAAAGACACTAACATGATTTGTCTTTTCCCAAAAAATAACCAAGTGCATCCTAATTGTGATAAGGTAGACCCATAATTATGAGAGGAGGACCACTTGATAATTTATTTAAACAAAAACCACTCTTATAACATTAGAATTTCATCCAAGTGAGGGAGAGGAAAAAATAAAAGCAAGGTAGAGTGAGAAAAAGAGAGAAAGAGAGGAGACAAGAGGAAGGAAGAAGAAGAAATCGAGAGAACTAGTACTCAAGGTAAGTGAGATTAATCTCCACTTGAATCTATCTTTTCTCTCCATCCTTAGGGTTCAAAACTCACCCTCCTTCTCTTATTTAAGCTACTAGAAAAGTTAAGGGAATGGAGGAATCTTGTCACTTCCTTCAAGAGAAAACAAGAAAAAGAATTCACTAAGTGAATTAGGGAGATCTTTAGGTAGGTTTAACATTATCTCTTTTTGAGGAAAAGTTTTGAAAGTTATAACATTTACATGGGATTTTATTCTTAGAACTTTCATGAAATTTACAATATTTGCTACTTTGATGTTTGGCCATGGATGTTGCTATATCATGTTACATGTTGATCTTGCATGTGATGTATGTTTGAATACTTAGGTTGGTGTGGAAGGTTCTGCATATGTATGGTTATAGGTGGCAAAATTTTAGAGTTTTGTGCTGCTGTTATGTGTATTTAAATGTGATGAAAAATTGATGGGATATGGTTAGATTAATAAAATGAATATGAACTTAAACATTTAGAAGAAGACCATGAGAAAATTCTTTTGGGAACACCTTTAATAATACATAATTTAATTTTCTATTTTCTTGAAAAGAGGATAATGGAATATGTTAAATTAAGTATAAGGAATCTCGTTAAAATGTTGAAATTAGTAATCTTATGGTTAGATGTAAATTAAGAAGAAAATGGAAAAGGACGTAATAAAATGATGAACTAGAACTTTAGGAAGGGTTTGGTTTGAAAACTAGATTTCGTGGTAATCAGGGAAGTTTCTATTTTTGGAATTAAGGGAAGAATCGGTTGGGAATTAAAAGAAATGGTTAACATAAAAAATGTAAATATATGTCTCAAGGATTTTTTGGCACTAAAATAACTCAATTTGGATTCCATATGAGAGAGATATGGTAAGATTAGTAAGCAGTCATTAGAAACTAGCTAACCAGGGAAGAATATGTTAAGTATGCTTCTATGTTTAAATTTTTGGGCAAAATCTGTAGGGAAATAAAGAAAATTATTAACATAATAAATATAGATATATGTCTCACGGAACTATAGGCTCTAAAATCACTTAATTTAGAGTTTATATGAGGAAGATATGGCGGATTATTGAGCAGAGCTTAGAATCAATCTAGAATCTATGGTGGTAAATATAAGCATTTTAGTTTTTATTTTTTAGGAATAATAAAAAGGAATATGAAGAAATTATAAACATTAAAGTTATATATAAGTGTCTTATCTTTTTATAGGCATTGAAATCACCTCAATTGGAGTTTGTATGAGGGAGATATGGTTGAATAAGTGAGAAAATGTCATAGAACACGGCCAGGCCGTGTTCTGGGTTGCTTCAGTACGGGTAGGTCGTGTTCAGGGCTATTTTTTAGTACGTTTGAAGTATTTTTCAAGCATGACTAGGTTATTTTGGGAGCTGGTAAAGTTTATTTTTAACATTTTTCTACCCTAAATGAACCTCACTAACTATAGAGTAATAATAGAAACCAAATTGGAGAAGAATGCCCTATAAAATTTGTGAAAACATGTGTTGAAAATGATATAAGAAGGAGAAAAGTAACTAGAGGTCAAGCATAAAAAAATTAAAAGATGAAAATAATAAATTACTAGTGTATGCCCTAGCCATTGCCATTGCATGAACTCTTTACCATCTTAAGTGTGTAATTTTGACAAAAATATTTTATAAAGTGATATGCAAAAATGGTTATGATCATGGCATGATTACATTTTACCAATGATTTTTTGTAATGATTATGCTCTAAAGATAAATTACGACATGTGAGTATAATGAATATACTTATTTTTGAAATCATATTTTTGGCTATTAACGTGAAAAGAAAAGAGACGAGCACGGTCACATGGTGGTTTGTGTGGTGTACCAGTAGGGGATGCCTTACTCACGGCTATGACTATGATAATGAGAAAAGAAAGAGAAAGTGTGTCATGTCAGATGGAGTAAGAAAAGCCCGTATCGAAGAGTAGAAAGTATTAACCCTGACCAAGGTAGCTTGATATGAAAATAAGTTTATAGCCATCATATGATATTCTGAAAATAATTATACATGCCATACATGTCATTACTGTACAATTTTTATGTGCATAGATAAAGTGTATTTATGTGACATAAGGTATTTATTGTAACTTATACAAATGAACATAACATAATGAGCTATATTGATGATAATTATGATTTATTGTTAAACCTAATATGATTTAATTTTTACTATATTTTCATATCATGTTCAGAAGAATAAATATGTAGATATTCTTTATGACCATCTTTTAGCTTACATTGGGTCGAGTTGGCTAAGATCCTAGTGAAGGTGCAACTACCTGCACTCGTATCTCTGGAACTGGTCAATATGAATGAATAAGATGTAGACATATATATATGTTTAATTTTTGTACGGACGTTTTTAATTAATGATGTGTATGTGAACCCAAAATTGTATCAGTGTTATTGGTATACCATAAACCTTAACTATGCTTAGTTAATTTAATTGAATGTTATTATGAGATAAATAGTTAGAAGTAAAGAGGTAATGACTTCATAGGATTTTACAAATATATATATATGCATATATGGAAAACAAATGGAGTTGTTATAGGAGGAATGGCCAGCCACCAGAAAAAACTCCTGAAGCGCAAGAATTGGACAGACCAACTGAACAAAAGGACAAATCTACAGGAATTGAGGTGACATTACCACAATTCCTAAAGCTGAAGCTCCCGACTATTTCTAGGTCAGATATTCAGGAAGACCTACAAATATTCATTAATGCTATGGAACGAGTTCTTAAAGTTTTGGGGTGTTCCACTAGAAGATCTATTGAACTATGGTCCTTTCAACTATTAGATATGGTTCAAGTTTGGTTTGAGACTCTGGTATGAGGAAGAGCAGTTACCTTATTACCAATAGAGTGGAATGAATTTAAAGAAGCATTTATGAATCATTTCCTACCAATAAGTGAAAGGGACAAGAGGGCTAGAGAATTTGAAAAATTAAGACAAACACTAAACATAACAGTTTTTGAATATGACATCCATTTTACTCGATTGTCTAGTTATGCATCATATCTGATTCCTAATGAAAAAGATATAATTAAGAGATTTATTTTAGGGTTGATACATCCATTGTTTAAATTAGTGGGTCCTCAGATAAACCATTTTTTAACTTATTCAGCGGCTGTGGATTGTGTTAGAATGATAGAAATACGAGAGCTAGCAGACATAGATGGTCTAAAGAGAAGAAAAAGAAATCGAGATAGTAATATTCAGACTAGTTATAATTCTTATGTAAGAGGACCACGATTTCAGAATCCACAGTGTTTAACTCAAGCAGTATCTAATAGCTCCAGCAAGACATCAGTTAATATCAATAAACAAAGAATGATTCAAAGAGATATGAGACCCACTAGTCAATAGGATTAAAGAGTGATTCCACTATGTCCCATTTGTGGCAGGCCTCATACTGGACAGTGTCATAAAGAAACTGGTGCTTGTTTTAAGTGTGGACAAGTACGTTATATGATGAGAAATTATCCACAATTACAAAATTTGAGTCAAGCATCAGTACAGCCAGCATCACCCCTTGCATCTGTACTAGCATAACCAGTTAGAGCAGCTTCAGGTCAAGCAAGTAGTGGTGGTATTGGTAAAGGTCAGGAAGTCAAGGACGAGAATAAGCCCGAGTCTTTGCGTTGACACGACAAGATGTTTCGGCCTCAAATGCAGTGATGACAAGTACATTATCAGTATGTTCCTATAGAGCATATGTACTGTTTGATCATGGTTCTACTCATTCTTATATATCACCAAACTTTGCTAAGAAATTGGGTAGAGATCCTACTAGTTTACATTGTTATTTTATGGTTGCTACTCCATTGGAAGAATTCTTATTGGTAAATGATATGTATAAATTGTGTGAGATTTTGATAAAAGATAAGGAGACTCTTGTAGATTTGATAGTTCTAGATATGGTAGATTTTGATGTGATATTAGGAATGGATTGATTGTCATCATGTCATACCATTTTGGACTATCATCTTAAGGTGATTAAGTTCAATATTCCCGGAGAATCTTCCTTATTAACATAAGGAGATGATAGTGAGGTTCCCAGTAATCTAATCTCTGCTTTAGTAGCTCATAAGCTAGTACAAAAAGAATGTCAAGGGTATTTAGCAGTGGTTAAAGATGTTGATATAAAGTACCTAATGTAGAGTAGGTTCCAGTGGTTAAACAATTCCCTGATGTGTTTCTTAAGGAATTTCCAATGTTACCCACAAAACGAAAAGTTGAGTTCGATATTGATTTACTTCTTGGAACCCAACCAGTGTTTATACCTCTATATAGAATGGATTCGACTGAACTTAAAGAAATAAAAAATTAGTTACAAGATTTGTTAGATAAGGGATTTAAAGGCCCTAGTACTTTTCCTTAGGGTGCTCCAATCTTATTTGTAAAAAAGAAATATGGATCACTACAACTATACATAGATTACAAATAGTTGAATAAGGAGAGCCTTCTAAGATGCTTTGGATCACTATGGTTATTTTTTATCAAGGACCACAATTCACAGCTCGTTTTTGGAGAGCCTTCCAAGATGCTTTAGGCACGAAGCTAAATCTTAGTACAACTTTTCATCCTCAAACAAATGGACAATCTGAGCGAACCATCCAAATATTCGAAGATATGCTTGGGGCATGTGTGCTTGATTTTCAAGGTAGTTAGGAAAGATTCTTACCCCTAGACGAATTTGCTTATAACAATAACTACCAAGCCAGTATACAAATGGTCCCTTTTGAGGCATTATATGGTAGATGTTGTCGTTCTCTGATCAGATGGTTTGAGATGGGCAAAGCTAAGATTTTAGGGCTAGATTTGGTACAAGATGCACTTGACAAGATAAAGTTAATTAAGGAAAGGTTATTAGCAGCCTATAGTAGACAGAAAGTTTATGTTGATAGTAGACGTCAACCGTTGAAATTTGCCATAGGTAAACATGTCTTCTTGAAGATATCTCCTATGAAGTGAGTAGTAAGATTTGGGGAAAAAAGGAAGTTAAGTCCATAGTATATAGGTCCATTTGAAATTCTTGATAAGATCGGCTCAGTAGCTTATCATTTGGCTTTGCCACCTGAATTGGGTAATTTCTATCCAGTCTTTCACGTGTCTATGCTACGAAAGTATATACCAGACCCAACACATATTATTCAATATCAGGAGATTTAATTAGACAAAGATTTATCATATGAGGAAAATCTAGTGGCTATAGTAGATAGACAAGTGAAGAAATTATGTTTAAAAGAAATACCCATGGTGAAAGTGATGTGGCAAAATCACTCTTCAGAGGAGGCTACTTGAGAAAGAGAGAATGATTTGTGCGCCAGGTACCCACATCTTTTTGAAAGATAAGGTCAGTATTTAATTGCAAATATGGAGATGAAATTTGGGGATCGAATCTCTTTAAGGGAGAAAGAATGTAATAGCTCTAAAATAAAGAAAAAAAAACCTAAATAAATTAAAAACCCTAAAGTAAAGAAAAATTATGAATCAAAAACTTGTTGTGTATGTTTTACTATTTAACTGCAAGTGCACGGCGTAGCTGTAGCTAGTCCGGTGAGTACGGGTCGTATCCCAAGAGAACAAAGATCAACTACTAGAAGTATACTGGTGTGTACTGTCGCAGGTACACTCAAATTGATATTTTACCTCAAAACTAACCTGTAGTAGTGGGAGTAAGGGTCGATCCCACAGAGACTGGTATTACCTTATGTGATTAGAAAAAGGGGGGATTGATAGTTGCAACTAAAATCAAGTAAACAATAACGAAAGTAATTAAGAGAAAGTGATTAATGATAAAGACGTTGGTTTTGTAACATCCCTAATTTCGTTTCTTTTATTGATAAAAGTACATAAATATTTAATTAAGGAAATAAAATTTATTAGACAATATTTTAGATATCTAAGGAAATATAATCCTTAGAAATTCTTCACCTTATGTATATGCATAGAAAATGTTTCTAACATTAAGAGAACAAATAAAGAGGGAAACTCTAATAGGAAAAACAATTAGAAATAACATACTAAAGAGATGCAAAATTCTTGGATAAGGAAGATAAATTTTTATAAACAAGTAAAGGTCATAAAATTTCAAGAACATTGGATTAGGGTAATTTTTCCTAATTCAAGAACTAGAGTTACTAAGTTTAAAATCTTTACCCATACATTTGGCTTTTACCTATGGACACTTCATATAGAGTTTTTCCACTTCACATAAGTTTCTAGCAAGCCCATTGGATAACCTAAGCAAGAAATAAAACATAGACTTGGACTAGGATATAGTAATTGGACCAATAGCCCAAAAATTATGAAAATGTGACCAAGCCCTCCAAGAAAGGTAGAATTTTATCCAAAGCAAAGAAAATTGGTAGGAATAAGCCCAAATCCAAGAGGAAAAATAAAATAAAATACATTAGGTGATGATATAATAATAATAATAATAAAGATTAGGTTACATGGCATTAAGACAAAAATTTAGCAAGTGGTGTGATTCTACATTCATCATTTAGGCAAGTGGCATGATAATACAAGGCTTTAGGAAAAAAACATATATATCCTACACTCATAATTTTAGCAAGTGGTATGATAATACATGGCATTAGGACAAAACATTCCTATCCCACACAAATAATATCAACCAAATAATGGAGATTCAAGAGCTAGAAATTTCCCACCTAAAAAGGCAAACCTATCATACTTGTTTAAGACAAAAGAAAATGGAAATGAATCCTTAAATCAAAGAGACCTTGTCCCTTATCTTAAGAACATATCATCATAATTTTCAAAATACAAATCTCATTTTCCTATGCATATCTTGACTAAGGAAGAGGAAGACAAGAACATAAGTTGTTTGTTTTCCAAAAATTCAACCAAGTGTAATCTAATTGTGATAAGGTAGACCCATGATCATGAACGGTGAATTATTTGGTGGTCTATATAAGAAAACCCACCCTTACAACATTATAATTTCTTCCAAGTGAGGGAGAGGAAAAATAGAAGCAACGTAGAGTGAGGAAAAGAGAGGAAGAAAGGAAGAAAGAGGAAGGAGAAGTCTAGGGGACTAAGTGCTCCAGGTAAGTTTAACAATATTTTTTTAAAAAAATTGGTATATTTACATAAATGGAGTTGTTACATAATTGGTATCAGAGCAGGTCGATCCTAGATGGCCAATGGGTGAATGGTTATCTGAATCGATCTTATAGTGTCTTGAGTATGTTGTGGTTGTGCTGTGTAGGGGATCAATGATTCATATAGGTAAAAAATTACTAGTGTTTCCTATCTATATGCCGAGGTGGTGTTATGACTGCTATTAAATATTTTTGAACTAACTATTGGGCTTGATCACCTCAATAGCAGCATAACTTTGTTTTGCCACAATAGGAAATGGCACCACCAAGGAGGAATCCAGCAACCAATGCAGAGGAAACCTTGCACAACCTGGCAACGGCAATTCGAGACCAAGTCATGACCACCAACCAAATTTTACAATATCTCCAGAATGCTAATAACCCAAATGGTGAGAATGATGCTAACAACCGGATGGCTGGAAAAGATAATGGCATATTCGAGTTCCTGAGGACTAGACCACCTTGTTTCGAAGGTGGATATGACCCAACAATAGCCGAAAGGTGGATAAGGGAATTAGAGAAAATCTTTGAAGTGATGGGCTGTACTAAAGAGCAGTAAGTTATTTTTGCTGCATATATGTTAAAGGATGAAGCAGAATACTAGTGGCATGGAGTTAGAGAACTTTTAGCTCATCAGAGAAGACAGATCACCTGGCAAGTGTTCAAGGACATTTTTTTTGAAAAGTACTTTCCAAGTACTGTACGGGGCAGAGAAAGAGATCGAATTTTTCCAACTCAGGCAAGGCAGCATGACTGTGGACCAGTATATCGCAAGGTTCGAGGAGCTGTCTAAGTTCTCCTCTTATTTGCAATATAACCCAGATGAAGCTTGGAAGGCGGTTAAGTTTGAAGCGGGACTAAACCCGGAGATAAAGAATGTTGTTATAGCTATGGAGATCAGGGAGTTTGTACCTCTGATAAATAAATGCAGACTCCTGGAAAAGAGTTTAAGGGCAGTGGAGGACGAAAAGCAAAGGTGGAACCTATGGAAGAGGAAGAAAAATTTTCCCAACCCTAGAAAGAACGTGAGAAGAAGTGGATATGGAGCTGGTAAGAGGCCATTGACTGCGGGTCCTAGACCTTTTCAACAAGACTTCGCCCTAGTCAAGTGCGCTAAGTGCAAACGCATGCATGGTAACCGACCACACTACATAGGACAAGATGTCTGCCTCAATTGCGGACAGAAGGGACATTTTGCGAGGAACTGCCCACAGAATGTAGGGAAGCAGCCAGAATAGAGGCCTCAGATTAAAGGAAGGGTTTTCACCCTGAGGGGCCAAGAGTTTGCTCAATCTTCTGAAATGATTCAAGATACATGCTATATCTATGGATTTTCTCTTATGGTGTTATTTGACTCTGATGCTAATCATTCATTTATATCAGAAGAATGTATTAGGAAGTTTCAGTTTCCTATTTCTGAAACTCCCTATGAGCTATCCGTAGTAACCCCTATAGGAGAAAGGGTATTAACTTCCTCTGTATGTAAAGACTGTCAAGTCACCATCCAGGAGAAAACTTTTTCTGTAGACCTCATCTGTTTACCTTTAAGAGGTATTGAGGTCATTCTAGGGTTAGACTGGATGTCTAGAAATCGAGTCTTGTTGAATTGTTGTAACAAGACCGTTGAATTTCTACCTCCTACTCCGAAAGAGGAGGTCCAGTTATTGATGCTAAATGCCAATCAAGTTAATAGGGAGTTGAAGAATGGAGTACTTGGATACATTCTCTTGTATTTATCAAACCTAGAAGTCGAATCAAAGCTTGATGAAATCCCAATAGCCAACGAGTTTCCTGAAGTATTTTCATCAGATATTCCAGGCTTACCTCCCAAGAGAGAGATATAGTTCTCTATTGATCTCCTACCTGGGACAGGGCCTATCTCTATTGCACCATATCGAATGGCCTTTAAGGAACTACAGGAACTCAAAAAATAGTTGGAGGAACTATTAGACAAGCAATTCATTAGACCGAGTGTATCACCTTGGGGAGCTCCTGTATTGTTTGTGAAGAAGAAAGACGGGAGCTTGAGACTATGCATAGATTACAAACAGCTGAATAAGGTGACTATCAAAAACAAGTACCCTCTCCCTAGGATAGATGACTTATTGGATCAATTAAAGGGAGCCTCTATCTTTTTTAAAATTGACTTGAGGTCAGGATATCATCAGATTAGGATCAAGGAGGAGGACGTACCAAAAACTACCTTCAGGATTAGGTATGGGCACTATGAGTTTCTCGTAATGCTCTTCGGGTTGACGAATGCACCTACAATTTTGATGGATTACATGAATCACATTTTTCGACCCTACCTAGATCAATTTGTTGTAGTGTTCATTGATGACATCTTGATATACTCTAAGAGTGAGAAAGAACATGAACAACATCTCCGAATCATGCTGCAAGTGCTGAAAGAGAAAAAGTTATATGCCAAATTGGAAAAGTGTGAATTTTGGCTGTTAGAGGTGAAGTTTCTCAGACATGTCATCTCTAATAGAGGGGTAACCGTAGATCCTAGCAAGACGGAAGCAGTGATTCAGTAGGAGAGACCAAAGACGGTTACGGAAGTCAGAAGTTTCCTGGGTTTGGCAGGATACTACAGGAGGTTTATACAAAACTTCTCTCGTATAGCCTTGCTATTGACTAAATTGACCAGGAAAGGAAGTCCTTTCAAATGGACTGATCAATGTGAAGCTAGTTTTTAGGAGCTTAAGACAAGACTGACCACTCCTCCAGTTTTAATTATTCCAGACCCCACAGGACATTTTGAAGTGTATAGTGATGCTTCAAAGAAAGGACTAGGGTGTGTGCTAATGCAAGACAAGAGAGTAGTTGCTTACGCCTCTAGACAACTAAGACCCCACGAAGGAAACTATCCAACCCATGATCTTGAATTGGAGGCGGTGGTGTTTGCTTTAAAGATTTGGCGACATTACTTATACGGAGCAACCTTTGAAGTATATTGCGATCACAAGAGTCTTAAATATCTCTTTGATCAAAAGGAGTTAAATATGAGGCAACGAAGATGGGTGGAATTTCTCAATGACTACAAGTTTGAGATAAAGTATCATCTAGGAAAGGCGAATGTTGTAGTTGATGCCTTAAGTCGAAAATCTCTACACATAGGCCAGATGATGTTGTATGAGATGCAAATGCTAGAGGAGTTTTGGAATTTGAAACTGTACACTACTTTTTCCTCAAAGAAGCTAACCATTAATGGTTTAAGTATAGGGTGTAACCTTAGAGCCCAGATCAAAGAGGCTCAAGTTCACAACCAATACTTACAGGATCATAAAGATCAAGAAAATTTTTCTGTCATGGAAGATGGAGTAATCATGTATCAAGGAAGGATTTGTGTCCCTCAAGAACGAGAGTTGAGGACTAAAATCCTACAGGAAGCACATCAGAGTAAATATACTGTCCATCCTGGATGCACTAAAATGTACCAGGACTTAAAGATGCTGTATTGGTGGCCAGGGATGAAAAAGGATATTGCGGAGTTCGTGGCAAAAATGTCTAATTTGTCAAAAGGTGAAGGTGGAGCATCAAAAGCCAGCGAGATTTCTACAACCTCTTGAGATCCCTAAATGGAAATGGGACAGTATCTCGATGGACTTTGTTGTAGGTTTACCTAAGACTTCAGTGGGACATGACTCTATTTGGGTAATAGTTGACAGATTAACCAAATTTGCTCACTTTCTGCCCATAAAAATTAACTTTTCACTGGATAAATTGGCCCAACTATACGTCCAGGAAATAGTTAGACTGCATGGGATTCCCTTAACTATTGTTTCTGATAGAGATCCGAGGTTCACGTCGAGGTTTTGGAAAACGTTGCAGGAAGCTTTTGGTACTCAGTTGCGGTTCAGTACTGCCTACCATCCTCAGACTGACGGGCAGATAGAACGGACCATTCAAACTCTAGAAGACATGTTAAGGGCCTGTGTGATAGAGCAAGGTAAAGGATGGGATAAGTACCTACCTTTAGTAGAGTTTGCTTATAATAATAGTTATCACTCCAGTATTAAGATGGCCCCCTACGAAGCTTTATATGGTAGGAAGTGTCGATCTCCACTATGTTGGTTTGCGGTAGGAGAAAAGAACTTGTTGGGTCCTGATCTAGTTCAACAAACCACTGAACAAATCAGGATGATACGAGACAAAATACTTACAGCTCAGAGTCAGTAAAAGAGTTACTACGATAAGAGACATAGACCTCTAGAGTTTGAGGAAGGAGACCATGTATTTCTGAAACTTTCCCCTACTACTGGAGTTGGTAGGTCTCTCAAAACAAGAAAGTTAAGTCCACGATTTTTGGGACCCTACCAAATTCTGAAGAAATTAGGGACATCAGCATATCAAGTTGCTCTCCCACCTAATTTGTCCAACCTGCATAATGTTTTCCAAGTATCACAGCTGCAGAAGTATCCTCCAGATTCATCATATGTAATACCGGATGAACCAATCCAAATAAAGGAGAACATAACATACCAGCTAGTACCTGCATCCATATTGGACACTGACGTGAAGCAACTGAGAAATAAAACCATTCCCCTTGTTAAGGTGTTATGGGAAGGTTTGACTACGGAAGAAGCAACTTGGGAGCTGGAAGAAGTCACGAGGAAGAAATATCCGCAATTATTCTTATTAGGTAATTTCTGAAATTTTAAGGATAAAATTTCTTTTAAGGGGGGAGAAATGTAACATCCCTAATTTCGTTTCTTTTATTGATAAAAGTACATAAATATTTAATTAAGGAAATAAAATTTATTAGACAATATTTTAGATATCTAAGGAAATATAATCCTTCGAAATTCTTCACCTTATGTATATGCATAGAAAATGTTTCTAACATTAAGAGAACAAATAAAGAGGGAAAACCTAATAGGAAAAACAATTAGAAATAACATACTAAAGAGATGCAAAATTCTTGGATAAGGAAGATAAATTTTTAGAAACAAGTAAATGTCATAAAATTTCAAGAACATTGGATTAGGGTAATTTTTCCTAATTCAAGAACTAGAGTTACTAAGTTTAAAATCTTTACCCATACATTGGGCTTTTACCTATGGACACTTCATATAGAGTTTTTCCACTTCACATAAATTTTTAGCAAGCCCATTGGATAACCTAAGCAAGAAATAAAACATAGACTTGGACTAGGATATAGTAATTGGACCAATAGCGCAAAAATTATGAAAATGTGACCAAGCCCTCCAAGAAAGGTAGAATTTTATCCAAAGCAAAGAAAATGGGTAGGAATAAGCCCATAATGGGTAGGAATAAGCCCAAATCCAAGAGAAAAAATAAAATAAAATAAATTAGGTGACGATATAATAATAATAATAAAGATTAGGTTACATGGCATTAAGACAAAAATTTAGCAAGTGGTGTGATTATACATTCATCATTTAGGCAAGTGGCATGATAATATAAGGCTTTAGGACAAAAACATCTATATCCTACACTCATAATTTTAACAAGTGGTATGATAATACATGGCATTAGGACAAAAAATTCCTATCCCACACAAATAATATCAACCAAATAATGGAGATTCAATGGCTAGAAATTTGCCACCTAAAAAGGCAAACCTATCATACTTGTTTAAGACAAAAGAAAATGGAAATGAATCCCTAAATCAAAGGGACCTTGTCCCTTATCTTAAGAACATATCATCATAATTTTCAAAATACAAATCTCCTTTTCCTATGCATATCTTGAGTAAGGAAGAGGAAGACAAGAACATAAGTTGTTTGTTTTCCAAAAATTCAACCAAGTGTAATCTAATTGTGATAAGGTAGACCCATGATCATGAAAGGTGAATTATTTGGTGGTCTATATAAGAAAACCCACCCTTACAACATTATAATTTCTTCCAAGTGAGGGAGAGGAAAAATAGAAACAACGTAGAGTGAGGAAAGGAGAGGAAGAAAGGAAGAAAGAGGAAGGAGAAATCTAGGGGACTAAGTGCTCCAAGTAAGTTTAACAATATTTCTTTTTGAAGAAAACTTTTGAAACTTATAATATTTATATAAGATTTTGATCTTAGAACTTTGATGATTGGTCATGATGTTGCTATATCATGTTACATATTGATCTTGCATGTGATGTATGTTTGAATACTTAGACTGGTATAGAAAGTTCTGCATAGATATGGCTATGGGTGGCAAACATTTTAGCTTCTGTGTTTTAATTTCTGAGAATTATCTATAGGGAATTAAAACAAATGGTTAACATAATAATTAAAGATATATGTGTCACGGATATTTAGCCACTGGAATTATTCAATTTGGAGTCCATATGAGGTAGATATGGTCCTATTAGTAAGCAAAGGTCAGAAAATGGTTCATCAGGGAAGAATATGTTAGGATAGCTTTTGTGTTTTAATTTCTGGGAATTATCTGTGGGGAATTAAAATAAATGGTTAACATAAGAATTAAAGATATATGTGTTACGTATCTTTACCCACTGGAATCATTCAATTTGGAGTCCATATGAGGTAGATATGGTCCGATTAGTAGTCAAAGGTCAGAAAATGGTTCATCAGGGAAGTATATGTTAGGATAGCTTCTGTATTTTAATTTCTGAAAATTATCTGTATGAAATTAAAATAAATGGTTAACATAAGAATTATATATATGTGGGTCATGGATTTTTGGCCACTAGAATCATTCAATTTGGAGTCCATATGAGGAAGATATGAGCCGATTAGTAGTCAAAGGTCAGAAAATGGTTCATCAGGGAAGAATATATTAGGATAGCTTCTGTATTTTAATTTCTGGGAATTATCTATAGGGAATTAAAATACATGGTTAACATAATAATTATAGATATGTGTGTCACTGATTTTGATCCACTGGAATCATTCAATTTGGAGTCCATATGAGGGAGATATGAGCCGATTAGTATGAAATGGTCAGAAAATGGTTAATCAGGGAAGAATATGTTAGGATAGCTTCGGTGTTTAAATTTCTGGGAACATTATATAAGGCATTAAAATAAATGGTTAACATATGAATTATAGATATATGTGTCACAGATTTGTAGCCACTGGAATCACTTAATTTGCAATTCTTATGAGGGAGATATGAACAGATTAGTAGGTAGAGGTCAGAACCTATCCGAGAAGAAATAACATGTACATTTAGGGAGTAATATCACCTTGATTTCTTAATATTTCGCTACAATGTTCAACATAATAGTTTTAGATAATTGTTTTATCTTGAAATTGACACCAAGATCACCTACATCAGAGTTGAATTGAGGGAGTTATGCTCTGATTAGTAAGAGAAGGTTAGATATAATGAAAACCTGCATCAAGAAAATAAAGAAATAAAATTAATTTAAAAAAGAAGACGAATCTTATAAATGACTAGTATATGCCATAGCTATTGCCATTGTATGAACTTCTTACCATCTTAAGTGTGAAATTCTGACATGGAAATATTTTATAAAGTGATATTTGAAATGGTTATGTTCATGGCATGATTACCAATGATTTATGGTAATAGTTATATTTTGATGAACACACTTGTTATTGAAAGCATATTTTTGGCTCTCATTGTGAAAAGAAAAGAAATGAGCACGGTCACATGGCAATCCGTGTGGTTCACCATTAGGGGACACCCTACCAACGGTTATGATTATGATTATGAGAAAAGAAAGAGAAAGTGTGTCATGTCGGACGGAGCGAGAAAAGCCCGTACCGGAGAGTAGAGGATACTCACCCTGACCGGGGTAGCTTGAAATGAGAATAAGTTGATGGCCATCATATGATATTCTAAAAATAGTTAATCCTGTCATACATATCATTACTATATGATGCTTATGTGCATAGATATAATGCATTCATGTGACCAAAGATATTTTATGTAGTTTATACAACTGAACATGACATGATGAACTATATTGATGGTAAATTATGATTTATTGTTGAACTTACTGGGATTTAATTCTCACTATATTTCCATATCATGTTCAGAAGAATAAATATGCAGATTTTCTCTATGACACTTATTATTTCTGTACGTTGGATTGAGGTGCCTTACCTTGGGCAACTTCCAGTTATTTCAGATGTATCTGTCGTAGATGTGACTGAGATTCCGGTGGATGTGCCACCCACACTAGTGTCCCCGGAAGTAGTCGACATAGATGATTAGAGCTAATATGTATCTTTGTACAAATGTTTGTAAAATAATGGTGTGTAGTTTGTAAAATAATAGTGTGTATGGAAACTCAGTATTGTATCACTGTTAATAACAATTATGCTTGGTTAAAGTGATTATTATTACGAGTTAAGTGGTTAGAATTAATGTAGTAATAACTTCATGGAATTTTACAAATATAAAAAAAAAATTGTTACATTTACATAAATGGAGTTGTTACAGGTTTTGGTTCATATCCACCGTCAAGGGATTGCATTGATCATTGACAACATAATCAATCTGTAATTGAATATCTATAATTGGATTTCTAACCCTGTTCCTCCTTAAGTCTAGTAAATTAATGACAATCGCACTAATTAAACCCTAATTAACTCGCAATCCTTTAGCACATCGGTAAAACATAATGTATTAACCGCATAAAGAACTAGAGAAACTGACAGAGCTAAACAAATATAAACACATCGGTTATATCTAATTTAGTTAATTACTCATCATAGGTTCAATGATTTATAATCCAAAATCCTCAAACCTATTTGCCTCATGAATCACATAATTGAAGACTTTGTTCAAAACATAATTCAGCGGTAGATTAAAACAGACAATATACTAGTAGGCCTCCTAGCAATCATATGAATAATCATTGAGAAGAAGAGCAAATGAATAATCAATACTCAATTCAACTTGAAATAATAAAATCAAATCCACATCTCACAATGCATGAAGATCCCTTGAGGTTTCAACCTACCTCAACCAACTAAAAAGAACTAGCCACGCAGGGCCATAAGAAAATCTAAAGAAGAATTGAAGAACTTGGATGAAGAATTGAATCAAGAATTGAATGAATTCTCTGCTTGTTTTACTCCCTTTTATATATTAACTCCTCCTAATCGAATTAGGCTTGTATTTAGGTCAAATCCCAGTCCATTGGGTTTCAATTGAAGTAAAAAAAACCCTAAAAATCGTGAATTTCATGAGCTGTACGGTGGCGGCGCTGCGGCGTTCTACTCAGGCGCCGCGGCACCCAGAAAACTCCAGAATTTGACAAAGTACCAAACACAACAGTTGTAGCTCTATGTCTATTCTTTCCATAACCTCTAGAATCACCTTAATTGGATCTGAATTGAAGGAGATATGACAAAATGAGTGACCAAAGGTCAGAATTCATCCTGCTGCACTGTGATGCTAATTTGCAAGATCTGTAACACCATGAAATATCCCGAATTTGACCAAGTGTTCAACATAAAAGTTGTAGATGATTGTGTTATCTTTTCAAAGCCACTTGAATAATGATAAGAGTCATATTATTGCACTTTTGTTATGATTTAAAGATTGATATTTGTGTGAAAATTGTGTTTATTTGACTATTTAATCCACAAATGTCATTTCACGGGTATTTCGTGTTTAAAGTGCAAATTTCAGGTAAAATCATAAGTTTGGAGAAGTTTTGGACAAATGCCAATGACCGGGATTGAGTTAGAATCAAGAAAAGCAAGATTTCAAGGTTTGGAAATCTGGCCGCGGCGAGAATATTTTGGCCGCGGCGAGAATGCTGCAGCAAATTTTCCCGAGAGCGCAATTTTGGATTTGAATCTGGCCGCCGGCGAGATCATTTTCGCCGCCGGCCAAATTAGTTCGCCGGCGGCGAAATGTGTCTCGCCGCCGGCGAAAAAGGACTCCCGCCGCGGCGAGAATATTCCCGCCGCGGCGAGGTGATTTTCCAGAAACTCGCCGCGGCGAGAATTACTTCGCCGGCGGCGAGTTTCGGCGGCCAAACGCGTTTTCTATGATTTTTGTTCCAAATTTGTCCCCAAAAACCCTAGATCTATAAATACCATAAGGTACAGAGAGAGGGGACGGCGAAATAGACCTAGAATAGGCGTTTTTGGAGGAGAGGAAGCCATTTTGGAGATCAAGCTTGGAGAATCTTGAAGGATCATCACCATAGTTGCTGCCAAGTGTTCATCTCCAAGAGTTTTTCATCTCTTCTCCTTAGCTTTGTTTTTCTGCAGTTTATTTCGAATTTGTAATGATGTATTCTGTTGAGATAGTTGTTGTTCTTATTTTAATTATGAGCTAATTCATTTTTGCTAAGGCTATGATGTAGTTGAATCATGAAACTCTGATTTTTGTGGTTAATGGTATATGAGTTCATTGATTTCAGTTGAGTATTTATTTCCATGCTCAATGCTTCTGAATTTCTGGCCAAAATTTAGATGATTAGTTGCATTATATTGAGACCGAGAGGAGATGTGTAATGAATGCTTCTTGTGATAAGTACCATATGTTGAATGCGAGTGTGAGAACTAATGCATGATGTATGTGGTTATCCTGGAAATTCCATAGATCATAATGTGCTTGTTTGTGATTAATCTTCATAGAAATATAGTTGATTAGCATAGACAAGTAATTCTAATATAACTTGAGAAAGAGTATTAGATAAGTTCGGGTTTTTCAACCATCAATTGTAACTTTGATCCTCATATAACATGCCATGAAATTGGAGTGAATTGATTCAGCGAAATCAAATGCCTTAGCGTTTTAATCATTTGTGAACAAACATTTAATTGTGTTCTTTGCATTTATTTGTAAGTTAATTTGTCTTTTACACAATCAACAATTTGGTTTTCAGATAAAATTAGGATTAGTCAATTTCGGTACTTAGTAACACCATTCCTTGTGGGTTCGATATCCGTACTTTTGTACACTTTATTACTTGAACGATTCGTACACTTGCGAAAATACGCATCAAGTTTTTGGCGCCGTTGCCGGGGAATGGTTTGATTATTAATATCGATACTACCTAATCTTAGTTTTAATTTGAAGTTAATTTGCCTTTTACATTGTTTCAGTTTTAATTTTTATTCTAACTTGAGTTTGTGAGTTGTGTTGAACATTTGTTCATTTAGAGTTGTTGCTGCTTGTTTGCATTATTTACTTTAGTCATTTCTTGCAGATTTTTCAGTTATTTGTTTTGCTCTTCTATTTTATTCATCATAAAAAGAAAAAAAAAAAGAGGTAACTTAGTGTTGTGTGAGTGCTGGTTGATTTTTCAGATTGTAGGACTTTTGTATGCGACGTGCACGAAGCCTTAACCTTCTTCCTTTTGATCCGGAAATTGATCGAACATATAGGCGTCTAAACCGAGAGAGAAGGCGTTCAACCTCCGCTCCTAATAGACAATCAGCCATGGATCCACAATTTGTTGAGGGAGGTGGAAATCGTAGAGCTATGAGGGATTATGCTGCACCTAATGTTGCTGGAACCACTTCGGGTATAAGGAGGCCAACTGTTCAAGCCAATAACTTTGAGATAAAGCCATCCTTTATCCAAATGGTTCAATCAAATCAGTTTGGGGGAATGTCAAAGGATGATCCTAATGCACATATTGCTTACTTTCTGGAGGTGTGTGATCTTTACAAGATAAATGGTGTGTCTGAAGATGCCATAAGATTAAGGGTTTTTCCTTTTTCACTTCGGGATAGAGCCAAGGAGTGGCTAAACTCATTACCACCGGGATCAATTACAACATGGAATGAGTTAGTTCAAAAGTTTTTGTCCAAGTTCTTTCCTCCTGCTAAGACAGCAAAATTGCGGAATGAAATCACATCTTTCACACAATATGATCAAGAATCATTGTATGAAGCTTGGGAGAGATTCAAAGAAATGTTGAGGAAGTGCCCCCATCATGGTATACCAATTTGGCTGCAAGTCTCTACATTTTATAATGGGTTGGTTTCAAACTATCGGGCAATGATTGATGCTGCATCTGGAGGGTCTTTAATGGGAAAAACACCAGAGGATGCTCATGAGTTGTTAGAGATCATGGCAGAAAACAACAATCAGTGGCATTCAGAGCGGGTAACTGCAAAAAGACCGGTAGGAGTGCATGAAATTGATTCAGTAAATGCTTTGTCAGCTCAAGTTGCTGCTCTTTCAAGAAAGATGGATTCCTTGTCCTCCAAGTTTGAATCAAAACCAACTGCAGAATGTGATTTATGTGGTGGAAATCATGCTAGTATTGAGTGCCAAGTTGGAAATCCATTTGCTTCACCAAATGCTGAACAAGCCAATTATGTTTCAAATTTCCAAAGACCTCAACATAACCCATATTCCAACACCTACAATCCAGGTTGGAGGAATCATCCAAATTTGTCATGGGGTAATAATCAAGGGGGTTTCAAACCGTCATCATCTTCCTACCAACCCCAAGAGAAGAAACAAACAGATTTGGAAGGAATTTTGGGGAAGTTCATTGAGGAGTCAAGAACAAATTTCAGAAATCAAGAGGCAATCAACAGGGACATCCAAAACCAACTGGGACAGCTTTCAAAGCAGATTGCAGAAAGATCTCAAGGATCGTTGCCAAGTGACACAATAAATCCCAAAGAACATGTAAAGGCTATCACATTGAGAAGTGGTAAAGAACTTGAATGGCAGAAGAAATTGGAGCAAAAGGAGGAAGAATCTAAAGAGAAGCCATCAACATCCAAAGATGTTCAACCTTCTCCAACTGCAAAATATGAGCCTCCTATCCCATATCCTCAAAGATTGCAGAAGAAAAAGCTTGATAATCAATTTGGTAAATTTCTGGAAATTTTTAAGAAATTGCATATTAACATTCCTTTTGCAGAGATGTTGGAACAAATGCCAAAGTATGCAAAATTCATGAAAGAAATTCTATCCAAGAAGAGGAAGCTGGGAGATTATGAAACTGTCATGTTAAATGAGGAGTGCAGTGCAGTTCTTCAAAGAAAATTGCCACAGAAAGTGAAAGACCCAGGGAGTTTTACTATACCTTGTACTATAGGAAGTTGCAATTTTGATAAAGTCCTATGTGATTTAGGAGCAAGCATTAATTTGATGCCACTTTCTGTTTTCAGGAAACTAGGCCTGGGAGAAGTAAAACCTACTTCAATTTCTCTACAATTAGCGGATCGATCAGTGAAATATCCTCGAGGGGTAGTTGAGGATGTTTTGATTAAAGTTGACAAATTTATTTTTCCTGCAGATTTCGTGGTGCTTGACATGGAGGAAGATAGAGAGATACCTTTGATATTAGGGAGACCTTTCCTTGCAACTGGAAGAACATTGATTGATGTTCAGCAAGGAAAACTCATTCTAAGGGTGCAAGATGAACAAGTCACTTTTGATGTTTTTGAAGCAATGAAATTTCCTAGTGAGGTACATTCTTGTTTTCAAATTGACACTCTTGACAGGTTAATCTCAGAAAATTTTGAGGAGAGAACTCCATTGCTACCACTAGAAGCTTGCCTTGTGAAATCTGCAACGATTGAGGAGGAAAATGATGAAGTAAGACAATGTTCAGAATTACTGGCAGCACTTGATGAATATTTGTTCAGTAATACAACATTCAAGGAGTTAGGAACAAATGAAACTCCAACCTCAGTGGTAAATAAGGAAGACAAAAAGATTGAGCTAAAGCCGCTGCCATCCCATCTAAGGTATGCATATCTTGGAGACTCCGAATCTTTTCCTGTTATTATTAACAGCTCTTTGAATGATGAAGAGGAAAACAAGCTATTAGGAGTTCTTCGAACTTACAAAGAAGCAATTGGATGGACAATGGCAGACATCAAAGGGATTAGCAATTCTGTTTGCATGCATAAAATCTTGATGAATGAGGATTGCAAACCCACAATTCAGCCACAAAGGCGTTTGAACCCAACAATGCAAGAAGTGGTCAAGGCTGAGGTGATTAAGCTTTTAGATGCCGGTGTAATTTATCCGATTTCAGATAGTGCTTGGGTAAGCCCAATTCATTGTGTACCAAAGAAAGGAGGAATCACAGTTGTAGAAAATGAAAACAATGAGCTTATTCCAATGAGGACAGTGACTGGGTGGAGAGTGTGTATTGATTACAGGAAGTTGAACGACGCTACCAGAAAAGATCATTTTCCATTGCCTTTTATTGATCAGATGTTGGAAAGATTGGCTGGACATTCTTATTATTGTTTTCTGGACGGGTATTCGGGATACAATCAGATTGCCATCGCACCCGAGGATCAAGATAAGACAACATTTACATGCCCTTACGGTACTTTTGCATACAGAAGGATGCCTTTTGGTTTATGTAATGCACCTGCAACTTTCCAAAGATGCATGATAGCAATTTTCTCTGATATGGTCGAAAAGTTTATTGAGGTTTTTATGGATGATTTTTCCGTTTTTGGCCATTCTTTTGATAATTGCTTGCATAATCTCTCTTTAGTTTTGCAGCGTTGTCAAGACACCAATTTAGTGCTAAATTGGGAGAAATGTCACTTCATGGTTCAAGAAGGAATTGTTCTTGGTCATCGGATTTCAGCAAAGGGCATAGAAGTGGACCGTGCAAAGGTGGAAGTGATCGAAAAATTACCACCTCCAACAACTGTAAAGGGCATTCGGAGTTTTTTGGGACATGCTGGGTTTTATAGAAGATTTATTAAAGATTTCTCAAAAATAACAAAACCTCTTTGCAGTTTGTTGGTTAAAAATGCACAGTTTGATTTCTCCTCTGAATGTTTGCAGGCCTTTAACCTTTTGAAGGTAAAGCTCACTTCTGCCCCTATAATTTGTGCACCGGATTGGAGTTTTCCATTTGAGGTAATGTGTGATGCTAGTGATTATGCTATAGGTGCTGTTTTGGGTCAAAGGAAGAATAAGTTGTTGCATGTGATTTATTATGCAAGCAGGACATTGACAGATGCACAACTTAATTATGCAACAACTGAGAAAGAACTTTTGGCAGTAGTATTTGCATTTGATAAGTTTAGATCTTATTTAATTGGGTCTAAAATCATTGTTTATACTGATCATTCTGCTCTTAAGTATTTGCTAGCCAAAAAAGATGCCAAACCGCGATTACTAAGATGGATTCTTCTCTTGCAAGAATTTGACTTAGAAATCCGGGACAAAAAGGGGACCGAAAATTTGGTTGCTGACCATCTGTCCAGGTTGGAGGAAGATTACCTTGAAGATGAAGAACAAATTAATGAAACATTTCCTGATGAGCAATTGCTAGCTATCCGAATGGCTCCATGGTTTGCTGATTTTGCAAACTATTTGGTCAAGAAAATTTTACCTCCTGACCTTTCTTATCAACAAAGGAAGAAATTCTTTTCTGATTTGAAACATTATTTTTGGGATGAACCTTACTTGTATAAACATTGTGCAGATCAAATCATTAGGAGATGTGTGCCGAATGAAGAAATGGAAAGCATTCTTCGTCATTGCCATTCAAAGGAAGTTGGAGGACATTTTGGTGGAACCAAAACTGCAGCAAAAATTTTGCAATCTGGATTCTATTGGCCTTCCCTGTTTAAAGATGCTTTCAAATTTGTTTCAATGTGTGATGAGTGCCAAAGGAGTGGCAATATTTCACGGAGACATGAAATGCCCTTAAACAATATTCTGATAATTGATTTATTTGATGTTTGGGGTATTGATTTTATGGGACCTTTTCCTTCATCTCATGCTAATAAATACATTCTTGTTGGTGTAGATTATGTTTCTAAATGGGTGGAAGCAGTTGCCTTACCTACCAATGATGCTAGGGTTGTGATCAATTTCCTCAGGAAGAACATATTTTCCCGATTTGGCACACCTAGAGCAATTATAAGTGATGGGGGTAAGCATTTCTGTAATACCAAATTTGAAACTCTGCTGCAAAAGTATGGAGTAACACACCGGATTGCAACACCTTATCATCCTCAAACCAGTGGGCAAGTTGAAGTGTCCAACCGAGAGTTGAAACGGATCCTTGAAAAGACCGTAAGTAACTCCCGTAAGGACTGGTCAAAGAAATTGGATGATGCACTTTGGGCTTATAGGACAGCTTTCAAGACACCTATTGGCATGTCTCCATATCGATTGGTGTATGGAAAAGCTTGTCATCTTCCAGTTGAATTGGAGCATCGAGCATACTGGGCAATTCAAGTTTTAAATTTTGATCTTAAGACCGCGGGTGAAAAGAGGGTGCTGAAATTAAATGAGATGGATGAAATGCGGAATGATGCTTATGAGAATGCCCGAATATACAAGGATAAGACAAAGGCTTGGCATGATAAGCACATTCTGAGGAGACAATTTGAGGTGGGACAGAAAGTGCTGCTTTATAATTCCCGTCTCAGACTGTTTCCAGGCAAGTTAAGATCTCGTTGGTCAGGACCCTTTCAAATAACCAAGGTGTTTCCTTATGGAGCAGTGGAAATTAGTCATGACACCAAGGGCACTTTCAAAGTGAACGGACAAAGGTTGAAGCCATATTTCGACGGAGAATTCAGCAAGCAGAAGGATTCTCAAGAGCTACAAAATCCGTAGTCAGATTGATCGACAGTCTCGCTAATGACTATAACTTACAGCGCTTAATGGGAGGCAACCCATCAAACTTATTTCCTCATCCTTTTTCTCTTTAAATTTTTAGTTTTGGTGAATTGTTAGTTCGAATTTCACTTCTGCATTTCCTTTCTTGCTAATTTTAATTGCTTGATCTTCATTGTTTTCGAAAAAAAAAAAAAAAAAAAAAAAAAAAAAAAAAAAATTTTGCTGCTCGATTTTCGCCGCGGCGAATTAAATTTCGCCGTGGCGAAAAGTGGATCTCGCCGCGGCGAAATACTTCTGGCCGCGGCGAGATGCGTTTAAAAGGAATTCTTCGCCGCGGCCAGCTTAGAATTCTCCCTCTGTTTCTCCGATTTCTCTCCTACCCACTCCGAATCTGTGACACCCATCCTCACCCTTTGGCAAAACGACCACCGTAGCACCCTTTCCTTCGTGATTGATTGCCTTCTCCTCCGTTTCTTGCACCGATTGGGGGTGTATATTCGCGACATTGGGGCTGTGTTTTGCAAGCTGACTATAGGCGCAATTTTGGGGCTGTGTCTTGCGCCAATTTGGGGCAGCACCTTCGGCTGTGTATTGTGCTCCTGTGGCGCCGAATTTTCGGCTTTGGATGAGTGCCAATTTGGCTCAGCTTTGAGGTGAGTGATCCATGCTTTTGGTGCTGATTTTGGGCGTTTTAGTGTGTGCTTTACGGCTGAATATGGTATCAATCTGGCAATGCCAATTGGGGCTTTTTGGTCGGTGAAAAATTTGAAGTCCATTATGCCCATTAACTTGCAAGTTAGGCATCTGTTTTTTCTATTCATTGGACAATTTGGGGATATCTGACAATTGCGGACATTTTGAATTACATTGACGCCATTTGGTTGCTGATATATTGCTGCATTGGGTTCTTGTGAATTGTATGACTTGTTGGATTGCCTAGTTTGGATTTGTCTTGTGAACATGCCTAAGAAAACCACAGCTCAGAGAGGTCGTCTCTCTTCCTTCGATAGGCATCTGTTTATTTCTGAGTTTGCTTCCAAACGCTTTTTGGACAAGGTTGTTAAGAGAGCAATTATTCCTCAACGATGGTTTGCCGTTGATCAGACCCCTTGTTGGGGTAATTATGTCCCCATTCTTCAGGGTAGGAAGTGGGAAGCTTTCTGTCGTCCTCTTGAGGGGGGTTGCCTCTCTTTGGTGAGGGAATTTTATGCTAATGTCCCCGAGCGGGTTGATGAAAAGGTTTATGTGCGCGGCCAGTGGGTACTCTTCACCACAGACGTAATTAACAGCTATTACGGTTTGCCTACCCTAGGGGCTAATGAGGATTTTCCCCGCCTCCTTGTAGATATTGACATGGCAACCGTCAGTGCGTCGGTGTGTAAGCCAGGCACAGTTTGGAAGATGTCGGGGGATGTGTATAAACATTTCCCCAGAAGTTCGTTATTAGACGAAGTGCGGCCCTGGTATGCGTTTATTTGCGCAAATTTGTTGCCTACTACGCATCTTAGTGATGTCACCCGAGAGCGGGCCATCCTACTCCATGCCATTGTGTCAGGGGCTTCTGTTGATATCGGCCGGGTCATTTTTGATTATATCACACAGAGTGCACGGGCTGCATCAGGAGGCCTTGGGTTCCCCTCTTTGATTTCTGCTATCTGCGAAGATCAAGGCCTGATTTGGGATAGGAATGAGGAAATGGGGGGTGTGATGAAGCCGATTGATGGCCCCAAGATTGTAGAGTTTCTGGGCCATGCCTCGCGTCCCACGAAGCGCCCTCATTCTACTGTAGGAGCTGGTGCGAGTTCTTCCCAGCCTCGGGTTGAATCTGTTGAACACCGTTTGGGCAGAGTTGAGCGTATTTTGGGTTACCAACGGGAGCAACTTGATTATCAGAATCAGTTACTCCTCCAGCAGAGGAACTTCCAGGCCGCGAGTACCCAGTTCCTTCATGACTACCTTCAGCGGATGGCTCTGCAGTCTGGGAGTGATTTGAGTGGTTACCCTGTGATGCCGACTTTTCCCCCTATGCCTGATCCCCCTTTTTATGTTGGGACTGATGATGATGTGGCTGGTGATGAGGATGAGGAGTGATGTTGTATTTTGTTTTCTGTTCTTTTCCGTACTTCATGTATTTATTTTCCTATTTTCTGTTTAGTTTCTGATCTTACTCTTCTGGATATTTGTTACATGTTTTAAATTTTGTCACCTTTTTCATTTTGTTTCTTTCTGATTGCCTTTCTTTTATCATTGACCCCGTAATTTAACGATTTCCCGTGACTGTGATGGTGCACCTAGCTTCCTTACCTTTTGAGTGCTCGATGGCCATTTGCAGTGTTTCCTTTCTTACATTGAGGACAATGTAAGGTTTTGGTTGGGGGTACGATAAACGGTACATTTTTCTTAGTTTCATTTTTAGTCATTTTGTTTGTGTGTTTAATTGTTTTATTTCATTTTTAGTAATTTTGTTTGTGTGTTTGCATTTCGCTTTCATTTGCATTTTATTTAATTTGCACGTTGATGATAACAATGTGATTGTGATAACACGTAGCTTTTAGAAGACATTAAATTTTGCTTCGGTTTAAAGATAATTTCATATGTTGATTTTACTTAGTTGGCGACTCTTTTGGTATGAGGTATGACTTGGTTGATTAGTTTAAATGCTTAGAGAAGTCTTATGTGCGAATTTTTCATGGATATTTTTGTGATCTCAACAAACTCTAGAACTCATTTGAAAACCTCTTGAGGCGAAATAATTTGGAATTGCACTGTTTAGGATATGATATAGGCCGTTTTTGGATCGATTGTGCCATTTTTAAGCTTACCTTGTTATTCTTATATCACTAGTTACCTCTTTGAGCCTATTTATATACATTGTTAGCCTTATTTTTCTTTCTTTTTCCTTTCTATAATCTACCTTTTATTTAGCCACAATATATATATAATTCCCACCTTATTTGTTAAGAGCACTTAATTTTGAACACAAACTTGTAAAGAGCAATTGGAATGCTATTTTCCACATATATTGAAAGAATTTGGTTGGGGGTTATCTATTGTAAAAAAAAAAAAAAAAAAAAAAAAAAAAAAAAAAAAAAAAGGGGCTTTCACATTATAGTAAATAAAAGAGTGTTAGTGATGGTTATACTGAAGTGAATGATTGAGAAAGAATTTTGTTTATCCTTGGAAAAATGGGATATGATCAGAAGAAACAATGTGGGTTTAATGGTTTTATTTTTGCTTAATTGGTTGTGTTTAATCTAATAAGTTCTCTTATTTGTATTTTGACACTTCCCATTTTTTCTTAACCAAATACCTAAGCCTAACATTACAAGCATATTAAGTCCTATTGATCCAAAATGGTGTATTTTTCTTTTATTAGTGGAGAGAGGTTTGAAAAATGAGCATATGGAGTTTGAGATTTCACCTTTGTGTTTGTGGATGTTGTGCATAATATTATCTAGGCATTATGGCTATTGGTTTGTGGTATGATGGATGTTTAAGAGTCAATAACAAAAGTAACTTGGCATTTGAGATTTCTTAAAGCTTAGGTGACATTTAGTTATTCTATGTGTTATGTGATATTTACAATTTTTGAAACATTTGTGCAAATTAATTGTTGTGTGATTAGATTATTTTGAGTTAGTATAAATTAGGGTAAGATGTTTGTGGGTATCATCACTGGAAGCCCTCACGAGACTACAACTCGTCCTACTAGGGCCGCCTAGGGGTTTAAAGGCTTATTGCATACGCTTAATGCAATTTTGTAAAGAGAATAAATTTTCTTTGAATTTTTTCTTTTAAAGTCTCCTTTGAAATTATTCATAGATCGCTTTTCTTGCTAGAGACTAGCAAGAAGCTGGTTGGGGGTTGTTGATAAGAGTCATATTATTGCACTTTTGTTATGATTTAAAGATTGATATTTGTGTGAAAATTGTGTTTATTTGACTATTTAATCCACAAATGTCATTTCATGGGTATTTCGTGTTTAAAGTGCAAATTTCAGGTAAAATCATAAGTTTGGAGAAGTTTTGGACAAATGCCAATGACCGGGATTGAGTTAGAATCAAGAAAAGCAAGATTTCAAGGTTTGGAAATCTGGCCGCGGCGAGAATATTTTGGCCGCGGCGAGAATGCTGCAGCAAATTTTCCCGAGAGCGCAATTTTGGATTTGAATCTGGCCGCCGGCGAGATCATTTTCGCCGCCGGCCAAATTAGTTCGCCGCCGGCGAAATGTGTCTCGCCGCCGGCGAAAAAGGACTCCCGCCGCGGCGAGAATATTCCCGCCGCGGCGAGGTGATTTTCCAGAAACTCGCCGCGGCGAGAATTACTTCGCCGGCGGCGAGTTTCGGCGGCCAAACGCGTTTTCTATGATTTTTGTTCCAAATTTGTCCCCAAAAACCCTAGATCTATAAATACCATAAGGTACAGAGAGAGGGGACGGCGAAATAGACCTAGAATAGGCGTTTTTGGAGGAGAGGAAGCCATTTTGGAGATCAAGCTTGGAGAATCTTGAAGGATCATCACCATAGTTGCTGCCAAGTGTTCATCTCCAAGAGTTTTTCATCTCTTCTCCTTAGCTTTGTTTTTCTGCAGTTTATTTCGAATTTGTAATGATGTATTCTGTTGAGATAGTTGTTGTTCTTATTTTAATTATGAGCTAATTCATTTTTGCTAAGGCTATGATGTAGTTGAATCATGAAACTCTGATTTTTGTGGTTAATGGTATATGAGTTCATTGATTTCAGTTGAGTATTTATTTCCATGCTCAATGCTTCTGAATTTCTGGCCAAAATTTAGATGATTAGTTGCATTATATTGAGACCGAGAGGAGATGTGTAATGAATGCTTCTTGTGATAAGTACCATATGTTGAATGCGAGTGTGAGAACTAATGCATGATGTATGTGGTTATCCTGGAAATTCCATAGATCATAATGTGCTTGTTTGTGATTAATCTTCATAGAAATATAGTTGATTAGCATAGACAAGTAATTCTAATATAACTTGAGAAAGAGTATTAGATAAGTTCGGGTTTTTCAACCATCAATTGTAACTTTGATCCTCATATAACATGCCATGAAATTGGAGTGAATTGATTCAGCGAAATCAAATGCCTTAGCGTTTTAATCATTTGTGAACAAACATTTAATTGTGTTCTTTGCATTTATTTGTAAGTTAATTTGTCTTTTACACAATCAACAATTTGGTTTTCAGATAAAATTAGGATTAGTCAATTTCGGTACTTAGTAACACCATTCCTTGTGGGTTCGATATCCGTACTTTTGTACACTTTATTACTTGAACGATTCGTACACTTGCGAAAATACGCATCAAATAACTTTGATTGAAGTTCATAAGAGGGAGATATGCTCAAAACAGTGCTAAAAGGTCTGGAATCCCTGCAATGTAGCATTTTTCCATGAATTTCTTTTTTTTTTTCTTCTCTTTTCTTCTTTCTTTGTTCCTACAACACAAAACATAAAATTTAGCTAATTCCTAATTATATTTTACTTAAATAAAACAAAAAATAAGTTTAAAGGTATTAATATCAGCTTAATTAAGATCACATCAAATACCCCCACACTCAACCTTTTGCTTGTCCTCAAGCAAAATAATCCCTAGAGACAAAAAAAACAATCAATAATGTAGTAAGTGTTAGGCTTACCAAACGTTTGCCTCATAACATAAAAATATATACTCTAGAAAAATTTTGAAAGGTCATAATCATACACAAGATTAACACAAATGCAATCTATTATTTTATTCTTCTGAATCCCTAGTGTGTGTGTGTTTTTGGGTCAATAAATTTCCTTTTACTCAGATGGGTTTATATATCCCAAAATTTTGGTTGTAGATCTCTAATTAATATAGGATTTCCATATGCTTATTCTTCATGCCACTCTCCACTAATGTAGGCCAAAACTACCTCTAGGATCAATAGGACTTTATTTAGCTTGTAATGTGGCCAGGGTATAAAGGATACAAATTTAGGCTCAATCACCCAACACTACATGATTAAATCTGATCTCTTGAGCTTTCCTAAATTTGGGGAGATTTTCCCCCCACACTCATTTTCTTGTTTTAATTAAGTTTAATCCATCCTTTTCCTTGGTCCTCAAAACTTTTTTTTTTCCACCCACAAAAATTTCTTTTATCCTCTTTGTATTTTTCTTCTCTCTTCTTTGTGTAATTCTCTTTTTTTTTTCTTTGCATAATTCTTTTCTTTTCCTTGCTCCACCCTTCCACCCTTCTGTAAATAAAGCTCTACAAAACAAGTATTCAACAAAATAATCATGGAGTGAGTGAATAGGATCAAAAATAAGGATATTCATACAAAATTTGACTTTAAGCTCATTTGTGGTTTTTAGAAGAAAAAGTTCATTAAACTCAAAATAGAGGAACTAAGGATATTTCATTGTTTAGGTTAGGTTAGAAAGGCTCAATCTATCTAAAAATTCCTAAATCATCTCTTAAATAATAGTATTAACCTAGGATTTTTCCTCAAGCAGCATTCAAATAAGTTCTAGAATCCTGTTGAGATCATGAAATATTTTTGAATTATATAAACCTTCTCTAAGTAAAAGATAAAATTGAATGCCCAAAGTTATTGTGCAAAAATATTTCAGGATTCTAAAGTCAAAAGTAATAAATTGTAAAAGGGATAAAATTGCATATAACCATGAATTTTCTTTATTTTTCAAGAGCTAAAAAAAATTGAATAGTCATATCATTGGCTATTGGTTGTGCCTAACATCCCAAAACATAAATTGAAACACTCACATAATCACTCAACTTGCTAAACGCAATAAAAATGCATTGATAGTGAAAATCAGAAAATTAATGCTCATAATAGGGTCACAATAATTCAGAAAAATATACTTCCACCCCCACACTCAAACTTTACATTGTCCTCAATGTAAAAGAAAGATAAGAATTAGGGAAAGATATAGAAAAACATATAGGTCAAGTGAACTGTAATAACCCTCAACTAATAAAACCTTTGAAGGTTAAGTATAAATCATTTGAAACAAAGAAAGTTGAGAACAATGTAAAATTTTAGAGCGTTTTCGACCTTTTCTTCTGACCTTTTGTCACTCATATAAGCATAACTCTCTCATATGAAATCTAAATTAAGTGATGCCAATTTCTAATGAAAGATAAGACATATATCTAAAACTTTGATGTTGGGAACTTTTGCAAATTCCGTGAATATCATAGTGAGACGAGGCAAAAACCGAAGTGTAGTGTGGTCTAGACCTTTGCTCACTATTTTATGCATAACTCCTTCATATGAACTCCAAATTAGGTGATTCAAGTGGCTACGGAAAGCTAAGAGAAAGGCTACAACTTTCATGTTGGAAATTTTGTCAAATTCGGTGAAATGGAGTTTGCCGCGGCGAGAATATGTTCGCCGCGGCAAGAATGATGCGGCATTTTCCCGAGAGCATGAGTTTTCTAGTTTCGAATCTAGCCGCGGCAAAAATCGCGGCTCGCCGTGGCGAGAATGAGTTCGCCGGCGGTGAGATTCGTCTGATAGCTTTTTTTTGCGAACCCCCCCTTTTTTCTTCATTTCTCTTTCATCTGAACCCTAACTCTCTCTCTCTAAAATTTTTCTCAAACTTCTCTCTAAGATATCTCATCATCCGGACGTCCGATTTGAGCAAGTAAGGTACCGTTGGACTCGTGGGAAGAAGAGCTACAAATCCCACTGATCAATTTTGCCGAAAAGTCGCCAAAAAATCGCGTGAATAGTACCTCCAAAGGTAAAACTCCGTTTAATCGCGTTTTAGGCTTCATTTTACCGAATTTCTTTCCATAGATAGTCTTAGAATTAGTTTCTATACTAGAATATAGGGTTTTTAGGTTTCGGCGTGAATAGTGTTTCCAGCGAGTGAATAGTGTTTTTCAGCGTGAATAGTGACTTTTAAAGTTTTCTAATTTTCATGTTATGTCTATGTTTTCTAGGTTGTTGAGCCATCACGAGGTGAAATTCTCGTTGTTGGACTCCTAGTAAGGTGAGTGGGTTTTTCATACTATAGCGCATGTTTTAGGAATTTGATTTATAACTCTCTCGTATGATTTTAACTAATTGGAATGTATGTTAAATTGTTTTATTGCTTTGAAAACCAATATGTTCCAACCATGTTAGAAATTGTAAATTTCAATCCTAGTTGAACCCTAGGTATGCAGGGCAAGCATCTAGACTATTAATTCTCCATTTGAGCTAGATTTATAGAAATGCGAACTTAGTCATAGAAATGAACTAAGTTAGCCATGAAGTGATTTGATGCATGATAAGCATCTATGTAACGTCTACGGACGATCTATGTTTAAAAAGGGAAAGTTTATGATTATAAAGGTCTCCATGGGAATTCATGGATGAGATATATTTTAGAACGGAATTTTATGCATGAAAAGAGCTAGATGGAGAATTATAGCTTTATTGTAAAGTTATTGAAATGTTTTACTTTAAACTCTTTGAATAGCATATTTCAAATGTTTTCTATTGGAGGGACCCTTTTAGATCACTGTTAGCTAGCCGCAGGTAGTGCTAGCCCTGGTGCACCATGATCATGTTAAGGCTTCGGCCTAGGATATTGTGACGGGCATATGATTGCCTAAGACACAAAATTTAGGGTGGACTTATATCTACGCCTACAGCGATTACCATACCCATTGCTATGTGCTTGGGGAATATAGAGTGGACTTATGTCTACGCCTACAGTGATTACCTTACCCTTGCTGTGTGCTTGGGAAAAATGATAGATCTGTTAGGAAAGTACTCCAATAAACTAGTGCATTTTTCTTAAAGATTAAATATTTCTAAAATACCTCATTCATCATTGTTATTGCATAAATATCTTCATTTCTTACTTACCATGCATAATTGATTTGCTTTACGATTACTTATTTAATCTTGTTTTATCTTTTGAACATCCATTTGAATTGTTTAGTTTTTATGATAAATTAAGGTTAAATGCTTAATGTTTCAATTATTAAACTCATTGTGAAACACTTGTGCTTAGTTTGCCCTGTTTCTGTTATAGTATGATTTATCCATTCACTGAGATGTGGTAATCTCACCCCTCTTCTGTTTTCTCCCCACAGATAATCAAAGAAACACTGATCCAGCTACAGCTCCATAGGAGGCTAAATATAGCATTGGTGAGCCCCAGTTTGGGCAAGACTCCATTGTATTGGTTGAATAGTTTAAGTTTATGTCTAGTGTATCTCCATGAACTTACAGGCAAGATCCTCGCTTCTTGTGTTGTTTGAAAAATGGTTTTTACAACAATGTTTGTACTATGAGGCCATGGGCCAAGTTGAATCAAGGATGTTGGATTCATGAGATATATATATATATATATATATATATATATATATATATATATATATATATATATATATATATATATATACAGTATTTTCTTATATTGGATGTGGCGTATGTGGCCAGTTATATTTATTATGTACTCTGGATTGTGTGCTGGATATTTGTGCATGCTATGTGTTAGGCTTATGGTTAGGGGGAAACCCTTATACTGTGCCGGTCATGTGTTCTATCATTTGGGGCCGTGACATGAACTTTCCTGAATTTGTTTGGGGTGGCATGAGCGTGTTGCATTATTAGACCTTGAATTTCTCCAATTTTCACCTTCTTTTTTTTAATGTTGGGTTGCCTCCCAATAAGTGCCTTTGTTTAATGTCATTGGCTCAACTCAAGGCTCCTTATGTCATTCAAGGAGGATCCTTGATGTCAACTTTGAATTGGCTTGCCTTTGAATGTGCAGAATTCTGAGGTTCAGCTGCATTATGAAGAGGGAAGTTAGCATTAGTCAAAGATTTAATTAAATGAGAACTCAACTTACCTGGAAATAACCGATGTCTTGAGTAGCTTTTGGCATCCAATTTAATTTCATCCTTTTGAGATTCTACCAAAGCATGCAGTAACTTTCCTCTATCTTTGAGTATGGCATATTTATTTGAGGTTATAATTGTGGGTGGTTCTCCATTGTATATGCCCTTTCAATGGCTAGGGAGGCTCTTTAAGCCTATGTCAGAATACTGCACAATAGAAAGTACAAGCATCTTATTAGAAATTGGTAACAACATAGAAAGATCCTTACCTGTTTGCTGCACTTCTGGTGCTTCCTCTCCTGCTGAAATATTCTCTTCAAATTTGGCGTTTAGGGTATATTCCATAACCTATTTCTTAGTAAGCTTACTAGTGTCAACTTCGAAGTCATCTTTTTCATTCAGTGCAGAATTTTCTTCCTTTTGCATTAACGATGCTGAGGCAAGACTTTCAATTTCTGAATTTTGAGCCTCTAGCCTACTGACTGTTGTTGCTAATTGTCCAATTTGATTTGTTAAGCTTTGAATGCTGGCCCTTACCTCTTGTTGAAATTGATGAGTATTTTGTGTAAGAGATTTAACAATATCTTCTAAAGGAGTACTTACAGGGAAATTCTGAGATGTATTCTGTCTAGGATAATAGGTCTGTTGGGTATGGTGAAAATTTACAAAATTTTGTTCTGCAAGACTATTTTGTGCATTCTCATACCTGAAGTTGAGATGATCCTTCCATCCAGGATTGTACATGTTTGAATAGGAATCATACCTCACTTGTTGTGGTTCATGGAAACCATTAACCATATTTACCTGCTCAAATGACTCATCATAGAAAGTTTGGTACCCAATAGACGGATGCTCCATGATAGAATGATTTCCATAGAAATTTTCTCTTTGCATATTTTTTACACGTTGACAAACAAGAGAGGTTAAATTTGTAAGTTGCTGTTCAAGGGAAGAACTACATACCTCACCAGCATGTCTTAATGGAGACCCTAGCCTAGTGCCAAATTGTTGAAAATTGGCTGCCATATTCAAAGTTATGAACAAAAAGAAAAAAAAAACTAAAATAAAATAAAACCATAAAAGGTAAATAGACACAGTCCAATATGTACTTCTAATTACAATTATCTAGGTAATTGGGGATGGTTTAGCCTTAATTAATTAGCAACCTCTTTCAAGCGTTACTAATCATACCTATATTAATCCAATTACCTACTTTCGTGGTTCTTAGTTCAACTTAGGTCCGTTAAGTTCTATGCCAACCATGGAATGCAATTAATCGGTTTTCTCATGCCCACTAATTGATTCAATTCTTAGAGAACCTTAAACTAATTTCATGATTAAGATATCTCTAATTAACTATTAGATTATGGTATTAAATTTCACCTTTCAATTCATCAGTTAATAACCTAAGATGTAATAGATTAGTGATCATGCATTCTATCAGCTCTTAAACATGCACATAATAGTTCATCCTAATTAATCCACAAATAATCACTATTAGGGTTCCACAATTCAATTAGCACAGTATCATCATATCATAAGTAGGTTTACCGACACCCTAGATCAATATCTACTTACACATAATGGAAATATAAATCATATTTCAATTCATTAAATAACTCATAAGTGTTCAATACAAGCAAAGAGAAAGAGTAGAAGTAGAAGTATAAAACCTGGAGTGCTAATGAATTAAGAATACAAACTTGAATCAATCTCAAATTCTACTCTAAGAACATAAATCAACAATGATTCTAATAAAAACCTTGTCTAATGATGTTTCCTAAGCCTAAAACTGAGTAAAAATACGTCTCAATATGTCTGGATGTCTTTGGCTACGTTTCCCCCTCCATATATATCACTTTGGCTGTTGAAAATCCTAAAAAACACGGAGTGTATGGACACGAAACACGGTCGTGCTTCATGACATGGCCTCACTGTGCTTCGTGCTAGAAATCTGGGAAAACTTCGCTCTTTGCATAGAGCACGGCTTGGCCGTGCTTCTTGCAACACCAAGCACGACCTGGCCGTATTTGGGGCTACCAAACTCATTTTTTGCCAATTACTTCTAGGTTGCCTCCTTGCTTACTTCTCAGCATGTTCCAAGTCTATATGGCCCTTCACATGTGTGTTTTCCCTTACTTCTAGGCCTTTTTTACTCACCTATAAATATAAAACAAACCAAAACAATATCCAAAGCAAAACATAACCAAAAGGAGGGAAATAATCACAAGTTTGTTTTAAATTAGGGAATAAAATATAATCATTAAATACTCAATTTTTCCCTTTATCAACTCCCCCATGCTTAAACCTTTGCTTTTCCTCAAGCAAATAACATAACATATTAGCAGAAAGGAGAAATATGCAATCAAATTCCAGATGACTGAAAAATGCAATAGATATATGAATAGACATTTATCAATTAGTCTTTATTCTTATAAAAATAAACCTAAATTTTCTTATTATATACCTATTTCCATTGTTACCATTGATTGTATGCATTAAGTTGATTTTTAAACACTCAAATAGGTCACCTCATCCTTTATATCTCCCTATGTTGCCTTACCCTTATTTCTATTTTCACTTTCTCACTCAAATTCTTTTACTTTTTTTTTCACTTCTCTTATTCTTTCTTTTCTCTTTCTTTTGTTTATTTCATTCATTATTATTTTATAGAAATATAAATTGAGTGCATTTTATGCTCCATCTCACTAGGGTATAGGCAGCTAAGTACTCATACTAAGGCCTTTTTAATGCCTTGAAGGGGTACTCAAAGTGAAATTTTTTTGGGAACCGCATTCCCTCATTTTTCACCTCTCCCTACCTTCATACTCTCATAATGTTAAAATCAATAATAGCGTACAATTTATAGCACAATAAGAGAGATATTTTTCAAAATATTAAAGGTTCAATATTAGAAAAAAGAGACTAAAATGATAACTACTTATTTCATATTCTACTGTGCATCACATGTTCATGAGTTAAAATTACCCTATATTACATCAATCTAATTCTAAAACAACAAACTTTGTGATTATACAATGAAACAAGAGATATTCAGTCAACAAGAACAAAAAATTCAATCAGTGAAAACCACAAATCTAAAGTCTACTCCCCCATGCTTAAACTTGACATTGTTCCCAATGTCAGTAATAATGAAAGTACGAGCAAAGTAAAAAGTAACTTACTTGCTCACTCGTTGTCTGGAGGAGAAGGTGGAGGATTCTGACTCAGGTGCCAGTTGTACCATCCGTTTATCATTCCCTGCATGCTTTGAATTAAATCTTGGATTACATGCAGGGTGCCCCTTTATGCTATTTTTTCCTCCTTAATTCGACGAAGCTGTAAAGAGATAGAATATTAGTCCTCTTGCAGCATATGGAAAGGACCTACATTGTCAGTGAAGTGGGTATAGGGTGGGGGTGGTAGAGCCAAAAATGGCTCAAGGGGGAAGTCATCCCTCTCAGGATCATCATCATCCTTTCTACCCTCTCTTAGAGGATAGATCCAATTCTGCTCATTAGTGACCGCTATCCTAGCGGGGTTAAGGAGGTGAAAGATATTATGGCCACAGAGATGTAGCCAATAGTCGGCATTTCTTTTAATAATTAATTTTATATGTAAATAGGATTCTAAATCTATCCTGCTATTGCCAACTATTGGTTGCAAATCTTGAAGATTTGCCTCAAATCATAACCCTCTAGCTAATGTAGTCACTAAGTCCCCTATGATCACTTTGTCATTCATGGCATTACCCACCCTAGCCATCTGTTAGGTCATGAAGGCTCCAGTATCCACCTTATGACCGTTTAACATGGCCCAAAGAAAATAAAGCTCTCTTTTATTTGCAACCCCATCACTTTCAGCTCTACCAAAAACGATATGAGCCATCAAACGCTATAAATATCTAAAAGTGGGATTGCAAATAAAAGAAGCTTTCGAACTTAATGCATCATGTTGCCCCCCAACAGAAATAGAGTTTCAAAAATATTGAGAAAAACAACTTGAGGGGACTGATCTATCTCTCCCGGAGGCAATCTAAATAATACATTAAATTGAGCCAATCATAAATTAAATGTACGGCCAAATAATCTAAAGTTAATGCGGCCCTGATCGACGTTGGGACCCCGAAATAGAACCACATTACTTGAACTGAAAAACTCTACGGTGGTCCTAGCATAGGTTGGGTAACGTAATCCAATGAATGTATTCCACCCAATCCGATCAACGAGGTAGCCAATGTCAGTTAAAAATCCTAACCGGTCTAAACACTCTTCATTCATGTACCAGGTACTTAGCATTCCCCACTTAATTAGAGTATCGTATCATATTTGTTGATTATCATTAACAAACACGATACCATACTCATTTATTTGATGAGGAGGTTGGGCCAGTCTTTAAATCTATTCTTTACCTTGGACGCTGGGATCGAGAGGAAGATTTGCCAATTTTGACTCTTTTAAGGCCCATTTATAATGATATGCAAATAAAATGTAATGGAGAGTGGAATAATTAGGACCAAAGGCCAATTAATAGACTAATGCACTTTAGTATATATATAGAGCCAAAAATAAGCAAGGCAAGCAATAGGTATCCAATAATGCAGCAAATAGGAAGCACTTGCAAATTCAGAGGACATAAGTAATACTAATAGGGATAATGCAAAAGTTCTGTGTTTGTAAAATTAGAAAATCAAGCCCTCAAATTTTGCAATAGTTTCCTAGACAAACTAGTGGAGAAGACATGCAACAAATAATTCCCTATGCTGCTGAAAATTTCTAGGAAACCCAATGCAACAAGTAATAAAGGCAAAGACCAGGGCAAGAGGTAACAATATCTAAACCAAGTAAATGCACTAAGTTAATATTCAAAATTCATGAGTATTCAAGAAATTCTATAGCATGCAAAACTTGTATTCTTAAATGAATTTATCCAGCTAAACAGATACCAAGAACAAAGAAATTATAGCAGAAATTTTGCAAATTGGAAGAATCCAGTGTAATACATTGAAAGGACCAATGCAACACACTTAAAGCCAAACTCTGCAGAAAATGCCCAGAAATTTTAGTGCACAATCAAGTCCAACAATGGCCAGGCAAATAAAATAAATTCAGAGACCAGTCCAATTAACCACAGGTGCAGAACATGCATTCCTAAATGAATTCAGCTAAATTAGAATTTTTAGCTAAAAACAAGTAGTTCACAAGCATGCAGAGTTTTTGATTCAGCCAACTAAAGATAAACCAAGATCCAAAGATCCAATATAACATAGTTACGGAACTAGAAAATGCAGCACATTCAAATACAAAATCTGTAGGTATTGTCTACTTCCAGTTCAATAAGCTGACAAACAAAGGCCAATTAATCCAATCCAGAAAAAGTAAAGTTTAAGTTCAATTCAGATAAACAAACCATAATGCAGAAGTTTTAAAATTACCTAGATGATTGGAGCCACGATTGAGTCCAGCAGCAAGGTGAAGCCACAAACAGGGAAGGCTCAATGGAAGGGAGGTAAGTGCTCTGGAGATGTGCAGGGGAATGGGGCTCTTGGGAAGCTGGTGTAGGGCCAGACATGGGAAAATTTTTGGGTTGGGAGAATAGGGAACGGGTGAGAAATTTATAGGTGTGAGGAGACTGAGGGAAAGGGAAGCATGGGAAATTAGGTGTGTGTGTGGGCTGGGCACGGGAGGATAAGCACGAGTTTAGGGAATAATGGGAGAGGTGAAGATGAAAGAATGGAGGAGAGGAAGTTTGGTAGGCTTCGAATAGGGAGAGAGATGGCAAGGTGAGGCACGGGAAAACAAAGATTTTTCTAGTTAGAGCACGGGAAAGCAGAGATTGGAGGTGGAAAAAGGAGATGGGAAAGGAGGAGAGAAGAGCATAGATTGCAGAAGAGGGTTGGGAAAGGAAGGAGAGGTAGGCTACGGGAATATTTTTGGGTTAGGGAAGCTGGTAGAGGAATAAGGGAAAGAGAGATGGAGACCAAGAAGGGGAAATAAGAGCATGGGTTGGATTGCAAAATTTTATGGTTAGGGCATGGGGAAAAAGAAATTGGAAATAAAGATGGGAATTTACAAAGAAATTGGAACACGGGAACTCTAGGTGAGGCATGGTTAGAGCACGAGAAAAATAAAATGAAACACAGGAAGAGAAAAGAAGAAAAACTTGGCAAAAATTCTTACCTGGGCCCGAAGCACGGCCGTGCTTCGGCCTGGAATGGCATTTTTCTTCTTGGGTTTGCAACACGGCTTAGGGATAAGTCGTGTTCACCAACACGGGTCACCTGTGATTCGTGCTGAACTCCAAAATTTCCTGGAACAGGCCGTGTTGAGCAATAGGGGAGGAGTGTGTTTGGACTTGGACCTGGGGCATGACCGTGGTTTGAGACACGGCCTACCCGTGCTTGTAGCTGAAAGTCCAATTTTTCTTGGATTTGGCCCGTGTTTGCTGGCACGAGAAGGTGTGCTGGTGATGGATGTGGGGAAAGGCCGTGTCAAGGGACACGACCTGCTCGTGCTTGGTGCTGGAGTCACCAAAATTAGTAATTTTTTTGCCCATACTTGAAGCACAACCATGCTCTATGACATGGGTAACCTGTGTTTCAAGCTGGAATCCTTATTTTCTCAAATTTTGCCTCATTTTTTTATCCTCTTGAATTCCCTTTGCATATCATTCTTTTCTCCAACATTGGGGACATGGAATTGGCCTAAAAGGCAAATAAAAACACTCATTAAACTCTTAACCTAAGAAATTAACTAAAATTAAAGATAAAAACAAAACTAAAAGCAATTAAACTAAGCAAAAAGAAACTTAAAACTTAAAATATGGGTTGCCTCCCATAAAGCTCTTGTTTAAAGTCATTAGCTCGACTCCCTTGCACTTTATGGGATTTATAGGGGCTCTAAGAGAGATTGGGTGGCTCTCTTTTAAACCGATTGTCCCATGATAAAGTGCTTGAGGCGTTGTCCGTTAACTTTGAAGAATTTAGTTGCTTCACTCCCTTTTTTCACTGCTCCATATGGGAAAATTTGACTTATTTGGAATAGACCGGACCAACGAGAACGAAATTTTTCAGGAAAAAGCTTCAGCCTTGAATTAAATAGCATGACCCAATCTCTTACTTGAAATTCACGTCTCAAAATGTGTTTATCGTGACATTTCTTTGTTCTCTCTTTATATATCCTAGCACTTTCATACACATCAAGTCTCAGTTTATCTAGCTCATTCAATTGCAAACATCTCTTTCCAGCAGCGCTTAAGTCAAAGTTAATCGTCTTTATTGCCCAATATGCCTTATGTTCGAGCTCTTTTGGCAAGTGGCAAGGCTTTCCATATATTAACCAAAAGGGTGTGGTGCCTATTTAAGTTTTATATGCTGTTCTATAGGCTCATAGTGTGTCATCGAGCTTGAGAGACCAATCTTTTCTTTCTTTTGATACAGTCTTTTCCATTATAGCCTTGATTTCCCTATTAGATATCTCAACTTGTCCACTTGATTGGGGATGATATGCTATAGCCATTTTATGAGTGACTCTATATTTCTTCAAGAGGTTCTGAAATTGTTGCTTAGTGAAGTGGGAACCACCATCACTTATTACAGCTCAGAATACTCCAAACCTTTGAAAAATCACTCTCTTGAAGAGTTTGGCAACCACTCTAGCATCATTAGTGGGAGATTCCACTGCTTCTACCCACTTAGACATATAATCCATAGCTACTAGGATATACTTATTCCCACATGAAGATGGAAATGGGCCCATGAAATCAATACTCCAAACATCAAATATCTTTACTTCTAAAATATTGTTTAAGGGCATCTTATTCCTCCTTGATATATTGCCAATTCTTTGACACCGATCATAAGCTTTTACAAAGGAATGCACATCTTTGAAAAGTGAAGGCCAATAAAAACCAACTTGAAGAATTTTGACTGCAATTTTTGTTTGAGGTGCTAGTATGGCCTCCACAAGGTGAGTTATGACAATGATATATGACACTATGTACCTCTTCCTCTAGAATACACCTATAGAAGATGCCATATGCACACTATTTGTAAAGGCATGGATCATCCCAGTAGTATGATTTGATATCAAAGAAAAATTTCTTTCTCTGATAGTAGCTCAACCTTTCAGGTAAAATTCTGCATGCCAGATAATTTACAAAATCTGCATACCATGGAGCATCAGTATGAGTGACTACAAGGAGTTGGTCATCAGGAAAAGAATTGTCTATAAGCAACTCATCTTTATCATCTCTCATTGAATCCTATCTCAACCTTGAAAGATGATCCGCTGCCACATTCTCAATTCCTTTCTTATCCCGAATGACAAGATCAAATTCTTGCAATAGAAGGATCCATCTAATCAATCTTGGCTTGGCATCCTTCTTCCTCAACAAATATTTAATGCTAGCATGGTATGTATATATTATGACTTCAAATCCCAACAAATATTGGCAAAAATTTTCAATTGCAAATACTACTATTTTATGGTAGAATAATTGACTTGAGCTTCATCTAGGGTTTTACTGGCATAATAAATAACAAAGCGCTTTTTATCTCTTCTTTGCCCAAGTACAACTTCAACAGCATAGTCACTTGCACCACACATGATCTCAAAAGGAAGGCTCCAATCAAGAGGTTGGATGACTGGTGCAGATATTAGTGCCTCCTTTAACCTATGAAAAGCACGTAAATAGTCATTATCAAATAAGAAGATAGTGTCTTTAATAAGCAAATTAGTTAAGGGTTTAGAAATTTTGGAGAAGTCTTGAATAAATCTTCTAGAAAAGCCTGCATGCCCAAGAAAACTCCTCACTTCCTTAACATTAGATTATGGTTCCATTGTCTAAATTGCTTCAATTTTTCCTTTGTCCACCTCAATTTCTCTCTCAGACACCAAGTGTCCAAGTACTATTCCTTCCCTTTCCATAAAGTGGCATTTTTCCCAGTTTAGTACTAGGTTGACTTCCTCACATCTTTTGAGTATTTGTGTCAAATTATTTACGCAATTATCAAATGAGATACCATAGACAAAAAAATCATCCATAAATACTTTCATTATCTTCAATAAAATTTGAGAAAATAGCCATCATACACCTTTGAAAAGTGGCTGGTGTGTTGCATAATCCAAATGGCATCCTTCTATATGCAAAGGTGCCATAGGGACATATGAACGTCATCTTTTCTTGGTCGTCTGGATGGATAGGGATCTGGAAGAATCCTGAATATCCATCTAGATAACAAAAATGTGAATGTTTAGCCAGCCTTTCCAACAGTTGATCAATAAAGGGCAAAGGGAAGTGATCCTTATAGGTGGCCTTATTTAGATTTCTATAATCAATGCACATACGCCAACCCATAACAGCTCTAGTAGAAATTAATTTATTATTCGTTTTCAATAACAGTCATACCTCCCTTCTTAGGAACTACATGAACAAGACTTACCCTATCACTATTTAAAATAGGATAGATAATACCTGCATTAAGTAATTTGAGCAACTCCTTCTTGAATACTTCTTTCATATTTGGATTTAGTCTCCTTTGGTGCTCTTTAGAAGGTTTATGATCATTATCAAGTATAATGTGATGCATGTAAATAGATGGACTAATTCCTTTTATGTAATCAATGCTATACCTAATCACTTTTTTAAACTTTTTGAGTACATCCAATAACTTATCAATTTCTTCAGCATTCAACTCAGCATTCACAATTATTGGATATAAAGAGTCAGGATCCATAAATTCATACCTTAAACTGGATGGAAATGGTTTGAGTTCTACCTTAGGTGCCTTAATTTCCTCTACATTTGCTAATTTTTTATTGAGATCCAATTCCAGCTTTTTAGCTTTTGCTTTTGAGGTGAGCATGGGACTCTCATCAAGCATTTGAGCATATGCACCAGCTTCTACCTGTTCAGCACAAGAAATAGGACTTTCCACAAGGAAAAGCTCAAGTGGGTCAGTAGAACAAAAACTTACTGCATTATCAACTATATTCTGCTCAATTACATCAATCATGCAACAAGAATCACCTAAAGATGGCCATTTCATTGCTTCATTTAAATTGAATTCAATCTTTTCATCCCCTACATTCAAGAAAAGCTTTCCATGTTTTACATTAATAATTGCACCTGCGATGGCTAGGAAAGGCCTTCCAAGAATGATAGGGATTTGGTTATCTTCTTCCATCTATAAAATAACAAAATGAATAGGTATGAAAAATTTACCTACCTTTAGAGGAACATCCTCTAATATGTCTACTGGATGCATAACGGATCGGTCTGCCGACTGGAGGGAAAGAGTGGTAGGATTCAAATCACCCATATGGAGTTTCTTGCATATAGATAATGACATGAGACTTACACTTTCTCTAAGATCACATAAAGCTCTAGTAATGTGCACATCCCCAATGGAACAAGGTATAGAGAAGTTTCTAGGGTCCTTAAGTTTAGGAGGCAATTTATTCTGGATTAATGCACTCCACTTTTCAGTTAATGCTACTGCAGCATACTCCTCAATCTTCCTCTTATTTGAGAGGATTTCCTTCAGAAATTTAGCATAAGAAGGCATATGAGAAACAGTTTCCAGGAATGGAATATTAATGTGCAACTTTTTCAGTACATAAAGGAATTTTTCATACTGCTTTTCTAATTTGGTTTTAGCAAGTCTCTAGGGGAAAAGAATAGGTGGCTTGTATCGTTCAAGAGCCACATATTTAGGCTCTTCTTCCTCTTTCCTTTCACTAATTTTCTTTTCTTCTACAGTTGCTTGTTCAAGAAAATCTTTCAATTCTTCCTCCTTATCTTCCTCTTTTTCTAATGACTCACCCAACTACTTACCACTTCTCAAAGTAATAGCCTTGCAATGTTCTCTTGGATTCTCAAGTTGGCCAGGGAATTTACCAAAGTTTTTGTTTGAAGAGCTAGCTTGTTGTGCTATTTGTGTTTCTAGCACTTTATTATGAGTAGCAAGAGAGTCAACCTCAGAGGCTAAGTCTTTTATGGCCTCATTCATTGAGTGGTTCTAGGCTCTGAATTCATCTTTTTGTTTACTTTGAGTAGCAATGAAATTTTCTATTAAAGTCTCCAGATTTGACTTTGACTATGCAGGAGAATTGAATGGCCTTTGATTTTGAAACCCATGAGGTTACCTAAATTTATTCTGAGGCTGATTCACATTAGGCTTGTATGAGAGATTTTGGTGATTTCTCCAGCCTGGATTGTAAGTGTTACTATAGGGATTCTTTCTCTGATTATTGTTCACAAAGTTTACCTATTCACAATCTTGAGGTGTAGGGTTTTCAAGATGGCATTCATTGGCCACATGACCAACACATCCATAAATCTCGCATGCAGAAGATAGAGAGGAACCAATTGCATTGATGCTTAATTTATCTAACTTTTGAAACAATGCATCAACCATAAAAGTGAGATGATTAAATGCATCTACTTCATACATACCTACTGGTTTCCTTGGTTGCCTCTCACTAGACCATGAGTAATGATTTTAAGCCATATCTTTAATCATCTTATATGCCTCATTAACTGTTTTGTTCATCAAATCTCCTCTAGCTGCAACATCCATAGACATACGATTGCTGTAAATTTGTTATTGTATTCATAGATGATATCCTAGTATATTCAAGGAGTTCGAAGGAGCATGAGCAATATTTAAGGATAGCTTTGCAAACCCTAAGAGAACACCAGCTGTATGCTAAGTTTTCAAAATGTAAATTTTGGCTTAGTAGTATTACTTTCTTAGGGCATGTAGTTACCAAGGATGGTATTTAAGTTGATCCTAAAAAGGTAGAAGTAGTGCAACAATGGCCATGCCTTAGCACAATTACAGAGATCCGTAATTTTCTTGGTTTAGCAGGTTATTACCGTAGATTGGTTAAAGATTTTTCAAAAATTGTTGCTCCTTTGATAAGATTGATAAGGAAGGGAATAAAGTTTGACTAGTCAGATGAATGTGAGAAAAATTTTCAGAAACTTAAAGAATGTTTGACTACAGTGCTAATACTATCTATTCCCTCAAGTACCGAAGGATACACAATATATTGTGATGCATTGAGAATTAGATTAGGGTGTGTGTTGATGCAATATGGTCGAGTAATTGCATATGCATCTAGACAGCTTAAACCACATGAGCAAAATTATCTGACTCATGATTTAGAAATGGTAGCTGTGGTTTTTGCTCTAAAAATTTAGAGGCGTTTTCTATATGGTGAGACATATGAAATCTATACATATCATAAAAGTCTCGAACACATTTTCCAAAAAAAGATATTAACCTGAGACAAAGACAATGGATTGAATTACTTAAAGATTATGACTGTATAATACTATATCATCCAGGTAAGTCCAATGCAATAGCTAATGCATTAAGCGGGAAGTCAATGAGTAGTTTGGCTCATATCACAGTAGTAAGGAGGCAGTTGATTAAAGAAATGCATAAGTTGAAAATTCATTGGATAGTATTGGAAGTAAAGGAGCTTGAAATACTATTGGCTCATATACAATTTCAATCATCTTTGGTTGAGCAGGTGACAAAGAAAAAAAGAAGAGATGCCTATTTATGTAAAAAAATTGAAGAGGTAAAGAATGGCAGTGATGTTGAATTTACTGTAAACTCTAAAGGAATTCTGAGATTAGGCAAACAGTTGTGTGTACCTAATAAATAACTACTCAAGAAAGAGATTCTAAGAGAAGCCCATCAATCTATGTATACCATTTATCCTGGATCAACTAAAATGTAACAAGATTTAAAAGAAATTTATTGGTAGGATAGTATGAAGAAAGATATAGTTAATTATGTTTATCGGTGTTTAACATGTTAACAATTAAAGGCAGAACATCAAAGGCCTACAAGGTTACATCAACAAATAGAAATACCTGATGGAAATGGGAGAGAATAACTATAGACTTTGTTACAAGGCTACCATGGACACCAAAAGAGTTTGATTCAATATAGGTGATCATTGATAAGTTGACTAAATCAGCACATTTTCTACCAGTGAAAACCACATATAACATAGTTCAGTATGCAAATCTATATTTGAATAAGATAGTGAGACTTCATGGGGTACCAATATTGATTATTTCTTATTGAAGACCATAGTTCACAACTCATGAAGTTAAATCTTAGTACAGTCTGAGCGAACCATCCAAATATTGGAAGACATGCGTTGGGCATGTGTGCTTGATTTTCAAGGTAGTTAGGAAAGATTCTTGCCCTTAGCTGAATTTACTTATAATAATAGCTACCAAGCCAGTATACAAATGGCCCATTTTGAGGCATTATATGGCAGACATTGTCGTTCTCCAATCGGATGGTTTGAGATGGGCGAAGCTAAGATTTTAGGGCCTAATTTGGTACAAGATGCACTTGACAGGGTAAAGTTAATTAAGGAAAGATTATTAGCAGCCCAGAGTAGATAGAAAACTTAGGTTGATAATAGATGTCGACCATTGGAAATTTCCATATGTAAACATATCTTCATGAAGATATCTCCTATAAAAGGAGTAGTAAGATTTAGGAAAAAATGGAAGTTAAGTCCACAGTATATAGGTCTATTTGAAATTCTTGATAGGATCTGCCTAGTAGCATACCTTTTGACTTTGCCACCTGAATTGAGTAATGTCTATCCAGTCTTTCCCATGTCTATGCTACGAAAGTATATACCAGACCCAACACATGTTACTCAATGTTAAGAGATTCAATTAGACAAATATTTATCATATGAGGAAAAATCAATGGCTATAGTAGATAGACAAGTGAAGAAATTACGTTAAAAAAAATACCCATGGTGAAAATGATGTGGCAAAATCACTCTTCAAAGAAGGCTACTTGAGAAAGAGAGAATGATATGTACACCAGACACCCACATCTTTTTGAATGATAGAGTCAATATTTATTTGCAAATATGGAGATGAAATTCGAGGACTGGATTTCTTTAAGTGGGGAAGAATGTAATAGCCCTAAAATAAAGAAAAAAAATCCTAAATAAATAAATAAATAACCTTGAAGTAAAGAAAAATTATGAATGGAAGCAAGGATTTTGATAAATGAAGCTAAGTATCATTAGAAATGTTTTTATTTATCAAATTGTTTGAAGAATTATGAAGGTTATATGAGGATTTAAGTTTTGGGGTCAAAATGTAAATAATAAAATTTGCAAGGACTTTCTCTAATAATTAGAAAATTTCTATTTAGTCCCTCTATTATTATTATAGAAAAAAAAGAACGAAAGAAGAAGAAAATTTTCGTAACCGGTGAGATGTGAATAGTATTTTTCCTCTCATTACTTTCTCTCTCTAGATTTGGAGTACCTTTGAGCCTCCGATCTCAAAATTAAGGGTACCATTGAATTCAGGATGGAGAGTACTACCATTTTAGCCAAATAATTTTTCAAATTGGCCGCAGAATCGCCACAGATCGGAAGTAAAAAATCTTAGAAAAAAGTAAGTTCTGAAATTCTTATTTAGAGACCTAAAATTGAAAACCTGACACTGTGGATGGATTCAAAATATAGACAAACTATAGGATATGAAATTTCTCAGCCATTTGACAACTTTTAGTGTCATAAACAGTAACTCCGACTGGTGTGAATAGTAATTTCGGCTAATATAAATAGTATTTTCAATCATGAGTAGTGACCATCGGTTGATCGACGTTGTCCAAGTTCCTAGAGTCATTTCTTAGGTTTTTGGACCCTCCGAACTTGTTTTTAAGGTCTATTTGATTAAATTTGAATTTGAAAAGTGTATTTTTGGAGCTATCCAACCTGGAGCCTTATTTTGTGAGTAGATAATTCTTTCTATGACTTTTTCTATGTTCTTCTTGAACTTTAAATGCATAATTGGTTCTGTTTACAAGTTTTTTTATACTTTTATACATCTCTAAAATGGATTAGATCACCATATTTGTTTACTATCTGGCATATAGTTCAAGAAGAGTATGGTTTTTAAAATAGATTTTTGAACTCATTGAATATGTGATTGTAAATGTATTTCTCATCATATGGTAAAGGAAATATATTGTGCATGTGGTATTCATATATAAAGCTATAAGATTGCCTTAGAAAATGGTATGTATATGTGATAACTGTAACATCCCTAATTTTGTTTCTTTTATTAATAAAAATAGATAAATATTTAATTAAGGAAATAAAATTTATTAGACAATTTTTAGATATCTACGGAAATATAAGTCTTATAAATTCTTCACCTTATGTGTATGCATAAAAAATGTTCTAACATTAAGGGAATAAGTAAAGAGAGAAAACCTAATAGGAAAAATTAGAAATAACATACTAAAGAGAAGCAAAATTCTTGGGTAAGGAAGATAAATTTTTGGGAACTAAGTAAAGGTCTTAAAACTTCAAGAAGATTGGATTAGGGTAATTGATCTTAATTCAAGGATTAGAGTTTCTAAGTTTAACATCTCCACTCATATATTGGGCTTTCTCCTATGGACACTTCATATAGTTTTTTCTACTTCACATGAGTTTTTAGCAAGCCAATTGGATAGCCCAAGTAAGAGATAAAACATAGACTTGTATTAGGATGTAGAAGTTGGATTGATAGGGCAAAAATCATAAAAATGTGACAAAACCCTCCATAAAAGGTAGAATTTCAACCAAAGGAAAGAAAATGAGTAAGAATAAGCACAAATCCAAGAGGGGGAAAAATAAGATCCATGTGAAGAAATAATAGTAAAATAATAATCAAGATTAGGTCACAAGGCATTAGGACAAAACATCTATATCCTACACAAATAATTTTATCCAAGCAAGGGAGACTCAAGGGCTAAACATTTGCCACATAGAAAGACAAACCTATCATACTTGAGTGAGACAAAAGAAAAAGAAAAAGAATCCTTAAATCAACGGGACCTTGTCCCTTGTCTTAAGAATATTTTATCATGATTTTCAAATACAAATCTCCTTTTGCTATGCATATCTTGACTAAGGGAGAGGAAGACAAGAACATGAGTTGTCTTCCCCCAAAAAGCAACTAAGTGCATTTTAATTGTGATAAGGTAGACCCATGATTATGAGAGGTGGACCACTTGATAATTTATTTAAGAAAAACCCACCCTTATAAAATTATAATTTCGTCCAAGTGATGGAGAGAAAAAACATAAGCAAGGTAGAGTGAGGAAAAGAGAGAAAGAAAGGAGAAGAGAGAAAGGAAGAATAAGGAGAAGTCTAAATGACTAAGTACTCAAGGTAAGTTAGTTTAATCTCCACTTGAATCCATCTTTTCTCTTCATCTTTAGAGTTCAAAACTCACCTTCCCTTTCTTATTCAAACTGCTAGAAAAGATAAGGAAAGAGAGGAATCTTGCCACTTTTTTCAAGGAGAAACAAGAAAAAGAATTCACTAATTAAGTTAGGGAGATCTTTAGGTAGATTTAACAATATCTCTTTTAAAAGAAATTTTTTGAAATTTGTAACATTTATATTAAATTTTGATCTTAAAACTTTTATAAAATTTACAATATTTTTTACTTTGATGATTAGCCATGGATGTTGCTATATCATGTACATGTTGATCTTGCATCTGATGAATATTTTGAATACTTCAGTTGGTATGAAAAGTTCTGTATAGATATGGCTATGGGTGGCAAAAATTTATGGTTTTTATGCTACTGTTATGTACATTTGAATATGGTAAAAATGGATGGAATATGGTTAGGTTGGTAAATTAAGTATAGCCTTAAACACCTTGGGGCAGACCATAAGAAATTTCTATTGAGAATCACCTTTAGTGATGGATGATTTGATTCTATTTTTCTTTTAAAGTGGATGATGGAATATATTAAATTAAGTAAGAAATATAATTAATGGTTGAGATGAGTAATTCTATGGTTAGGTGAAAATTTGGAAGAAAAATGGAAGATGAATTAATAAAAGGATGAACTAGAACTTTAGGAAAGTCTAGGCTAAGAAAACTCAATTTTGGAGTAACGAGGAAAGCTTTTGGTTTTGAAATTCTGGGAAGAATCGGTTAAGAATTAAACGAAATAGTTAACATGAAAAATGTAGATATATGTCTCAGATTTTTAGCTACTGGAATCTCCAAATTTGAAGTTCAAATGAGGGAGATATGGTTCGATTAGTAATCAGTGATCAGAAAATAGTTAACTAGGGAAGAATCTGTTAGGTAAGTTTCTGTGTTTGAATTTCTGGAAAAAATCTATAGGGAACTAAAATAAATAGTTAACATAAAAAATATGTGTGTGTGTGTGTGTGTGTGGAATCATTCAACTTAGAATTAGCCACTGGAATCATTCAATTTGGAATTCATATTAGGAAAATATGGTCATATTAGTAACAGTAGTCAGAAAGAATATGTTAAGTATTCTTTTGTGTTTGAATTTTTGGAATTATTGGAAATTGTTAACATAATAAATATAGATATATGTCTGATGGATCTATAGGCTCTAAAATCACTTAATTTGGAGTCGATATGAGGGAGATATGACTGATTAATGAGTAGGGGTTAGAATCAGTCTAAAATCTACTGTGGTAAATGTAAGCATTTGTGTTTTCAATTTTCTGAGAATAATTCATAAGGAATCTGAAAAAATGATAAACATAAAAGTTGTAGATAATTGTCTTAGCTTTTTATAGGCTTTGGAGTTCGTATGAGGGAGATATGGTTGAATAAGTGAGGAAAGGTAACAGAACACGGAAATATTATAAATGGAAATAATAAATAACTAGTATATTCCCTAGCCATTGCCATTACATGAACTCCTTACCATCTTAAGTGTGTAATTTTGACATGGAAATATTTTATAAAGTGATATTCAAAAATGGTTATGATCATGATATGATTGCATTTTACCAATGATTTTTGGTAGTGATTATGCTTTGATGATAAATTATGGCATGTAAGTATAATGACAATGCTTGTTATTAAAATTATATTTTTGGCTATTAACGTGAAAAGAAAATAGACGAGCACAGTCACATGACAGTTTGTGTGGTGCACCAGTAGGGAACACCCTACTCACGGTTATGATTATGTTAATGAGAAAAGAAAGAGAAAGTCTTTCATGTCGGACGGAGCAAGAAAAAGTTTGTACCAGAGAGTAGAAAGTACTCACCCTGACTGGAGTAGCTTTGTATGAAAATAAGTTGATAGGCATCATATGATATTTTAAAAATAATTATTCATGCCATACCTGTTATTACTGTACGATTTTTATGTGCATAGATAAAATGCATTCATGTGATCTAAGATATTTGATGTAGCTAATACAGTTGAACATGACATAATGAGCTATTTTGATGATGATTATGATTTATTGTTGAACCTACTGAGATTTAATTCTCACTATATTTTCATATTATGTTCAGAAAACTAGTTATGCAGATTTTTCTATGGCTCTGGCTTTTAGTACACGTTGGATCGAGTTATTTAATGCTGGGCAGATCCTAGAAATTAATAAGGTGTTTTGTAGCCGAGTTGGTTAAGATCCTAGTGAAGGTGCAACCACCCGTACCTGTATCTCTGGAATTGGTAAACGTGGATGAATAAGATATAGATATTTGTGTGTTTGATTTTTGTATGAATGTTTTGATTAATGATGTGTATGTGAACTCAGAATTATATCAGTATTAATGGTAAACCTTATACCTTGATTATGCTTGGTTAAATTAATTGAATGTTATTATGAGTTAAATAATTAGAAGTAAAGAAGTAATGACTTTATGGGACTTTAGAAATATATATATATATATATATATATATATATATATATATATATATATATATATATATTTAAAAAAAATATGGAGTTGTTACATAATTAGTATCTGAGAAGGTCGATCATCCTAGATGGTTAGTGGGTGGATGGTTATCTGAATCGATCTTATAGTGTCTTAAGTATGTTTGTGGTTATGTTGTGTGGGGAATCAGTGATTTCATATAGGTAAAAAATTACTTGTGTTTCCTATCTATATGTCGAGGTGGTGTTATAACTACTGTAAATATTTTTGAACTAACTATTGGGTTTGATCATCTCAATAGCAGCATAACTCTACTTTTTACCATAGTAGTATATGGCACCACCAAGGAGGATCCCTGCAAACAATGCAGAAGAAACCCTGCACAACTTGGCTACAGCAATTCGAGACCAAGTCATAGCCACAAATCAAATTCTGCAACATCTCCAGAACAGTAATAACCTGAATGGAGAAAATAATGCAAACAACCAAATGAATGAAAATGATAATGGCATATCTGAGTTCCTGAGAACCAAACCACCTTCTTTCCAAGGTGGCTATGACCCAACGGTAGCTGAAAGGTGGATAAAGGAATTAGAGAAGATCTTTGAGGTGATGGGCTGCACTAATGAGCAGTAATTTATTTTTGCTGCATATATACTAAAAGATGAAGCTGAGTGTTGGTGGCGAGGGCCCAGAGAGCTGCTAACCACCAAAGGAGGCAGATCACCTCGCAAGTGTTTAAAGACATTTTCCTGGAGAAGTACTTTCTAAATACTGTGCGGGCCTAGAAAGAGATCAAATTTCTCCAACTCAGACAGGGTAATATGTCAATAAATCAATACATCGCTAAGTTTAAGGAGTTGTCTATGTTTTCCTTTTACTTGAGGTTTAACCTTGATAAAGCATGGAAGGCTATTAAGTTTGAAGTAGGCCTGAACCCAAAAATAGGGAATGTGGTGATAGACTTGAAAATAAGGGAGTTTGTGCCATTGATAAATAAATCTAGACTTTTGGAGAAGAGTTTAAAGGCAGTGGAAGATGAGAAGCTGAGGCCAAACCTGTGGAAGAGGAAGAAAAGTTTCTCCAACCCTGGCAAAAATGTGAGGGGAAGAAGATATAGAGCATGTAAAAGGCCATTGATTATGGGTTCTCGACCTTTCCATCAAGACCTCGCTACAGTCAAGTGCACTAAGTGCGAACGTGTACATGATAATCGGCCATGCTACATAGGACCAGGTGTTTGCTTCAAATATAGACAGAAGGGTCATTTTGCGAAGAACTGCCCACAGAATGTGGGAAACCAGTCGGAACAAAGGCCTCAGGTGAAAGGAAGGGTTTTCAACTTAAGCGGCCAAGAGGTAGCTCAATCCTCTGAAATAATTCAAGGTACGTGCTACATCTATGGATTTTCTCTTATGGTGTTGTTTAACTCTGGTGCTAGTCATTCATTTATATCAGAAGAATGTATTAGGCAACTTCAATATTCTATTTCTGAAACCCCCTATGAGTTATCTATAGTCGCTCCCACAAGGGAAAGGGTCTTAATTTCCTCTGTATGTAAAGACTGTCAAGTCACTATCTAGGAGAAAACATTTTTTGTAGACCTCGTCTGTCTACCTTTAAGAGGTATTGATGTCATTCTAGGGTTAGATTGGATGTCTAAAAATCTGGTCTTGCTAAATTGTTGCACCAAGACCGTTGACTTTCTACCTCCTACTCCACAAGAGAAGATGTAGTTATTGATGTTAAATGCCAATCAAGTCAATCGGGAGTTGAAGAGTGAAGTACTTTGTTACATTCTCTTATGTTTATCAAACCTAGAAGTTGAACCAAAACTTAATGAAATTCCAATAGCTAATGAGTTTCTTGAAGTATTTCTACTAGATATTCCAAACTTACCTTCCGAGAGAATGATAGAGTTCTCTATTGATCTCCTACCTGGGACAGGCCTATCTCTATTGAACTTTATAGAATAGCCTCAAAGGAACTATAGGAACTCAAAAAATAGTTGGAGAAATTGTTAGACAAGTAATTCATTAGACCGAGTGTATCACCTTGGGGAGCTCCTATATTGTTTGTTAAGAAGAATGACGAGAACTTGAGACTATGCATAGATTACAGAAAATTAAATAAGGTGACTGTAAAAAATAAGTACCCTCTCCCTTTGATATATGATTTATTGGATCAACTGAAGGGAGCCTCCATCTTTTCTAAAATTGACTTGAGATCGGGATACCATTAAATTAGGATCAAGGAGGAGGATGTACCAAAAATAGCCTTCAGGACTAGGTATGGGCACTATGAGTTTCTCGTAATGCCTTTCGGGTTGACAAATGCACTTGCAATTTTCATGGATTACATGAATCACATTTTTTGACCCTACCTAGATCAATTTGTGGTAGTGTTTATTGATGAAATCTTGATATATTCTAAGAGTGAGAAAGAACATAAACAACATCTCTGAATTGTGCTACAAGAGAAAAAGTGGTATGCCAAATTGGAGAAGTATGAATTTTCACTGTCAAAGGTAAAATTTCTCAAACATGCCATTTCCAATAGAGGGGTAGTCGTAGACCCTAGCAAGACAAAAACAGTAATTCAGTGGAAAAGACCAAAAACAGTTATAGAAGTCAGAATTTGTTTAGGTTTGACAGGATACTACAGGAGGTTTATACAAAACTTCTCTCGTATAGCTTTGCCATTGACTAAATTGATCAGGAAGGGAATTCCTTTCAAATGGACTAATCAATGTGAAGCTAGTTTCCAAGAGTTTAAGACAAGATTGCCCACTCCTCCTATTTTAATTATTCCAAATCACACAAGACATTTTGAAGTGTATAGTGACGCTTCAAAGAAAGAGCTAGGGTGTGTGCTAATGCAAGACAAGAGAGTAGTTGCTTACACCTTTAGGCAACTAAGACCCCATGAAGGAAATTATTCAACTTATGATCTTGAATTGGTAGCGATAGTGTTTACCTTAAAGATTTGACGACACTATTTGTATGAGGAAATATTTGAAGTATACTATGATCATAAGAGTCTTAAGTACCTTTTTTATCAAAATGAGTTAAATATGAAGCAATAAAGATGGGTAGAATTTCTCAATAACTACAAGATTGAGATAAAGTATCATCCAGGAAAGACGTTGGAAGGTGTTGCAGGAAGCTTTTTGAACCCAATTGCAATTCAGTACTGCCTACCATCTTCAGACTGACGAGCAGACAGAATAGACCATTCAAACCCTAGAAGATATGTTAAGGGCCTGTGTGATAGAGCAAGGTAAAGGATGGGATAAGTACCTACCTTTAGTGGAGTTTGCTTATAATAATAACTATCACTCTAGTATTAAGATGGCCCACTACAAAGCTTTATACAGTAGGAAGTGTCGATCTTTACTATGTTGGGTTGAGGTAGGAGAAAAGAACTTACTGGGTCCTGATCTAATTCAACAAACCATTGAACAAATCAAGATAATACAAGACAAAATACTTACAGTTCAGAGTCGGCAAAAGAGTTACTATGATAAAAGACATAGACCTCTGGATTTTAAGGAAAAAAGACCATGTATTTCTAAAACTTTTTTGACTATTGGAGTTGGTAGGTCTCTCAAAACCAAAAAGCTAAGTCTGAAATTTTTGGGACCCTACCAAATTCTGAAGAAAGTGGGAACGCCAACATATCAAGTTGTCCTCCCACCTAATTTGTCGAACCTGCATAATGTTTTCCATGTATCACAGCTCTAAAAGTATTTTTCGAATTTCTCACATATAATACGGGATAAACCAATCTAAATAAAGGAGAACATGACATACCATCTAGTACCAGTGTAACATCCCTAATTTTGTTTCTTTTATTGATAAAAGTACATAAAAATTTAATTAAGAAAATAAAATTTATTAGACAATATTTTAAATATCTAAGGAAATATAATCCTTAGAAATTCTTCACCTTATATATATGCATAGAAAATGTTTCTAACATTAAGAGAACAAATAAAGAGAAAAAACTTAATAGGAAAGAAATTAGAAGTAACATACTAAAGAGATGCAAAATTCTTGGTTAAGGAAGATAAATTTTTAGAAACAAGTAAAGGTCTTAAAATTTCAAGAACATTAAATTAGGATAATTTTTCCTAATTCAAGAACTAGAGTTACTAAGTTTAAAATCTTTATCCATACATTGGGCTTTTACCTATGGAAACTTCATATAGAGTTTTTTTTCCACTTCACATAAGTTTCTAGCAAGCCATTGGATAACCTAAGCAAGAAATAAAACATAGACTTGGACTAGGATATAGTAATTGAACCAATAGCCCAAAAATTATGAAAATGTGACCAAACCCTCCAAGAAAGGTAGAATTTTATACAAAGCAAAGAAAATGGATAGGAATAAGCCCATAATGGGTAGGAATAAGCCCAAATCCAAGAGGAAAAATAAAATAAAATAAATTAGGTGATGATATAATAATGTAATAATAAAGATTAGGTTACATGGCATTAGGACAAAACATTCCTATCCCACACAAATAATATCAACCAAATAATGGAGATTCAAGGGCTAGAAATTTGCCACCTAAAAAGGCAAACCTATCATACTTGTTTAAGACAAAAGAAAATGGAAAAAAATCCCTAAATCAAAGGGACCTTGTCCCTTATCTTAAGAACATATCATCATAATTTTCAAAATACAAATCTCCTTTTCCTATGCATATCTTGACTAAGGAAGAGAAAGACAAGAACATAAGTTGTTTGTTTTCCAAAAATTCAACAGTGTATCCTAATTGTGATAAGGTAGACCCATGATCATGAAAGGTGAATTATTTGGTGGTCTATATAAGAAAACCCACCCTTACAACATTATAATTTCGTCCAAGTGAGGGAGAGGAAAAATAGAAGCAAGGTAGAGTGAGGAAAGGAGAGGAAGAAAGGAAGAAAGAGGAAGGAGAAGTCTAGGGGACTAAGTGCTCCAGGTAAGTTTAACAATATTTCTTTTTGAAGAAAACTTTTGAAACATAAAATATTTAGATGAGATTTTGATCTGAGAACTTTTATGATTGGTCATGATGTTGCTATATCATGTTACATATTGATCTTGCATGTGATGTATGTTTGAATACTTAGGTTGGTGTAGATAGTTCTGCATGAGTATGGCTATGGGTGGCAGAATTTTAAGTTTCGGTGTTTTAATTTCTGAGAACAATCTATAAGGAATTAAAATAAATGGTTAACATAAGAATTAAAGATATATGTGTCCCGGATTTTTAGCCACTGGAATCATTCAATTTAAAGTCCATATGAGGTAGATATTATCCGATTAGTAAGGAAAGGTCAGAAAATGGTTCATCAGGGAAGAATATGTTAGGATAGCTTCTGTGATTTAATTTTTGGGAATTATCTGTAAGGAATTAAAATAAATGGTTAACATAAGAATTAAAGATATATGTGTCACAGATTTTTAACCACTAGAATCATTCAATTTGGAGTCCATATGAGGTAGATATGGTCCGATTAGTAGTCAAAGGTCAGAAAATGGTTCATCAGGGAAGAATATGTTAGGACAGCTTCTGTATTTTAATTTCTGAGAATTATCTGTCTGGAATTAAAATAAATGGTTAACATAAGAATTATAGCTATGTGTGTCATGGATTTTTAGCCACTAGAATCATTCAATTTGGAGTCTATATGAGGAAGATATGAGTTTATTAGTAGTCAAAGGTCAGAAAATGGTTCATCAGGGAAGAATATGTTAGGACAGCTTTTGTATTTTAATTTCTGAGAATTATCTGTATGGAATTAAAATAAATGATTAACATAAGAATTATAGATATTTGTGTCACGGATTTTTAGCCACTGGAATCACTCAAGGTGGAGTCCATATGAGGTTGATATGGTCCGATTAGTAGGTAGAGGTCAGAACCTATCCGAGAAGAAATAACCTATACATTTAGGGAGTAATATCACCTTGATTTCTTAATATTTTGCTACAATGTTCAACATAATAGTTTTAGATAATTGTTTTATCTTGAAATTGACACCATGATCACCTACATCAGAGTTAAATTAAGGGAGTTATGCTCTGATTAGTAAGAGAAGGTTAGATAGGATGAAAACCTGCATCAAGAAAATAAAGAAATAAGATTAGTATTTAAAAAAGAAGAAGATGAATCTTAACAAATGACTAGTATAGCCATATTGTCATTGTATGAACTTCTTACCATGTTAAGTGTGAAATTTTGACATGGAAATATTTTATAAAGTGATATTTGAAATGGTTATGTTCATGGCATGATTACCAATTATTTTTGGTAATAATTATATTTTGATGAACATACTTGTTATTGAAAGCATATTTTTGGCTATCATTGTGAAAAGAAAATAAATGGGCACGGTCACATGGCAATCCGTGTGGTGCACCAGTAGGGGACACCCTACCAACGGTTATGATTATGATTATGAGAAAAGAAAGAGAAAGTGTGCCATGTCGGACGGAGCGAGAAAAGCCCGTACCGGAGAGTAGAGGATACTCACCCTGACCAGGGTAGTTTGAAATGAGAATAAGTTGTTGGCCATCATATGATATTCTAAAAATAGTTACTCTTGTCATACATATTATTACTGTATGATTCTTATGTGCATAGATATAATGCATTCATGTGACCAAAGATATTTTCTGTAGTTTATACAGCTGAACATGATGTGATGAGCTATATTGATGATGATTTATTGTTGAACTTACTGGGATTTAATTCTCACTATATTTCCATATCATGTTCAGAAAATTAGATATGTAGATTTTTCTATAACTCTGGCTTTTAGTGCACGTTGGATCGAGTACTTTATGTTGGGCAGATTCCAGAAGTAAATAAAATGTTTGTGGTCGAGTTGGCTTAGATCCCGGTGAAGGTGCAACCACCCGCACCTATATCTCCGAAATTGGTCAACCAGAATAAATAAGATGTAGATTTTTATGTGTTTGATATGTTATACGTATGTTTTGATTAATGACATGTATGTGAACTCTGTATTGTATAAATTAAATAAATGTTATATTGAGTTAAGTTGTAACGTAGTAATAACTTCATGGTATTTTAAAAACAAAATTGATACTTAAATGGAGTTGTTACAACCAGCATCCATATTGGACACCAACGTGAAGCAATTGAAAAATAAAAACATTCCCCTGGTTAAGGTGTTATGGGAAGGTTTGACTTCGGAAAAATAAACTTGAGAGCTAGAAGAAGTCATGAGGAATAAATATCCGCAATTGTTCTTATTAGGTAATTTCTAAAAATTTAGAGGACAAAATTTCTTTTAGGGGAAAGAAATGTAACATCCCTAATTTCATTTATTTTATTAATAAAGATACATAAATATTTAATTAAAAAAATAAAATTTATTAGACAATTTTTAGATATTTAAGGAAATATAAGCCTTAGAATTATTCACCTTATGTGTATGCATAAAAAATGTTCTAACATTAAGGGAATAAATAAAGAGAAAAAAATAGGAAAAGTTAGAAATAACATTCTAAAGATAGGCGAAATTCTTGAGTAAGGAAGATAAATTTTTGAGAAGTAAAGGTCTTAAAATTTCAAGAAAATTAGATTAGGGTAATTTTTCTTAATTCAAGAATTAGAGTTCCTAAGTTTAACATTTACACCCATACATTGGACTTTCTCCTATAGACACTTCATATATAGTTTTTTCTACTTCACATGAGTCTCTAGCAAGCCAATTATATAGCCCAAGCAAGAGATAAAATATAGACTTATTTTAGGATATAGAAGTTGAACCGATAACGCAAAAATTATGAAAATGTAACCAAGCCCTCCATAAAAGGTAGAATTTTATCCAAAGTAAAGAAAATGAGTAAGAATAAGCCCAAATCTAAGAGGGAAAAAAATAAGAATCATGTGAAGAAATAGTAGTGAAATGATAATCAAGATTAGGTCACATGGCATTAGGACAAAACATTTATATCATACATTCATAATTTCAGCAAGTAGGTAATAATACATGGCATTATAACAAACAGTTCTATCTTACACAAATAATTTCATCCAAGTATGAGACATTCAAGGGTTAAAAATTTGCCACATAGAAAGACAAACCTATCATATTTGAGTGAGACAAAAGAAAAAATAAATGAATCCCTAAATCAAAGGGACCTTGTCCCTTGTCTTAAGAACATTTTATCATGATTTTCAAATACAAATCTCCTTTTGCTATGCATATCTTGACTAAGGATGAGGAAGACAAGAACATAAGTTGTCTTCCCCCAAAAAGCAACTAAGTTCATCCTAATTGTAAGAAGGTAGACCCATGATTATCAGAGGTGAACCACTTGATAGTTTATTTAAGCAAAACTCACCCTTATAACATTATAATTTTGTCCAACTGAGCGAGAGAAAAAACATAAGCAAGGTAGAGTGAGGAAAGGAGAGAAAGAGAGGAGAAGAAATGAAAGAAGAAGAAAGAGAAGTCTAGACGACTAAGTACTCAAGGTAAGTTAGTTTAATTTCCACTTGAATCTATCTTTTTTCTTCATCCTTAGGGTTCAAAACTCATCCTCCCTATCATATTCAAGCTGCTGGAAAAAATAAGAGAATGGAGGAATCTTGCCACTTTCTTTAAGGGGAAACAAGAAAAAGAATTTACTAAGTGAGTTAGGGAGATCTTTAGATAGGTTTAACAATATCTTTTTTTGAAAAAAAGTTTTGAAATTTGTAACATTTATATGGGATTTTGATCTTAAAACTTTGATAAAATTTACAATATTTTCTACTTTTATGATTAGCCATGGATGTTACTATATCATGTTACATGTTGATCTTACATGTGATGAATATTTTGAATACTTCAGTTAGTATGGAAAGTTCTGCATAGATATGGCTACGGGTGGCAAACATTTAGGACCTTTATACTGCTGTTATGTATATTTCAATATGGTAAAAATGGATGGAAGATGGTTAGATTTGTAAATTAAGTATGGCCTTAAACATCTAGGGGAAGACCATGAGAAATTTTTGTTGAGAATTACCCTTAGTGATACATGATTGGATTCTATTTTTCTTTTAAAGTGGATGATAGAATATGTTAAATTAAGTAAGAAATATAATTAAAGGTTGAGATGAGTAATTCTATGGTTAGGTGAAAATTTGGAAGCAAAATGGAAGATGAATTAATAAAAGGATGAACTAAAACTTTAAGAAAGGCTAGGCTAAGAAAACTAAATTTCAGAGTAACCAGGAAAGTTTCTGTTTTTGAAATTTTGGGAAGAATCGGTTAGGAATTAAAAGAAATGGTTAACATGAAAAATGCAAATATATGTCTCACATATTTTTAGCCACTAGAATTACTTAATTTAAAGTTCAAATGAGGGAGATATGGTTCAATTAGTAATCAGTGGTCAGAAAATGGTTAACCAGAGAAGAATCTATTAAGTAAGTTATGTGTTTGAATTTTAAAAAAAAATCTATAGGGAACTAAAATAAATAGTTAACATGAAATATATATATATATATATATATATATATATATATATATATTTCAAGAATTTTTAGCCACTAGAATCATTCAATTTGAAATCTATATTAAAAAAATATAGTCAGATTAGTAAGTAGTGATCAAAAACTAGTTAACCAGTAAAGATTTTGTTAAGTATACTTTTGTGTTTAAATTTTTGGGCAACATTTGTAGGGAATTATAGGAAATTGTTAACATAATAAATATAGATATATGTCTCATGAATCTATATGTTCTGAAATCACTTAATTTGGAGTCGATACGAGGGAGATATGGCTGATTAATGAGTAGAGGTCAGAATCAGTCTAGAATCCAGGTTGGTAATTGTAAGCGTTTGTGTTTTTGATTTTCTGAGAATAATTCGTAAAGAATCTGAGGAAATGATAAACGTGAAAGTTGTAGATAATAGTCTTAACCTTCTATAGGCTTTGGAATCACCTCAATTGGAGTTCGTATGAGGGAGATATGGTTGAATAAGTGAAAAAATATCACAAAACATGGAAATATTATAAATGGAAATAATAAATAACTAGTGTATACCCTAGCCATTGCCATTGCATGAATTCCTTACCATCTTAAGTGTGTAATTTTGACATAAAAATATTTTATAAAGTGATATTCGAAAATAGTTATAATCATGACATTGATCATGACATGATTGCATTTTACCAATGATTTTTTATAGTGATTATGCTTTGATGATAAATTATGACATGTGAGTATAATGAACATGCTTGTTATTGAAATTATATTTTTGGCTCTTAACGTGAAAAGAAAAGAGACAAGCACGGTCACATGACAGTCCGTGTGGTGCACCAGTAGAGGACGCCCTACTCACGACTATAATTATGTTAATGAGAAAAAAAAAAGAGAAAGTGTGCCTTGTCAGACAGAGGAAGAAAAGCCTGTACCAGAGAGTAGAAAATACTCACCCTGACCAGAGTAACTTAATATGAAAATAAGTTGATAGTCATCATATGATATTCTGAAAATAGTTATTCATGATATACCTATCATTACTGTACTATTTTCATGTGCATAGATAAAGTGCATTCATGTGACCTAAGATATTTGTTGTAGTTTATACAGATAAACATGACATGATGAGCTATATTGATAATGATTATAATTTATTATTGAACCTACTAGGATTTAACTCTCACTATATTTTCATATCATGTTCAGAAAATTAATTATGCATATTTTTTTTATGACTCTAGCTTTTAGTGCACGTTGGATTGAGTTACTCTATGTTGGGCAGATCTTAGAAATTAAATGGTGATTGTGGTCGAGTTGGCTAAAATTTCGGTAAAGGTGCAACCACCCACACCCGTATCTCCAGAATTGGTCAACATGGATAAATAAGAGAGAGAGAGAGAGAGAGAGAGATATATATATATTTATGTGTTTGATTTTTGTACGAACGTTTTGATTAATGATATATATGTGAACTCAGAATTATATCAGTGTTAATAGTAGACCTTATACCTTGATTATACTTGGTTAAATTAATTGAATGTTATTATGAGTTAAGTAATTAGAAGTAAAAAAGTAATGACTTTATAGGACTTTAGAAATATATATAATTATGGAATTGTTACAATAATCTTGATTGAGAAGTTTTTGATAGAAGAATTGTACTGAGACTGAAAATTCTGAATTATACTAAAATTTTTGTTTTGAATGATATGACATATGTATAAATAATAATTTTTGTAGAGAATCCTATTAAAAACATTATTTACTAACAACAGGTGATGTTAGCCTTAGTGCACCTTAACACCTCAGCTAATAGGGGTGGTGCTAACATCGTGTGATGGCCAACACATGAGGTATGATATATGAAAGAGAGTGGGATGTCTCTTATTTGGGTGAGATGCCAACTATATGATATGTGATTTTCCCTCCCTTGCTGTGTGCTTGGGAAATACCCTTATTAGAGTCCCTTTGCATGTCCTCTTGAATAATGATAGGGCAAACCTTAATTAGAATGCTGAGTTTAAACAAATTCTACACCACTAAAGTACGAAAGGAATTGAATTTTGATATGGTGGTTCTGATATAAGATCCTCTTAATGTTTTTATGAGAAATATTTTGATGTATATCGATATTTGATTAATGATTATACCGTATCGCATATGATTTCAGATATCCGAATGTGGTTTGAATTGAGAATATTTGAAATGCAAGTCTAATATGGATGTACCTCTGAGTTATAATTTTCTATGTGATAAATTTTAATATATGAGTACATTCATATGCTGACTTAAGAGATCATAAGAGGTATTATCTACTCACTGAGTTGTCAAACTCACTACACGATATTTACAATTTTTTTCATATAAAAATACAGAGTTTGTTCCTACTGTTACGTGATCTACTAAGTGTCACACTCTTTGAGTGAGATTAAGTTACTTCCAAAGCTCACAGTGTTTAAATTATTTTGTACTTATATTCTAGAGTATGCTCTGATTGCCACAGGTAGGATCGTTACTTCTGCTGTAATATATGTATAAAGACTTGTCTTGTATATTTGGTTATATTGGAAAACTTGTAAACGTATGTTATTATTGCTGATATGTAATATACTTAGAGAATGTATACAATAAAATAAAGATAAAGTTATATGCTATTTGTGACAATTACGTTCTTTTAAATTGAGGGCATGACAGAAAATTTTCTTGTGTTTTAGCCGACCATTCAAGATTCTTCCATAAATACAATTGATATTAGAATCATCAAGAGGCAAGGACCACCAAACGATACTAGTAAAGGCAATGCCACCTCAGGGAATAGTGCTTTTTCCTTTCATCTCAAAGGAAACGTCAAGTAAATGTTAAGAGTAGTGCGGAGGATGACAGAAATATACAGATATTTCTCCTTTTTTGACGTTGCTTTCATACCAGGCTGCCCCTGAACCTGATCAATTATGGAATCTCTAGCTATATACCTTTCTTGAATCTCTAACTGTGTGGAGCCAAGAAAGTGTTATCAAAGCAAGAGAAAGGCACGCGAGACTTGACTATATAGAGTCACACACAGAAACAAAGAAGTACCATACCACTTTGAATTCTCCAAAGCTATGGTTCTTCAATTCGCTTTCTTCAACACTTTAGTTTTTGTTGATACTTGAGTTTTGACGCGGAAGCTTCGTGGAAATTTCCTTGTGTTTTGACATAAAATATGCAGATATTTCTCCTTTTTTGACGTGCTTGTGTACCTTCCTTGAGATATTATATGGAAAGAGAAAAATGGAGAATTGAATTCACCTATATCTAAAATATTTAGTTTTATTTTTAAAAAATAATATTATTTTAAGTAATAAGAGAATAAAGAATACATAATATTTTAAAATTTCTATTATAAAAAAATAAAAAATTCAAAAGGACGAGTCCAGGAGAAGAAGCAAGGGCAAAATTGCTGTTAGTCCTCTCTCCTTGACCACTCTTTCCGGTTCCCACGCGGACAAGCAATATGGAGGATTAAGTTTGTCATGAAAGATTTTCTTAACATGGCAGTGGTACTGATCAGTTTCATAAAGATTCATGTGTTTCTTATTAACTATTTAATCAGATCAGAGGGCTATCGAATTTTCTGAAAACGGATATAGAGAAGGGCATTCATGGTGATGATGCAGCCTTAGTAAAACGGAAGAATGCCTTTGGTTCAAACAATTATCCTCGAAAGAAAGGAAGGAGTTTTCTGGTAAATTTTGTTGAACTTTCAGTCATTGGAGGCTAACTGCTTGTGTACTATTCTGTTTTGATTGGGGGCTTTTAATAGTGAAATATCTGTTTTTGATTCCTACCACGGCTGTTTTATATGGGATGCTTGCAAGGATCTGACCTTAGTTATATTAATGGCTGCTGCAGCAGCTTCATTAGCACTGGGAATCAAATCTTAGGTGAGATTGGCTCACAAAGTTATCATACAACTCTTTTTGCTCATATTGCGAAAAATGTAGTAAATCCCGGTAGCTCCAATACAGTTATGCATATTGTTTTCAAAATTATACATATATATGGTGATATTCTAAAGATCAAGAATTCAGGTAAGATTCGTATAATATATGAAATATTAAGAAAATATATTTATACATAATATATAAATTAAAAAATATGGTGGACTTGTCTTATGACTCTCATTCCCTTCATGCAAATATAAATCTGCCAACCTTTTGCTAGTCTTTACAGCATTTATTAACTAACTCAGCCATGTGGATGCTAGAAGGAAAATCGAGGGTTCCTTATGTGCTTTGCTGTCATATTCTTTGTTTATGTAGATTGCGTACTTCATGGCTTTGCTTCCTTTTTGTTCAAAATATCTATACTGTACAATGCTTCGGTCAGGTTGTTAGCTTTCAATAAATTGGTGCTATCTATATAGATGCACGCGTGTAGACACATATATAACTATATGCTTGTGCCTTTTCTTTGTCTGAGAGGGAGAATTTGTTATAAAAGCAGAAATAGTAAGTTTGGAAAATCTAATTTGAACTGAGGCACAGTGTTTTATTATACAAGTACACTCATAATTGAAACATTGGATATCTTTCTTGGGGGTGCAGTCTATATTGAAAATTTAATAAGATCTATTTCTTGGTTACTGGATACATTGAGTAAGGATCCTTCCCCATGTTGAGTTCAAAATTACACCTTTATTTGGATGATATTTTAGGTTTTATTTAGGCCTATTATTTTATATAAACTGGAGAGAATCTGGTGGGTTGCGTCTTATGAAAGGGTAGAAGGTTCGGGTTAGGTTATGATGACCTTGGCTTTGGTCATTGTTGTAGGCTTCCTTACTTTACTTTTGTTGTTCCTCCGAATTACGATATTTACTATTTGTTTATCATTGCGGGGAAGGGGGAAAGAGTACTCACTTGGATTTGTTGGGATTTGAAAGCCGGAGAACAAACTTTGTATGTGTAGTTAGATTTCCAAGAAATAACTATTGGCAGATATTTTTAATGCTGTTTTTCTAGCCTGGTGTCAATTTGTGTTGGGATTAATGTTTAATTTGACCCAAGCCATGACCCATGCATGTTATTATATGAATTTGTTCTATCCAGAAAGGAATCGTTGGATTTATGATCTTTTGGAGTTATTTAATATTCTTGAACATAAATAAAGATAAACTGAATTCCTATTTATTTGGAGAGCTTCAGACTTGATTAATCATAACAAATATATATTTATAAACTGTATATAAGTTGCATTCTTTTGACTGTTATCTTGATGGTAATTGATTCATTTTTTAAATTTTAATCTTGGCCTTCCTTTGCCCTTTATTTTAAGGTTCTTTTTATAATCTATGAATATACCTTTGTTAACGTTAAGAATTAGGCTTCATTAACTTAAAGATTAATTTTCTGTTTCAGGGATTTAAGGAAGGATGGTATGACAGGGGAAGCTTTGCTTTTGCAGTAATTCATTTAAATACAAACGTATACTATCGTTGTCAAATAATAAAAATATCTATAAGTGAATATAGAATATGGATACTACGAAAATTGATATTATTAATTAATGTATTATTAATTTTAATTTTAAGTAAATAATTTGAATTAAAGGTTAATTGTGAGTATAAAAATAAAAGCGAACTAAAAATTAAAGAGAGCAAAGTTTATCCAGAAATAAATTAATTGGCTAAAATTTTAGAAATTTTGATTTTATTATAATTAATCTACTTTGAATTTATCTATCCTTTTAATTTAAAAATTATAAGTCTAATTGTCATTTGAAATATATAAATTATCTACTAGCTTCTCCGGAAGTCTAAAAAAAACTACCTTTCAATGTTAACCAACTATATCCCTATACAAATTACAACAAGCAAAAATTTATTAAGTTTTATAGTTCTCAATTAAAGATTACATAGACCATGCAAATATATCCCTACCTCACATACAATTATAGTTAATTACACAATAAATTAGACATGCAATTCATCTCCTCTATTATTATGATTTACCATTTATCTAATTAACAGTCAATTAGCTAAAAATATTAAGAACAGTGTAGAAAACTCAATTAAAAAAATAATACATTGATTATATTGAGAAGACAATCTAATGGTTCATAATTAGATTATATTATACTAAAAATTAAACTCATTTCTTAAAGAAAGACATAAAATAACATAAAAAAAGAAGAAGAAAACTTAAGATAGAGATGGAATTGATGTGGCTGCCAAGAGTGAGCCTAAGCTCCTCTCTAGGTTCTTAATTTTGTAGTCCAATGATCCTTTTTAAAGTTGAATAAGATCTTTTAATCTGATCCAAAATCTTTCAAAAAGACTTAATTATCATCATAACGTTGCGATGCCAAGATCTAGTGTCTCAATACTAGATCTTTCAAAACTCAAAACATAAAAGTTTAAATCTTTTTCTTACCTTTTTATAGTATCTTGAATATCATCTTAATCAAAACTCAGATGAGAGAATTGAAACAATATTAAAACTATCTAAAATTTTTAATTCTTTCTCTTCTTTTTTTAATCTTCTCCAATTTTCACTCAATTATCTATCTACTTTCTACCTATAAAATAAACACACAATCACATATTAAATTGAAAAAAAAAATACTGAAGACCAACAAAAATCTAAGTCAAAAATAATTAAATTATAAGCATATTATCCACTAAATATAGGTTATTATAATAATTATATATATCACCCACTTTCTTTTGTCTTCCTTTTGAAGCTATAAATTATTATAAGCAATCTCTTCAGTTTCAAGATCTAAATGAGGAGAAGAGAAATATACACTTAGAGGTCTGTGTTTTTTATTCAAGTTTATTTCCTCATTTTCCTTCTTTATATTTGTTTCTATTTTTTTCCCTAATCTTGTAGTTGTAATTATATATGAGCAGGTTATAAGAGGTGGTAGAAAAGTTGATATCTCAATATATGATATCGTTGTTGGTGATGTCGTACCCCTTAATATTGGTAACTAGGTAGATGGGCATCTCGGTTAACATTTTCACGTGTCACTACAAAAAAAAAAAATTCAGCGGCGACTTTTTGTCGCTGCCAAGTCGTTGCAGATACTAATGTAGCTGAAAGTACTTTCTGTGGCGACTATAGGCGCCACCGAATCTAACAAATATCACTGCCTTAAGTGCTTAGTCACCACGAAAGATAAGATATTTTTAGTGGCGACTTTATATAGTCGCCACTAAAAATAACCTTTAGTGGCGAGCTATGGTCACCACTAAAAGTTTTGGTGGCAACTTAAGGTCGCCACTAAATGTTAAATATTTATTTTTTGTGACAACTATAAGTCACCACTAAAAATTTTATTATTCATTTTTTCAACTTTTAAATTTTAGTGGCGACCAAATGAAATCGTCACTAAAAATTACTTTTCGTGGCGATAATAAATCGATACCAAAGCTTTCAATGACAATTTTGTCGCCACCAAAAATCTCAATATTCAAATTTTTTTCATGTAAGATTCAGTGGCAACCTCTTTAGGTCGCCACCATAAGTTTAGTGCAAACTTTTTTTATTAATAAATTTATTATTTTAATTATAATAATTAAAACTTTAATAAAAATTAAGATAAATAAAATTATTGATAAAATGATATATTAAATATAGCAAATATTATACACTAATATCATGTCAATTCCATGTTCAAAAGAAACATCATGTCAAGTAAAAAAAAACAATACACAGCTAAATATTAACAAAAACAATCAACTAAGTGCTTCATTAGGTGATGTTGGTGCTGCAATTCTGGTCGTAATAGCTACAATGGTTGAAAAGCACTACTCGAAAAGGTTATTGGAAGTTATCCCTGTTTAATCAAATGTAACAAATTAATATAATTTAAAAATTAATACAAACAAAACAATATCATGTAAAAAAACTTTCTATAGCCAAACACACTTGAAAAATAACATTATGCAATAGTCAATAATATGATAACTATAAATGCATGATTGTACCATCATATCTTTAAAAAAATGAATTGGAAGACATTATTAAATATGAAATAAGTTAAATTGGCCAACATTAATTTATCTCAATAATTTTTTAAGCAAAAGTAATTCAATATTTAATTTTAATTAAATAATAATTTAGTTGCATATTTTTGATAATATGATATTCTACTAAAAATAACAAAAGGACTTAAAAAAATATGATATTTCTAATTTATGGACAGAATATATTGAAACACAAGAACTATAATGAACTTCGAATTTAATAAACCCTCCATTGTTATTATTTTGAAGGACTTTTTAAGGTACATATTAGAACCTGAATGATTTAAGGAATATAATTCAATCAACCCAAAATAGGACCAAATAAAAACAACAATAATGAGAATGAAGCAATTCCATTCCATCTAATACCTTGTCCTGATTTCTGAAGTTTTAGTCTATTAAATGCTATTAATAGTATCAGTTACAACTTAAAAGTAGTAGAAACTAGATCAGGTATACCACTTAAAAAATCATGAATTTTAAGAAATAGAATATGTGAACTGTTGGACATGCGTAAAGAAGCTTGAACTTCAACAATTTCATATATAGGAAATACATACTTGAATGTGACAATTGGTATAACAGCAAAAGCTATCATAAAAAACAATACAGCTTTGTACATTGGAATTCCTGAAACCCAAGAAGAACAATCGATACCAAGTTATAATTTATAACCAAAAGAATTGACACAAATTGTATGCACATACCAAAATGCATTTTTAAGCTTATAAGAACAAAAGAATGAAACCAAACCACCCTTAATCAACATTGTACAATATATATAGTATTATCTGGCTTCTTACAACACAACGAAATATGATCTTAGTGGTAATGAGGATTCTCACTTGTCTTAAAGAAACTGAAAGTATAACCAAATATACAGGGATAAATTGAAAACATTGCAGAAGAATTTCAACACTCTCGAACAATTAAACCATACATTCATCATGCCTATTCTCAATATCCAAGCTCATATAACATCTAGCACTTAACTAACTGAACTGAAAGCACTTTAAGCTCTCCAGTGGACATGCAAAATGAAGAGTTGAACCCAAAAAAATGGAAGAAAAACTATCACAAGTAGTAAAATGATCCTCATAAAATACATAGTAAAATGAACAGAAAGGTTTCCAAACCACATGGAAAGCTCTCTGAAAAAGCTACATCCAAACACCATTAAATAAAAGAATAATGTCATTTATGTAAACTTATATATGGCAAAGGCAATTTGAGATAAAAACGTAATATTTGAGAGAAACATAATTCAAAATATAATCATTTTTCAGATCCATTTAAAAACCAACTCTTGCTGAATGAAATAGAAACACCATTTCACTGACAGAAAGACGGTTAAGACAGACTGTATTGCTCCACAACAAGATGTAAAACCTTCCAAAGAAAGTTAATATCATATTTAGGAAAAAATTACGTGAGCCAGAGAAAAAAATAATATAAGAAACTTACTGTTCCCATGTTGCACCATAAAATGGAACTGCAGAAATTAACCAGAACCAGAAAGTACTTCTTCCACACATGGTGGTGCTCCCAAAAGCCAATGATTCAAACTGAAACACATTTGGAAAAGATGATAATCTTTGTTTCTAGTAAAGGTTAAATAAAACATCCTAAGATCAAGAAACATATTGCGCAAGCAAGTGCATCACATCCTGCAATACAGGAGAAAAATATTCATCACCATCAATTTGTTATTCAAAACTAAAAACAAAAGAATAAACTGTATGGCACAGGAAAATCACCATGATCAAATAATTCCCCCAATGGGCTTGAAGAGTTTGTTCGTCGAGCTTGCTTCCCATCAACAGCATCAAATGTCTAGCATATATAAATAAGAATATTAATAAAAGAATTGAATATAGCAAAGACAGGATATGCAGGCATCATATAGTAAAAGTTTGCTATGCATAAATGACCCACAAGTGTATTGCATAAATTTACTAAAAGGACAAGATCCACTTAATTATCAGGAAATGAAACTAGAGATGGCCAGATGGGATAAATAAAAGTATAAATCTAGTTCAATACAAATAATCATGAAAGCTTTGAAAGCAGTAGATGATACTGCATCTTAAGATCTTAAGCAGACCTGGTATAGAAACAGAAGCAATCCATGTGCAGAGTGAACCCATCTTGGTGGAGCAGAGTCCAAACGAGGTGAGTATATCTACACAAAATAGAAAAATAATAAATCACAATGAAGTATTTCAGTCACCCTTTCGGCACAGCCATTTACACTATTTCCAAATTGTCCTCCATGACTATGTTCAACAGTCAAAGATACAATTAAAGTACTGAAAATAATTCAATCTAAGAAGGCATCAATAAAACATGAAATTGATCAGCAATCTTAACAAGACAACGTATACTTAATCCACTACTTGTAAAAATCACAATATCATTCAACAAGAAAACGTAAGGCATTGGAAAACTTGTGTCTTACTCACATAGCCAAGTAGAGCAGATAGGACTAAGAACATGAACCCTGTAAGAGTTATCTGCAGCCAAACCATACATCTAACGTCACTGCCAAGGATATAGCTTACGGTAATCAAAGGGGCAGTTATAGATTGATGATATGATAAGAGAGGGAGCAAATTTGTACCATGTTTGGACTGCAATAGAATTCCAAAATGCCAAGATACCAACAGATGGGGGGAATAAAAGAAAATAGGTTAGTGAGATTCAGAACTCAAAAGCTAAACTCATCATCAGAAAATCATAGCCATTGTTGTCATTTTATTGTTCAACAATCCTCTCAGCGAAACAAAGTTTTCCAGTATTATGTTTGTTAATCAACAGAAACCAAGCTCACCTTTGGGATTCCATTTCGGTTTGACAGCAAAACTATCCAGCAACGGCTTCGCTGGCAATATAATGGAGATTAAGAACAACTTACGTGGAGGTGGACGTTAGATGACTTAGCAATCGAATATGGGGTCTGCAGAATTTGAGCACGCCTTGCACAGACTCGTGCCTATGCACAAACAAGTTCTTGCATCTTTTGCAACCACTCTGCTGTCCGCTTCCTATCGATGTGACCTCTCACCAATGCCTGGAGCTTCACCGGTCCTTTTAATGCTCGCAGTGCTCTCCTTGCCTACATAGTTTGGACATGGAAGAGTAAATGAGCAGAATTAAGATGGCAATAAATTCAAAGTTATTAGGTGATGATGAACTTATGCAACAATAGATAAGCCTCATTCTGTTCTCTTGACAATTTCACATTGGCACAACAGCACCTTTAATAAAAAATGATTTAGATAAATTCATTCTGCTTCCAGCTATTCGGATTATCTCTCTATTCCATACGCCTCATTCTGTTCTGCTAACTTTCTTATGCAACAATAGATAAAAAAACGATATTTGGAACAAGAGACGATGACCATCTCATTCCCCTGCTAACTTTCTTCTGATTATTGCTCTGCTTCCAACTATTCGGAAAGAAGCTCTGCTATTCTATTCCATATCATAGAAGCAATGAGCGGGAAAACATTGCGCTAGAGTAAATTCACTTCCCGCCTAGCAGGTGTTTCGGGCATCCCGTTTTTCGCATAACCAAAATATATTATTTGGAAATTTGTTTATTAAATATGGAGGTATTTTTCTATTTGGCGAGTGTGTGTAAATAATTAAATATTGTGTTCTTATAATAATGAATGAAATTAAATTAATGATAAATATCAAAGAGATAGCATTTTTCGAACTCAATTTATATTATAAATTAGCCGGAGATAATTTACTAAAAAAACTTTACATAAAAAGATACAAGTATGAAGACAAATTCTTGAATATTGAATTGCTTATTTGTATAAAAAATAAAAAGTTATGAAAATATTTAAAATATATCATTAATTAACAAGTTAGACGACTTATTTAAAATTTAAAATTTATTTAAATATTTAAATGATATTATTAATTAAAGAGTCAAACAAATTAATTTTTTTTAGCTCGGTTTTTAAAACAAGTATTTTTTTTTATTAACTGGGAAAAAGGTTTTCATTATTCCTTTTTTTGTATGGGTCAAAAGTTTTCGGCATAATTTTTCTTTTTTTATGTACATTTATGAAATTATAACTAAAAAAATTACATTAAACTCAAAAGACTAAAAAAAAATATAAAACGATTAAAAAAGGTTAATCTTATACTTTTAAATAAACAAAAAATTTAGATACTAAAATTAAAAAAAATTGAGATAACAACTAGTCTAAGATATTTATTAAAAATTACAATTTAATATTACATAAATAAAGCTAATAAAAACAATAAAGATAAATTAAAATTTTATTGCAATACTGACAGTGAAATTAAAGGAAGCAATAATGGTACTAAGAAGAGTGATTACTAACCTCCTTTAGGAGCTACGAAGCTTATAGCCACAACCAAAACTTGGAAGCAGCTTCAACCGAAGGGAAAGAACACTGGGGTGGAAGTCAAGGTGTAGGGAAAGCTCTGGAGATTTTTGTGTGGAAAGCTCGAGTTATTGGAAGGAGTAGATCGAGAGAAAGCTCTGGAGATTTTTTGCGAGAGAGGCTGAGAGGGAAACAATCAAAACAGGAAAGAGAAAACAACGGGGGAAGGAGAATTTTTTAAGTGGAAGAAAGTGAGAGGCTCAGAGATTCATTTGGTACATGCTAGCACGAGCTCCTTCTGAATTTTGACTAGTTTTACGGTTTGTAGGGGTAAGTGACGTTAAGCTAGTTTGCAACAAATTAAGTTTTGGTGTAGCTAGCTAGGGTGCTAATTTATATTTGACCGTTGGAATATTTAATTAAAAAAGGATGATAATTTATTTTCATTATTTTAAGATTAAAATTAGTATTTTCTCTCTCTCTCTCTCTTCATTTTGTGTGTTCAAATAACTCTTTTATTATATCTTTTTTTAAATAAATTTAATATTTTTTTAATTTTTTAATATGTTTGTTTTTAGATGGGTTTAAGAATTTTTAGTATTTTTATTTGCTTTTATTAGTAAATTAATATAGTGTTTCTCTCTTATTGACTTGTTAGTAGTTTTTTTTATTTAGGCATTTTATGATGTTATTAAAAAAATTAATTCTAATTCAAGGAATAAATGAAAAAAAAATGGGTTGAAGGCTAAAATTTTTCAAATTTCTTTTGAATTTTTTTAATGAAAGAAATATAAAATGTGAGAATTTAAAAAACAAAAACATAAAGTTAATTTAAAAAAATCGACAAATGTAAAATTAATTGAATATATAAATCTATAAACCAAAATTGTTAGTTTGGGTTCACATTTGTAAATAATTATATACAAATTTGTATAGGTAATCTCCAAATGGTGTCTCAAAATGAAGACGAAAATATCTTGTACGATCAAATGATAAATAGTTTGAACATTTTATAAATGTGGGTTTAAATTTTTGTGCTATAAAAAATAAAATTATATATATATATATATATATATATATATATATATATATATATATATATATATATATATTGTAAAATATAATAACTGATGAAGACATACATAAAAAAACTAAGTACATCTAAAATAAATTTTTAGTGTACCAATAATTAACATAGTAAAATAGGAGTGAGCCACCTTAGATTAGATAGAAATTAAATTTCTTTTTTTTCTATCAAAACGATTGAAATATTTTTATTTTTGAAGTTACCAAAACAAAACAGAGTTATCTAAATGAAACAGAGTATTTATTAATAAATTATACTATTTTAAATAAAATTATTATATTACGATATGTTTCGATAGAAATACTTTTATTTCGATAGAAAAGAACAAAATTAATTTAAAAAATAAAAAAATTGATAATTTAAAAATAAATGAAAGTAGCATCACATTATATTTAACACTAAATTGTTCAAGTATGTCTTATTCATCACTCATATTTTCTCTCACAAATCAAAACATTTTTGTTAATTTTTAATTCTATCATTGCATACTCATGATAATACTTTCCTTTATTGTCTTTATTTTAACAAAGAAATTAAAAAAATGATAAAAAAAGAAATTGAGATCAGACAAAAAGAAAATAAGGTACTTGAGAGAAATACTTGAAAATAGAGATATAATAATAGTCACATGGAGATAGAGTAAGACTTAAAGATAGATATTTCGAAAGAATTAAAAAGATAAAAAAAATAGATACAAAAGAAATATTGTAGTTAAATACTGTTAAAATTGTATACATTCAATTAAGACACTAATTCAAATTAATTTTAATATAATTTTATATATTTATATTATTAATATTATATTAAAATTTTTAAAAATATTATTTGAAATCAATTAAACATTTATTTTTGTGGTAATTTTTTATTACTATTTATTTATTTAATTTTAAGAAAATCACGATATGAAATATCTTTATGAACTTATTATAAATGTAAGTATAATTAGTTATATTTAAATAAGTAGAACAATTATTTTTCTAAATTTTCTTAATAGTTTATTTCTTTCAACTGAAGTACTTCTTCAATTTTGTAAAGTGCATAAACCTTGATTATAGATTATTGTAAAGTTACTTCTTTATTATATATCTATTTATTAAAATTATTTGGTAAATTCTGACATGCTCATTTCATTCTGTTAGGGGCTTAATTTATTTTTTTAGTAAAAAATGAATTTACACTATTAATTTCTACCAACAGTTTAATTTCAATTGGCGAAAGAAGTATAATTTTTTTTTTATATTACTGTAGAGAAGCTTTTAATTGATTTCAACTTTCCATTTTGAGAAAAATCTTGTGGTAATCTAGCACAAAAAATTAATAACAATTACACTTTCTAACAATAAAAAGATAAAATTAGACAAAATTCAATAAAGATAAAACGATCCAATAACAAGAACAAAAAAAAGAAGATTAAAAGATAACATTAATAAACTTAATAATTTTTTTGCACATGTTGTCGCCAACATCAATTCTGATATCCTTTGTTATATTTGATTATTTAAAATAATTAATTATATTATGGTTCAAAACTTCAATTGTAAAGAAAATTATGAAGTCAATTCCTAGCAAAAATAAAAAAGGCACAATCACAAAGAATAATTTAAGCCTGAAATCATTAAATTTAATTAATCATTTCATCATCCTTTCATTAATTGTATAATGACTTTGTAAATTGTTTAATTTAAACCCCAAAGTTGCTTCTCTTTTGGGTGATTTTATTTAGACATACAATAATTGTAAGAATTATTTAAATACAATTTTCATACTTGAAGAGATATATGCTCACGGGGTTTCAGGAAAATATATTTGAAATTTTTTAAAATTTGTCTTTAATTTATTTCAATAACAATAAATTTTTGTTTCCTTTATCATTTTTTTAAATAAAATAGTTATTTTGAATTTTCAAAGATATATACATTATTCATTTGATTTTTAAAATTTTACCTTATTAATTTAGTATTTAATAAAAAAATTAACTCAATTTAAAAAAAATTGAATTTATTTTATTAGTAAATATTTCACATATTTTTTATATCTTAACTAAAATTTTATGTATTTTAACTAAAAATTTAAGTAATTTTCCAACTTTCTGTGGCGACCTAAGGTCGCCACTGAAAGTTTAACTATATAAATTTTTTACTTTTAGTGGCGATTTCCTGTAGGTCACCATTGAAAATGTATGTTTAGTGGCAACTATAGAAAGTCGCCACTGAAATTTCACTTTTCAGTGGCGACTATAGAAAGTCACCATTGAAAGTTTGCTTTTTAGTGGCGACTATTAATAGTCACCACTAAAAATATACTTTCAGTGGCGACCCGTGAAGGTCACCACTAATAATGCTTTTCAGTGGCAACTTTCTATAGTTGCCACAAAAAAGTCGCCACAGAAATTTCAGTTTCTTGTAGTGTGTCATACCTAATTTTTATATTTCCTTTTTGCTAGTGAGTTCTTAAACTGATCTTCCATAAGTCCTAGCTGATGGAATTTTGATCCACTGTCGCTCTCTTTCTATCGATGAATCAAGTATGACTGGGGAGAGAAAGACTTTAAGTGTTGGTTTCTATCTTGTGGAGAATTGAAGTAATTATTACCCCCTTTTCCTAATTTTTATGATAATTTTCATTTTGCAGGTCTATAAGGGTTCTAAGAAACATTTTCTGATGTTCAGAAGTAAAGTTGCAGATGGTAGTGAACAAAGAAGTTAGTTCATGAGGGTAGGATCCATTTTAAAACTTAGAATGTAGGCACACTTACAGGAAAATCAATGGAAATAGTTGATACCATGATTAGGAGAAGGATCAATATCATGTATCTACAAGAAACTAAGTGGGTAGGAGAAAAGGCAAAGAAATTAGACTCTTCAGGTTTTAAGCTTTGGCTCACCGGCAAGACAAGAACTAGCAATAGTGTAGGTATAATAGTTGATAAGAAGTGGAGGAACAATGTGGTATATGTGAAAAGATTAGGAGATAGGATTATAGTTTTAAAACTTGTAGTTGAGTAGGACACTTTTAATGTGTTTAGTGTATATACACCCCAAGTTAGATTAGAAGAGCATTACAAGAGAACTTTTTGGGAGAATCTAAAAGGTTTGATTCAAGAAATACCTTTGGGAGAATAGATTTTTCTAGGAGGGGATCTGAATGGACATGTAGGGAGAGAATCTAAAAAATACAAGGGTATACATAAAGGTTTTGGATTAGGAGAAGTAAATGAAGAGGGTAAAACTATCTTGGATTTTGTAACATCCCTAATTTCGTTTCTTTTATTGATAAAAGTACATAAATATTTAATTAAGGAAATAAAATTTATTAGATAATATTTTAGATATCTAAGGAAATATAATCCTTAGAAATTCTTCACCTTATGTATATGCATAGAAAATGTTTCTAACATTAAGAGAACAAATAAAGAGGGAAAACCTAATAGGAAAAAAAAATAGAAATAACATTCTAAAGAGATGCAAAATTCTTGGATAAGGAAGATAAATTTTTATAAACAAGTAAAGGTCTTCAAATTTCAAGAACATTAGATTAGGGTAATTTTTCCTAATTCAAGAACTAGAGTTACTAAGTTTAACATCTTTATCCATACATTGGGTTTTTATCTATGGACACTTCATATAGAGTTTTTTCACTTCACATAAGTTTCTAGCAAGCCCATTGGATAACCTAGGCAAGAAATAAAACATAGACTTGGACTAGGATATAGTAATTGGATCGATAGCCCAAAAATTATGAAAATGTGACCAAGCCCTCCAAGAAAGGTAGAATTTTATCCAAAACAAAGAAAATGGGTAGGAATAAGCCCAAATCCAAGAGGAAAAATAAAATAAAATAAATTAGGTGATGATATAATAATGTAATAATAATAAAGATTAGGTTACATGGCATTAAGACAAAAATTTAGCAAGTGGTGTGATTCTACATTCATAATTTTGGCAAGTGGCATGATAATACAAGGTTTTAGGACAAAAACATCTATATCCTACACTCATAATTTTAGCAAGTGGTATGATAATACATGGCATTAGGACAAAACATTCCTATCCCACACAAATAATATCAACCAAATAATGAAGATTCAAGGGCTAGAAATTTGCCACCTAAAAAGGCAAACCTATCATACTTGTTTAAGACAAAAGAAAATGGAAATGAATCCCTAAATCAAAGGGACCTTGTCCCTTATCTTAAGAACATATCATCATAATTTTAAAAATACAAATCTCCTTTTCCTATGTATATCTTGACTAAGGAAAAGGAAGACAAGAACATAAGTTGTTTGTTTTCCAAAAATTCAACAAAGTGTATCCTAATTGTGATAAGGTAGACCCATGATCATGAAAGGTGTATTATTTGGTGGTCTATTTAAGAAAAACCCACCCCTACAACATTTTAATTTTGTCCAAGTGAGGAAGAAAGAGAAATAGAAGCAAGGTAGAGTGAGGAAAGGAGAGAAAGAGAGGAGAAGAAAGGAAGGAAGAAGAAGGAGAAGTTTAGAAGGCTAAGTACTCAAGGTAAGTTACCTTAATCTCCACTTGAATCCATTTTTCTTGTTCATCCTTGAGGTTCAAAAACTCACCCTCCTTCTCTTACCTAAGCTGCTAGAAAAGCTAAGGGAAGGGAAGAATATTTCTACTTCTTTCAAGAGGAAACAAGAAAACCAATTCACTAAGTGAGTTAGGGAGATTCTTAGGTAAGTTTAACAATATTTCTTTTTGAAGAAAACTTTTGAAACTTATAATATTTATATGAGATTTTGATCTTAGAACTTTAATGATTAGTCATGATGTTGCTATATCATGTTACATATTGATCTTGCATGTGATGTATGTTTGAATACTTAGACTGGTATAGAAAGTCTGCTTAGGTATGGCTATGGGTGACAAAATTTTTAGCTTCTGTTTTTTAATTTCTGAGAATTATCTATAGAGAATTAAAATAAATAGTTAACATAAGAATTAAAGATATATGTGTCACGGATTTTTAGCCACTGGAATCACTCAAGTTGGAGTCTATATGAGGTAGATATGGTCTAATTAGTAAGCAAAGGGCAGAAAATGGTTCATCAGGGAAGAATATGTTAGGATAGCTTCTGTGTTTTAATTTTTGGGAATTATCTGTAAGGAATTAAAATAAATGGTTAACATAAGAATTAAAGATATATGTGTCACGGAGTTTTAGCCACTGGAATCATTCATTTGGAGTCCATATGAGGTAGATATGGTCTGATTAGTAAGCAAATGTCAGAAAATGGTTCATCAGGGAAGAATATGTTAGGATAGCTTCTGTGTTTTAATTTTTGGAAATTATCTGTAGGGAATTAAAATAAATGGTTAACATAAGAATTATAGATATATGTGTTATGGATTTTTAGCCACTGGAATCATTCAAGTTAGAGTCCATATGAGATAGATATGATCCGATTAGTAGTCAAAGGTCAAAAAATAGTTCATGAGGAAAGAATATGTTAGGATAGCTTTTGTATTTTAATTTTTGGGAATTATCGGTATGGAATTAAAATAAATAGTTAACATAAGAATTATAGCTATGTGTGTCACGGATTTGTATCCACTGGAATCATTCAATTTGGAGTCCATATGAGGAAGAAAGGAGATGATTAGTAGTCAAAGGTCAGCAAATGGTTCATCAGGGAAAAATATGTTAGGATAGCTTCTGTATTTTAATTTCTGGAAATTATTTGTATGGAATTAAAATAAATGGATAACATAAGAATTATAGATATTTGTGTCACAGATTTTTAGCCACTGGAATCACTCACGTTGGAGTCCATATGAGGTAGATATGTTTCGATTAGTAGGTAGAAGTCAGAACCTATTCGAGAAGAAATAACCTGTACATTTAGGGAGTAATATCACCTTGATTTATTAATATTTCGCTATAATGTTCAACATAATAGTTTTAGATAATTGTTTTATCTTAAAATTGACACTAAGATCACCTACATCGGAGTTAAATTGAGGGAGTTATGCTCTGATTAGTAAGAGAAGGTTAGATATGATGAAAACCTGCATCAAGAAAATAAAGAAATAAAATTAATATTTAAAAAAGAAGACGAATCTTATAAATGACTAGTATATGCCATAGCCATTGCCATTGTATGAACTTCTTACCATCTTAAGTGTAAAATTCTGACATGAAAATATTTTATAAAGTGATATTTGAAATGGTTATGTTCATGATTTATGGTAATAGTTATATTTTGATGAACATACTTGTTATTGAAAGCATATTTTTGGCTATCATTGTGAAAAGAAAAGAAATGAGCACAGTCACATGGAAATCCGTGTGGTGCACCAGTAGGGGACGCCCTACCAACGGTTATGATTATGATTATGAGAAAAGAAAGATAAAGTATGCCATGTCGGACGGAGCGAGAAAAGCCCATACTGGAGAGTAGATGATACTCACCCTGACTAGGGTAGCTTGAAATGAAAATAAGTTGATGGCCATCATATGATATTCTGAAAATAGTTAATCATGTCATACATATCATTACTGTATGATTCTTATGTGCATAGATATAATGTATTCATGTGACCAAATATATTTTCTGTAGTTTATACAGCTGAACATGACATGATGAACTATATTGATGGTAAATTATGATTTATTGTTGAACCTACTGGGATTTAATTCTCACTATATTTCCATATCATGTTCAGAAGAATAATGCAGATTTTCTCAATGACACTTATTATTTCCGTACATTGGATCGAGGTGCCCTACCTTGGGCAACTACCAGTTATATCAGATGTATCCGTAGTAGATATGACTGAGATTCCGGTGGAGGTGCCACCCACACCAGTGTTCCCGAAAGTAGTCAACATAGATGATTAGAACTAATATGTATCTTTATACAAATGTTTGTAAAATAATGGTGTGTAGTTTGTAAAATAATTGTGTGTATGGAAACACAGTATTGTATCACTGTTAATAACAATTATGCTTGGTTAAAGTGATTATTGTTACGAGTTAAGTGGTTAGAATTAAAGTAGTAATAACTTCATGGAATTTTACAAATATAAAAAAAAATTTGTTACATTTACATAAATGGAGTTGTTACAGATTTTCTTTATCCTATAATTTTACTATAGTTAACACTTGCTTTAAGAAGCGAATAAAACATCTTATCACATACAAGAGTGAAGGAGCAAGCTCTCAAATAGATTTATTCTTGGTAAGAAAATCAGATAGAAAGTTTTGCACAAATTGCAAAGTCATACCTGGAGAGAGCTTGACTACCCAACACAGAGTTTTAGTTTTGGATGTACGAGTTAAGATAATAGTAGAAAGAAAGAGCAAAAAAACAGTTTCCAGAATTAGGTGGTGGTTTTTGAAGAATGAACAACAAAGGAGTTTTCAAAGAAGAGTGGAAGAAGATGGGCTTTGGGAGGTCCAGGAAAATGCGAATGATATGTGGAACGAGATGGCGAAAGGGATCAGAAATATAGCAAAAGAGATACTTGGAGAATCAAGAGACGTTGGACCAAAAACTAAGAAATCTTAATAGTGGTATACAGATGTGCAAGATAAGATTAAGGTTAAAATAAATTGTTATAAAGAGTGGCACTTATGTAAAGATAAGGAAAATTGGAATAAATATAAAGTGACTAAGAAAGACGGTAAAAATGTTGTGAGTGAAGCGAGATCTAGAGCTTTTAAGGGGCTATATCAATATTTAGGAACTAAAGATGGGGAAAGAAAAATTTACAAACTTGCGAAGGGTAGGGAAAGAAAGACAAGAGAACTAGATCAAGTGAAATGTATTAAAGATGAAGAGGGTAATGTTTTGGTAAGAAAACAAGATATCCAAGTACGATGGAGGAGTTACTTTCAAGGGATTTTTAACAAAGGACATGAGTTGACCTATAACTCTGACAGATTAAATATTGCAGAGGAGGACTGTAACTATATTTTTTATTGTAAAATTCAGGAGCTTGAAGTGGAGAAGGCTTTGAAGAGAATGAAAAATGGCAAAGCAATAGGACCCTATAATATACCTATTGAAGTGTGGAAAAGTTTAGGAAGGAAAGATATAAGTTGACTCACTAAGTTGTTTAATGTGATAATGAAATCTAAGAAAATGCCGGATGAATGGAGAGAAGTGTAACAACTCCATTTAAGTATCAATTTTTTTTAAATACCATGAAGTTATTACCTCGTTACAACTTAACTCAAAATGACATTTATTTAACTTATACAATACAGAGTTTACATACATGTCATTAATCAAAACATATGTACAACATATCAAACATATAAAAATATACATCTTATTTATTCTGGTTGACCAATTCCGGAGATACAGGTGCGGGTGGTTGCACCTTCACCGAGATCTAAGCCAACTCGACCACAAATATTTTATTTTCTTCTGGGATCTGCCCAACATAAAGTACTCGATCCAATGTGCACTAAAAGTCAGAGCCATAGAAAAATCTGCATAACTAATTTTTTGAACATGATATGCAAATATAGTGAGAATTAAATCCCAATAAGTTCAACAATAAATCATCATTAATATAGCTCATCACGTCATGTTCAGCTGTATAAACTACAGCAAATATCTTTGGTCACATGAATGCCTTATATCTATGCACATGAGAATCGTACAATAATGACAAGTATGACAGGAATAACTATTTTCAGAATATCATATGATGACTATCAATTTATTCTCATATCAAGTTACCCCGATCAAGGTGAGTATTTTCTACTCTCCAGTACAGACTTTTCTCGCTCTGTCCGACATGGCCCACTTTCTCTTTCTTTTCTCATTAACATGATCATAACCATTGGTAAGGCGTCCTCTACTGGTACACCACACGAATTGCCATGTAACTGTGCTCATTTCTTTTCTTTTCACAATGATAGCCAAAAATATGCTTTCAATAACAAGTATGTTCATCAAAATATAACTATTACCAAAAATCATTGGTAATCATGCCATGAACATAACCATTTCAAATATCACTTTATAAAATATTTTCATGTCAAAATTTCACACTTAAGATGGTAAGAAGTTCATACAATGGCAATGGCTATGGCATATACTAGTCATTTATTATTTTCATTTATAAGATTCTTCTTCTTTTTTAAATATTAATTTTATTTCTTTATTTTCTTGATGCAGGTTTTCATCCTATCTAACCTTCTCTTACTAATCAGAGCATAACTCCCTCAATTCAACTTCGATGTCAGTGATCTTGGTGTCAATTTCAAGATGAAACAATTATCTAAAACTATTATGTTGAACAGTGTAGCGAAATATTAAGAAATCAAGGTGATATTACTCCCTCAATGTACAGGTTATTTCTTCTCGGATAGGTTCTAACCTCTGCCTACTAATCGGTCCATTTCTCCCTCATAAAAATTCTAAATTAAGTGATTCCAGTGCTAAAAATCTGTGACACATATAGCTATAATTCTTATGTTAACCATTCATTTTAATTCCCTACAGAATGTTTCCAAAAATTAAAATACAGAAGCTATCCTAACATATTCCTCCCTGATTAACCATTTTCTGACATTTGCTTACAAATCGGACCATATCTACCTCATATGAATTCTAAATTGAATGATTCCAGTGGATAAAAATCCGCTAGACATAGATATACATTTGTTATGTTAACCATGTGTTTAGATTCCCTATATAATGTTCCCAGAAATTAAAACATAGAAGCTATCCTAATATATTCTTCTCTGATTAACCAGTTTCTGGCCTTTTCTTATTAATTAGACCATATCTATCTCATATAGACTCCAAATTAAGTGATTTCAGTGGCTAAAAATATGTGAGACATAGATATACATTTTTCATGTTAACCATTTCTTTCAATTTTTTACTAATTCTTCCCAGAATTTTAAAAACAGTAGCTTAAAATTCTGCCACCTATAGCCATACCCATACGGAACTATCTACACCAACCTAAGTATTCAAACATACATGATATGTAACATGATATAGCAACATCCAGAACCAATCATTAAAGTTCTAAGATCAAAATCCCATATAAATATTACAAGTTTCAAAACTTTTCTTCAAAAAGAAATATTGTTAAACTTACCTGGAGCACTTAGTCCTTTAGACTTCTCATTTCTCTTTCTTCCTCTCATCTTCTCCTTTCCTCACTCTACCTTGCTTCTATTTTTTTTCTCTCCCTCACTTGGACGAAATTCCCATGCTATAAGGGTGGGTTTTGCTTATATAGACTATCAAATAATTCACCTTTTAGGATCATGGGTCTACCTTATCACAATTAGGTTACACTTGGTTGAATTTTTGGAAAACAAACAACTTATGTTCTTGTCTTCCTCTTCCTTATCCAAGATATGCACAGGAAAAGGAGATTTGTATTTTGAAAATTATGATAATATGTTCTTAAGATATGGGACAAGGTCCCTTTGATTTAAGGATTCATTTCCTTTTTCTTTTGTCTTAATCAAGTATGATAGGTTTGCCTTTTTAGGTGGTAAATTTCTAACCCTTGAATCTCCATTATTTGTGTGGGATAGAAATGTTTTGTCCTAATGCCATGTATTATCATGCCACTTGCTAAAATTATGAGTGTAGGATATAGATGTTTTGTCCTAAAGCCTTGTATTATCATACCACTTGCCAAATTTTTGTCTTAATGACATGTCACCTAATTTTGATTACAACATTATTTCATCACTTCAATTTTATTTTTATTTTTATTTTTCCTCTTGAGTTTGGGCTCATTCTTGCCCATTTTCTTTACTTTGGTTAACATTATACCTTTCATAATGGGCTTGTCACATTTTCATGTTTTTTGGGTTACCGATCCAATTTCTATATCCTAGTCTAAGTTTATATTTTATTTCTTCCTTGGGCTATCCTATTGGCTTGCTATAAATTCATGTGAAGTAAAAAAACTCTATATGAAGTGTCCATAGGTAAAAGCCCAATTTATGGGTGGACATACTAAACTTAGTAACTTTTGCTCTTAAATTAAGAAAAATTACCCTAATCTGATTTTCTTGAAATTTTAAGACTTTTACTTACTTCACAAAAATTTATTTTCCTTACCTAAGAATTTCACCTTTCTTTAGCATGTTTATTTCTAATATTTCCTCTTAGGTTTTCTTTCTTTACCTATTCCATTAATATTAGAACATTTATATACATACACGTAAGGTGAAGAATTTTTAAGGATTATATTTCTTTTGTTATCTAAAAATTGTCTAATAAATTTTATTTCTTTGATTAAATATTTATGTACCTTTATTAATAAAAGAAATGAAATTATGGATGTTACTTTGAATACTTTTGTACTTTTATTAATACATGAAACGAAATTAGGGATGTTACATTTCTCTCCCCCTAAAAGAAATTTTGTCCTCAAAATTTCAGAAATTACCTAATAAGAACAATTTCAGATATTTCTTCCTCATGACTTCTTCTAGCTCCCAAGTTGCTTCTTTCGGAGTCAAACCTTCCCATAACACCTTAACTAGGGGAATAGTTTTGTTTCGCAATTGCCTCACATCAGTGTCCAATATAGATGCTGGTACTAGCTGGTATGTCATGTTCTCTTTTATTTGGATTGGTTCATCTCGTATCACATGTGAGGAGTCTAGAAGATACTTCCGGAGCTGTGATACATGGAAAACATTATGCAAGTTTGACAAATTAGGTGTGAGAGCAACTTGATATGCTGATGTCCCTACTTTCTTCAAAATTTGGTTGGGTCCCAAAAATCGCAGACTTAGCTTTCTTGTTTTGAGAGACCTACCAACTCCAGTAGTCAGGGAAAGTTTCAGAAATACATGGTCTCCTTCCTCAAACTCTAGAGGTCTATGTCTCTTATCGTAGTAACTCTTTTGCCGACTCTGATCTGTAAGTATTTTGTCTCGTATCATCCTGATTTGTTCAGTGGTTTATTGAACTAGATCAAGACCCAACAAGTTATTTTCTCCTACCTCAAACCAACATAGTGGAGATCGACATTTTCTACCGTATAAAGCTTCATAGAGGGCTATCTTAATACTAGAGTGATAGCTATTATTATAAGCAAACTCTACTAAAGGTAGGTACTTATCCCATCCTCTACCTTGCTCTATCACATAGGCCCTCAACATATTTTCTAGGGTTTGAATGGTTCGTTCTGTCTGCCCGTCAGTCTGAGGATGGTAGGCAGTACTGAACTACAACTGAGTACCAAAAGCTTTTTGCAATGCCTTCCAAAACCTCGATGTGAACCTCGGATCTCTATCAGAAACGATATTTAAGGAAATTCCATGCAGTCTAACTATTTTCTGGATGTACAATTGGGCTAATTTATCCAGTGAATAGTTAATTTTTATAAGCAAAAAGTGAGCAGATTTGGTTAATCTGTCAACTATTACCCAGATAGAGTCATGTCCCACTGAAGTCTTAGGTAATCCCACAACAAAGTCCATTGAGATATTGTCCCATTTCCATTTAGGGATCTCAAGAGGTTGTAGAAATCCCGCTGGCATTTGATGCTCCACCTTCACCTTTTGACAAATGAGACATTTCGCCACAAACTCGGCAATGTCCTTTTTTATCCCTGGCCACCAATACATCCTCTTTAAATCCTGGTACATTTTAGTGCATCCAGGATGGACTGTGTATTTACTCTAATGCGCTTCCTGCAAGATCTTAGTCCTCAACTCTCGTTCTTGAGGGACACAAATCCTTTCCTGATACATGATTGCTCCATCTTCCATGACAGAAAAATTACCTTGGTCTTTATAATCCTGTAAGTATTGGTCATGAGCTTGAGCCTCTTTGATCTGAGCTCTAAGGTCACACCCTATACTTAAACCATTAATGACTAGCTTCTTTGGAGTAAGAGTAGTGGCTAGCTTCAAATTTCAAAACTCCTCTAGCATCTGCATCTCATACACCATCATCTGACCCATGTGCAGAGATTTTCGACTCAAGGCATCTGCTACAACGTTCGCCTTTCCGGGATGATACTTTATCTCAAACTTGTAGTCATTGAGGAATTCTACCCATCTTCGTTGCCTTATATTTAACTCCTTCTGATCAAAGAGGTGTTTAAGACTCTTATGATCACAATATACTTCAAAGGTTGCCCCGTACAAATAGTGTCGCCAAATCTTTAAGGCAAACACCACTGCCACCAATTCAAGATCATGGGTTGGATAGTTTCCTTCGTGGGGTCTCAGTTGCCTAGAGGCCTAAGCAACTACTCTCTCATCTTGCATCAGCACACATCCTAGCCCTTTCTTTGAAGCGTCACTATACATTTCAAAATTTCCTGTAGGGTCTGGAATAATTAAAACAGGAGGAGTGGTCAGTTTTGTCTTAAACTCCTGGAAACTAGCTTAACATTGATCAGTCCATTTGAAATGACTTCCCTTCTTGGTCAATTTAGTCAATGGCAAGGCTATACGAGAGAAGTTTTGTATAAACCTCCTGTAGTATCCTGCCAAACCCAGGAAACTTCTGACTTCCGTAACCGTCTTTGGTCTCTCCCACTGAATCACTGCTTCCGTCTTGCTAGGATCTACGGCTACCCCTCTATTAGAGATGACATGTCCGAGAAACTTCACCTCTGACAGCCAAAATTCACACTTCTCCAATTTGGCATATAACTTTTTCTCTTTCAACACTTGCAGCACGATTCAGAGATGTTGTTCATGTTGTTTCTCACTCTTAGAATATATCAAGATGTCATCAATGAACACTACAACAAATTGATCTAGGTAGGGTCGAAAAATGTGATTCATGTAATCCATGAAAATTGCAGGTGCATTCGTCAACCCGAAGGGCATTACGAGAAACTCATAGTGCCCATACCTAGTCCTGAAGGCAGTTTTTGGTACGTCCTCCTCCTTGATCCTAATCTGATGATATCCTGACCTCAAGTCAATTTTAGAAAATATGGAGGTCTCTTTAGTTGATCTAATAAGTCATCTATCCTAGGGAGAGGGTACTTATTTTTTATAGTCACCTTATTCAGCTGTCTGTAATCTATGCATAATCTCAAGCTCCCGTCTTTCTTTTTAACAAACAATACAGGAGCTCCCTAAAGTTATACACTCGGTCTAATGAATTGCTTGTCTAATAGTTCCTCCAACTGTTTCTTGAGTTCATGTAGTTCCTTCGAGGCCATTCTATATGGTGCAATAGAGATAGGCCCCGTTCCAGGTAGCAGATCAATAGAGAACTCTATCTCTCTCTTGGGAGGTAAGCCTGGAATATCTGATGGAAATACTTCAGGAAACTCGTTGACTATTGGGATTTCATCAAGTTTCGATTCGACTTCTAGGTTTGATAAATACAAGAGAATGTATCCAAGTACTCCATTCTTCAACTCCTTATTAACTTGATTCGCATTAAGCATCAATAACTGGACCTCCTCTTTCGGAGTAAGAGGTAGAAATTCAACGGTCTTGTTACAACAATTCAACAAGACTCGATTTATAGACATCCAGTCTAACCCTAGAATGACCTCAATACCTCTTAAAGGTAAACAGATGAGGTCTACAGAAAAAGTTTTCTCCTGGATGGTGACTTGACAATCCTTACATACAGAGGAAGTTAATACCCTTTCCCCTGTAGGGGTTACTATGGATAGCTCATAGGGAGTTTCAGAAATAAGAAACTGAAATTTCCTAATACATTCTTCCGATATAAATGAATGACTAGCACCAGAGTCAAATAACATCATAAGAGCAAATCCATAGATATAGCATGTACTTTGAATCATTTCAAAAGATTGAGCTGCCTCTTGGCCGCTCAGGGTGAAAACCCTTCCTTTCACTTGAGGCCTCTGTTCTGGCTGCTTCCCCACATTCTGTGGGCAGTTTCTCGCAAAATGACCCTTCTGTTCGTAGTTGAAGCAGACATCTTGTCCCATGTAGCATGGCCGATTACCATGCATGCGTCCGCACTTAGCGCACTTGACTAGGGCGAGGTCTTGTTGGAAAGGTCTGGGACCCACAGTCAATGGCCTCTTACTAGCTCCATATCCACTTCTTCTCACGTTCTTGCTAGGGTTGGAAAAATTTTTCTTCCTTTTCCATAGGTTTCACCTTTGCTTTTCGTCCTCCGCTGCCTTTAAAATTTTCTCCAAGAGTCTGCATTTGTTGATCAGAGGCACAAACTCCCTAATCTCCATAGCTACAACAGCATTCTTTATGTCCGGGTTCAGTCCCGCTTCGAACTTAACAGCCTTTCATGCTTCATCAGGGTTAAATCGCAGATAAGAGGAGAACTTAGACAATTCCTCGAACCTCGCGATGTATTGGTTTATAGTCATGCTACCTTGCCGGAGTTGGAGAAATTCGATCACTTTCTCTGCCCTCACAGTACTTGGAAAGTACTCTTCCAAAAAGGTGTCTTTGAACACCTGTCAAGTGATCTGCCTTCCCTGGTGAGCTAAAAGTTCTCTAGCTCCATGCCACCAGTATTCTGCTTCATCTTTTAGCATATATGCAGCAAAGATTACTTGCTGCTCCTCAGTATAGCCCATCACTTCAAAGATTTTCTCTAACTCCCTTATCTATCTTTCAGCTACAATCAGGTCAAAACCGCCTTGAAAACAAGGTGGCTGTAATAACCGTAAAATTTAATGAAAAGGAAATTTAAAATAAAAGAGAGAATTTTGACAATAGAGATAAGAACCGTAGAAAATATGTATATTTATTACATAGAAAAAAAAATATTAGAAGTTATGTTTTGGCGCGCTATAAGCAAATATATTTTTATTATGTAGAAATAATTATGATTTGTTAAAAGTAAGTGAATTTTTAAGTAAAAGAAGTATTGTGTTGCTTAAAATAATTATACCGGCTTCTATTGAATTTTTATGGTATTTTTAGAAATACTCTTTCTTTTAATATAAATAAAGATATTTGTTTAGAAATTTGTTTTATTACTATTTTTATCAAGAAAAATTATGATGTGAGAGTTTAACTAAAGATTTATGAGAAAGGAAATTTTTAGAAATTTTTAGGATATTTTATGATGAAAAACGGAATTTATATGAATTTTTATAAAAGAAAATATTATTATAAATTATTTAATAATTATTATTATTTTAAAAAAAAAAATATTTTTTTTACTGTAGCATCAGCACATATATGTGCATACGGATACCAGAGAACCAGAGAAGGAAAAAACGCAGCCCCCCTATTTTCCCGTTTTCCTCTTCAATTTCAAACCCTCATATCTGGAGCTACGGACCTCCGATTGACGAACCGTCTGGACCGTTGGACTCGTGGCAACGAGTACTTCAAAACCCACCGATCAATTTCGCCAAAAAGTCGCCGGAAGGTTGCCGGAAAATCGCGTGAATAGTACCTCCAAAGGTAAAACTCCGTCCAATTGCGTTTTAGGCTTCGTTTTTACCGAAATTCTTCTCGTAGATAGTCTTAGAATTAGTTTCTATGCTCAAATATAGGGTTTTTAGGTTTAGGCATGAATAGTATTTTCCGGCGAGTGAATAGTGTTTTCCGGCGTGAATAGTGACGTTTAGAATTTATCTAATTTTCATATTATGTCTATATTTTCTAGGTTGTTGAGCCACCACGAGGTGAAATTCTCATTGTTGGACTTCTAGTACGGTGAGTGGGTTTTTCATACTATAGCGCATGTTTTAGGAATTTGATTTATAACTCTCTCGTATGATTTTAACTAGTTGGAATGTATGTTAAATTGTTTTACTGCTTTGAAAACCAATATGTTCCAACCATGTTAGAAATTGTAAATTTCAATCCTAGTTGAACCCTAGGTATGCAGGGCAAGCATCTAGACTATTAATTCTCCATTTGAGCTAGATTTATAGAAATGCGAACTTAGTCATAGAAATGAACTAAGTTAGCCATGAAGTGATTTGATGCATGACAAGTATCTATGTAATGTCTACGGACGATCTATGTTTAAAAAGGGAAAATTTATGATTTTAAAGGTCTCCATGGGAATTCATGGATGAGATATATTTTAAAATAGAGTTTTATGCATGAAAAGAGCTAGATGGAGAATTATAGCTTTATTGTAAAGTTATTGAAATATTTTACTTTAAACTCTCTGAATAGCATATTTCTATTGGAGGGACCCTTTTAGATCACTGTTAGTTAGCCGCAGGTAGTGCTAGTCCTGGTGCACCTTGATCATGTTACGGCTTCGACCTAGGATATTGTGACGGGCATATGACTGCCTAAGACACAAAATTTAGGGTGGACTTATGTCTACGCCTACAGTGATTACCCTACCCTTGCTGTGTGCTTGGGGGAGATGATAGATCTGTTAGGAAAGACCTCCAATAAATTAGTGCATTTTTCTTAAAGATTAAATATTTCTAAAATACCTCATTCATCATTGTTCTTGCATAAGTATCTTCATTTATTACTTACCATGCATAATTGATTTGCTTACAGTTATTGATTTAATCCTGATTTATCATTTGAACTATTTAGCATTCTTTCAATAAATTACGGTTAAATGTTTAATGTTTTCTATACTTTGATTTCAATTATTTAATTAATTGCGAAATATTCGTGCTTAGTTTGCCCTGTTTCTGTTATAGTATGATTTATCCATTCACTGAGATGTGGTAATCTCACCCCTCTTCTGTTTTCTCCCCACAGATAGTCAAAGAAACACTGATCCAGCTACAGCTCCATAGGAGACTAAATATAGTATTGGTGAGCCCCAGTTTGGGCACTCCGTTGTATTGGTTGTATAGTTTAAGTGTATGTCTAGTGTATCTCCATGAACTTACAGGCAGGATCCTCGCTTCTTGTGTTGTTTGAAAAATGGTTTTACGTTTTACAATAATGTTTGTACTATGAGGCCATGGGCCAAGTTGAATCAAGGATGTTGGATTCATGAAATATATATATATATATATATATATATATATATATATATATATATGCAGTATTTTCTTATATTGGATGTGGCGTATGTGGCCAGTTATATTTATTATGTACTCTGGATTGTGTGCTGGATATTTATGCATGCTATGTGTTAGGCTTGCGGCTAGGGGGAAACCCTTATGCCGTGCCGGTCATGTGTTCCATCATTTGGGGCTGTGACAGTGGCCTAGTCCTCAGGAACTCGGATATGCCATTATCATTTCCAGCCATCCGGTTGTTAACACCATTCACACCATTCGAGTTATTAGCATTCTGGAGGTATTGTAGAATTTGATTAGTGGTCATGACTTGGTCTCGAATTGCCGTGGCCAGGTTGTGCAGGGATTCCTCCGCATTATTTGCTGGATTCCTCCTTGGTGGTGCCATTCCTTATTGTGGCAAAAACAAAGTTATACTGCTATTGAGGTGATCAAGCCCAATAGTTAGTTCAAAAATATTTAACAACAGTCATAACACCACCTCGGCATGTAGGTAGGAAACACTAGTAATTTCTTACCTATATGAATTCACTAATCCCTACACAGCAAAACCACAAACATATTCAAGATACTATAAGATCGATTCAGATAAACATCCACCCACTGGCCATCTAGGATCCACCTCTCTGATACTAATTATGTAACAACACCATTTAAGTATCAATTTTTTTTTAAATACCATGAAGTTATTACCTCGTTACAACTTAACTCAAAATAACATTCATTTAATTTATACAATACATAGTTTACATACATGTCATTAATCAAAATATATGTACAACATATCAAACATATAAAAATCTACATCTTATTTATTCTAGTTGACCAATTCTGGAGATACAGGTGTGAGCGGTTGCACCTTCACCGGGATCTAAGTCAACTCGACCACAAACATTTTATTTCCTTCTGGGATCTGCCCAACATAAAGTACTCGATCCAATGTGCACTAAAAACCAGAGCCATAGAAAAATATGCATAACTAATTTTTTGAACATGATATGAAAATATAGTGAGAATTAAATCACAGTAAGTTCAACAATAAAGCATCATCAATATAGCTCATCACGTCATGTTCAGCTATATAAACTACAGCAAATATCTTTGGTCACATGAATGTCTTATATCTATGCACATGAGAATCGTACAATAATGACATGTATGACAGGATTAACTATTTTTAGAATATCATATGATGACTATCAATTTATTCTCATATCAAGTTATCCCGGTCAGGGTGAGTATATTCTACTCTCCGGTACGGGCTTTTCTTGCTCCGTCTGACATGGCCAACTTTCTCTTTCTTTTCTCATTAACATGATCATAGCCGTTGGTAGGGCGTCCTCTACTGGTGTACCACACGGATTGCCATGTGACCGTGCTCATTTCTTTTCTTTTTACAATGATAGCCAAAAATATGCTTTCAATAACAAGTATGTTCATCAAAATATAACTATTACCAAAAATCATTGGTAATCATGCCATGAACATAACCATTTCAAATATCACTTTATAAAATATTTCCATGTCAAAATTTCACACTAAAGATGGTAAGAAGTTCATACAATGGCAATGGCAATGGCATATACTAGTCATTTATTATTTTCATTTATAAGATTCTTCTTCTTTTTTAAATATTAATTTTATTTCTTTATTTTTTTGATGTAGGTTTTCATCCTATCTAACCTTCTCTTACTAATCAAAGCATAACTCCCTCAATTCAACTCCGATGTAGGTGATCTTGGTGTCAATTTAAAGATGAAACAATTATCTAAAACTATTATGTTGAACAGTGTAGCAAAATATTAAGAAATCAAGGTGATATTACTCCATCAATGTACATGTTATTTCTTCTTGGATAGGTTCTGACCTCTGCCTACTAATCGGTCCATATCTCCCTCATAAAAATTCTAAATTAAGTGATTCCAGTGGCTAAAAATCTGTGACCCATATAGATATAATTCTTATGTTAACCATTCATTTTAATTCCTTACAGAATGTTTCCAAAAATTAAAATACAGAAGCTATCCTAACATATTCCTCCCTGATTAACCATTTTCTGACATTTGCTTACAAATCGGACCATATCTACCTCATATGAATTCTAAATTGAATGATTCTGGTGGCTAAAAATCCATTAGACATAGATATACATTTGTTATGTTAACCATGAGTTTAGATTCCCTATATAATGTTTCCAAAAATTAAAACACAGAAGCTATCCTAATATATTCTTCCCTGATTAACCAGTTTCTGACATTTTCTTATTAATTAGACCATATTTATCTCATATAAACTCCAAATTGAGTGATTTCAGTGGTTAAAAATCCGTGAGACATAGATATACATTTTTCATGTTAACCATTTCTTTCAATTCTTTACTAATTCCTCCCAAAATTTTAAAAACAGTAGCTTAAAATTCTGCCACCTATAGCCATACCCATGCAAAACTATTTACACCAACCTAAGTATTCAAACATACATGATATGTAACATAATATAGCAACATCCATGACCAATCATTAAAGTTCTAAGATCAAAATCTCATATAAATATTACAAGTTTCAAAACTTTTCTTTAGAAAGAAATATTGTTAAACTTACCTGAAGCACTTAGTCCTTTAAACTTCTTCTTCCTCTTTCTTCCTTTCTTCCTCTCCTCCTCTCCTTTCCTCACTCTACCTTGCTTCTATTTTTTTTCTCTCCCTCACTTGGACGAAATTCCCATGCTATAAGGGTGGGTTTTGCTTATATAGACTATCAAATAATTCACCTTTTAGGATCATGGGTCTACCTTATCACAATTAGGTTACACTTGGTTGAATTTTTGGAAAACAAACAACTTATGTTCTTGTCTTCCTCTTCCTTAGTCAAGATATGCATAGGAAAAGGAGATTTATATTTTGAAAATTATGATAATATGTTCCTAAGATATGGCACAAGGTCTCTTTGATTTAGGCATTCATTTCCTTTTTCTTTTGTCTTAATCAAGTATGATAGGTTTGCCTTTTTAGGTGGCAAATTTCTAACCCTTGCATCTCCATTGTTGGTTGAAATTATTTGTGTGGGATATGAATGTTTTGTCCTAATGCCATGTATTATCATACCACTTACTAAAATTATGAGTGTAGGATATAGATGTTTTGTCCTAAAGCCTTGTATTATCGTACCACTTGCTAAAATTATGAATGTAGGATATCACACCACTTGTTAAATTTTTATCTTAATGCCATGTCACCTAATCTTGATTACACCATTATTTCATCACTTTATTTTTATTTTTATTTTTATTTTTCCTCTTGGGTTTAGGCTCATTCTTGCCCATTTGCTTTACTTTGGTTAAAATGCTACCTTTCATAATGGGCTTGTCACATTTTCATGATTTTTGGGCTACCGGTCCAATTTCTATATCCTAGTCCAAGTCTATGTTTTATTTCTTCCTTGGGCTATCCTATTGGCTTGCTATAAATTCATGTGAAGTAGAAAAACTCTATATGAAGTGTCCATAGGTAAAAGCCCAATTTATGGGTGGAGATACTAAATTTAGTAACTTTTGCTCTTAAATTAAGAAAAATTACCCTAATCCGATCTTCTTGAAATTTTAAGACCTTTACTTACTTCACAAAAATTTATCTTCCTTACCTAAGAATTTCACCTTTCTTTAGCATGTTTATTTCTAATATTTTCTCTTAGGTTTTCTTTCTTTACCTAATCCATTAATATTAGAATATTTCTATACATACACATAAGGTGAAGAATTTCTAAGGGTTATATTTCTTTTGTTATCTAAAAATTGTCTAATAAATTTTATTTTCTTAATTAAATATTTATGTATCTTTATCAATAAAAGAAATGAAATTATAGATGTTACTTTGAATACTTTTGTACTTTTATTAATACATGAAACGAAATTAGGGATGTTACAAGAAGTACTTTAATCCCTATATATGAAAATAAGGGGGACATACAGAACTGCTCTAACTATCGGAAAATTAAGCTCATGAGCCACACTATAAAGTTATGGGATAAGATCATTGAGTAAAGATTAAGACAAGAGACACAAGTCACAGAGAACTAATTTGGTTTTATGTCAGGAAGGTAAACTATGGAAGCAATTTATTTACTGCGAAGATTGATAGAAAGGTATCAAAGAAGACAGAAAGATTTGCATATGATTTTTATTGATATAGAAAAAGCATATGACAGAGTGTTAAGAGATGTTTTATGAAAAGTTTTAAAGAAGAAAGAAGTACGTATTGCGTATATTCGAGCAATCAAAGACATGTATGATAGGATCACGACTTGCGTGAGAACACAAAGGATTTTTCCACAACTATTGGAATACATCAAGGGTCTTCTTTGAGTCCATATCTTTTTAACTTGATTTTGGACGCAGTTACTAAACATATACAAGAGTTGGGGCCACAATATATAATTTTTGCAGATGACATAATCTTAGTTGGTGATTCAAAAAAAAATATAAAGTTAAAGTCATGGAGACAAGTTTTAGAAACACATAGTTTTCGTATAAGTAGAAATAAAACAGAATATATGGAATGTATTTTTAGTAAAAGACGAACAAATACAAATTTAGATGTAAAACTTGGAGACCATATATTAAAACAAGTTACAAGTTTTAAATATCTTGGGTCCATTATAAAAAATGACAGTGAAGTAAAAAGGACGTAAACCATAGGATTCAAGCAGGATGGATGAAATGGAGGAAGATTTCGAGTGTCATTTGTGATAAAAAAGTACCACTCAAAGTTAAATGAAAATTCTATCGTACAGTTATAAGACTTGCTATATTGTATGGTATTGAATGTTGGGCAGTCAAAAAAATACATGAAGATAAACTCAATGTTGTAGAGATGAGAATATTGCGCTGGATGTGTGGACACACTAGAAGAGATATGATTAGAAATGAATGCATTAAAGAGAAGGTTAGAGTAGCACCTATTGTGGAAAAGATGGTAGAATCTCGCTTAAGGTGGTTTGATCATGTGTGGAGAAGACCTGCAGAAGTCCTAGTGAAAAGAGTAGATCAGATAGAGAATAGTCTGATAGTTAAAAGTAGAGGGAGACCAAAGAAAATAATAGGTGAAATTATTAAAAATGATTTAATAGTTAATAATCTATCTATTGATCTCATTCATGATAGGCCACTGTAGCGTCGTTTGATCTATGTAGCCGACTCCACCTAATGGAAAAAGGTTTTATTGTTGTTGTTGTTATTGTAATTGTAGGTAGCAACTATCCTGAGGGCATAAAAACTGTACACTAATGGGGAGTTTTCTAATTGGTCAAATACTTAAATTATACTCTCTTTTGATGATCCTTATCTTGCATAGGATGTTGTTTCATTGTTTATTTATGTAGATATAGTGCCTTGAATGCATGATGTTCTGAAAGGGATTTTATGTTCAGCATGCTTTTTATTATATCAAAACAACTGAGATGATGATGGAAAGACATAATAGGTAACTAAAAAAAATTTAGAGAATATAATGGGGAGAGAGAAATGGAGGAGGGAAGTTATGGATTAACTTTATCCTAAAAAGGAAACCATCAATTAACTTATACTGAGTTTCGTTTAATCATTCACTGAATATTTTAAATTTAATATTTTGCCATTTATGGTTTAGTTAACCTGTTTTATTAATTAAACTGTTTTTGTGGTGGTATTTTTGTATTAATTGCATTACTTGGCTAGGTAATAAGTGTTGGTATTAATACTGGATGGTGGCTTCTAAAGTCTAGTATCTTAGAAGACACTGGTGAAGAAACACCCTTGCAGGTCCTATATTTATGTGTGTTTTTTTATGGAACTTTTGTGTGTACTATGGTATGCTTAACTGTATAAGGTCTAAAATTAGGTACGCTTAAATGATGTTTCCACTTTAATTGGTATTGTTGGACTCCTGTTACTGCTGTTGTCCTGATTGTGCTGCTGGCCAGGTAACTTAGTTATTGACTAATGGTTTCCAAATGTTTTTCGTGTGATTTGGTAATATTTTTTGTCTTGCATGTCTCTGAAATGTTAACTTATAAGCAGATATTTCACTGGGCATACTACACACACAGATGGAACTACTCAGTTTAAGGCGGGCAAGACAAAAATTGGTGATGCTATTGATGGAGCAATTAAGATAGTCCCAATTGCGGTATGTGCGTCGATAAATACTGGGTTACCCTACTTACCCACATGCATGATGTGTATGCAGATGTAGATGCTTGTCTTTATATTCTATCGAAAACATTCAAGGACTTTTAAATAAATATTTATATAATGGTTGCAACTCAATGAACCTGTAGGTCACCATTGTAGTGGTTGCAGTGCCTGAAGGGCTACCTTCAGCAGTTACCTTAACATAAGTATGCTAATGTTCATTTTAATTATATTTTGTTTTTGCTTTCTGTGTAACATCCCGTAATTTTTAGATATTTTCCTTATAAATTCCTCACCTTATATATATGCATAGAAATGTTCTAATATTAATGGAATAGGTAAAGAAAGAAAACCTAAGAGGAAATATTAGAAATAAACATGCTAAAGAAAGGTGAAATTCTTAGGTAAGGAAGATAAATTTTTGTGAAGTAAAGGTCTTAAAATTTCAAGATTGGATTAGGGTAATTTTTTCCAAATTAAAGAGTAAAAGTTACTAAGTTTAGTATCTCCACCCATAAATTGGGCTTTAACCTATGGACACTTCATATAGAGTTTTTCTTCTTCACAAATTTTTTTAGCAAGCCAATAGGATAGCCCAATGAAGAAATAAAACGTAGACTTGGACTAAGATATATAAATTGGACCGATAGCCCAAAAATCATGAAAATGTGACCAAGCCCATTATAAAAGGTAGAATTTTAACTAAAGTAAAGAAAATGGGCAAGAATGAGCCCAAACCCAAGAGAAAAAATGAAAATAAAAATAAAAATAAAGTGATCGAATAATGGTGTAATCAAGATTAGGTGATTCGACATTAAGAGAAAAATTTAGCAAGTGGTATGATAATACAAGAATTTAGGACAAAACATCAATATCCTACACTCATAATTTTAGCAAGTGGGTAATAATACATAGCATTATGATAAAACATCTTTATCCCACACAAATAATTTCAACCAAATAATGGAGATTCAAGGGCTAGAAATTTGCCACTTAAAAAGGCAAATCTATCATACTCGATTAAGACAAAAGAAAAAGGAAATAAATCCCCAAATCAAAGGGATCTTGTCCCATATCTTAAGAACATATTATCATGATTTTCAAAATACAAATCTCCTTTCCCTATGCATATCTTGAGTAAGGAAGAGAAAGACAAGAACATAAGTTGTTTGTTTTCCAAAAATTCAACCAAGTACAATCTAATTGTGATAAGGTAGACCCATGATCATGAAAGGTAAATTATTTGAGGGTCTATTTAAGCAAAATCCAACCTTACAACATTAGAATTTTCGTCCAAGTGCGGGAGAGGAAAAATATAAGCAAGGTAGAGTGAGGAAAGGAGAGGAAGAAAGGAAGAAAGAGGAAGGAGAAGTCTAAAAGACTAAGTGCTCCAAGTAAGTTTAACAATATTTCTTTTTGAAGAAAACTTTTGAAACTTATAATATTTATATGAGATTTTGATCTTAGAACTTTGATGATTAGTCATGGATGTTGCTATATCATGTTACATATTGATCTTGCATGTGATGTATGTTTGAATACTTAGGTTGGTATAGAATGTTCTGCATAGGTATGGCTATGGGTGGCAAAATTTTAAGCTTCTATGTTTTAATTTTTGGGAATTATCTGTAGGGAATTAAAATAAATGGTTAACATAAGAATTAAAGATATATGTGGCACGGATTTTGAGCCACTGGAATCATTCAATTTGGAGTCCATATGAGGAAGATATGAGCCGATTACTAGTCAAAGGTCAGAAAATGGTTTATCAGGAAAGAATATGTTAGGATAGCTTCTGTCTTTTAATTTCTAAGAATTTTCTGTAGGGAATTAAAATAAATGGTTAACATAAGAATTAAAGATCTATGTTTCACGGATTTTTAGCCACTGAAATCATTCAATATGGAGTCCATATGAGGAAGATATAAGGTAATTACTAGTCAAAGGTCAGAAAATGGTTCATTAGGGAAGAATATGTTAGGATAGCTTCTGTGTTTTAATTTTTGGAAATTATCTGTAGGGAATTAAAATAAATGGTTAACATAATAATTAAAGATATATGTGTCACGGATTTTTATCCACCGGAATCATTCCATTTGGAGTCCATATGAGGAAGATATGAGCCGATTACTAGTCAAAGGTCAGAAAATGGTTCATCAGGGAAGAATATGTTAGGATAACTTCTGTGTTTTAATTTATGGGAATTATCTATAGGGAATTAAAATAAATGGTTAACGTAATAATTAAAGATATATGTGTCACGGATTTTTAGCCACTGGAATCATTCAATTTAGAGTTCATATGAGGTAGATATGTTCCGATTAGAAAACAAAGGTCAGAAAATGGTTCATCAGGGAAGAATATGTTAGGATAGCTTCGGTGTTTTAATTTCTGAGAACATTCTATAAGGAATTAAAATAAATGGTTAACTTAGGAATTATAGATATATGTGTCACGGAGTTTTAACCACTGGAATTACTTAATTTGGAATTTTTATGAGAGAGATATGGACAGATTAGTAGGTAGAGGTCAGAACCTATCCGAGAAGAAATAACCTGTACATTGAGGGAGTAATATCACCTTGATTTATTAATATTTCGCTACCATGTTCAACATAATAGTTTTAGATAATTGTTTTATCTTGAAATTGACACCAAGATCACTTACATCGGAATTTAATTGAGAGATTTATGCTCTGATTAGTAAGAGAAGGTTAGATATGATGAAAACCTGCATCAAAAAAATAAAAAAATAAAATTAATATTTAAAAAAGAAGACGAATCTTATAAATAAAAATAATAAATGAATAGTATATGCCATAGTCATTGCCATTGTATGAACTTCTTACCATCTTAAGTGTGAAATGTTGACATGGAAATATTTTATAAAGTGATATTTGAAATGGTTATGTTTATGGCAGATTACCAATAATTTTTGGTAATAGTTATATTTTGTTGAACATACTTGTTATTGAAAGCATATTTTTGGCTATCATTGTGAAAAGAAAATAAATGAGCACGGTCACATGGCAATCCGTGTGGTGCACCAGTAGGGGACGCCCTACCAACGGTTATGATTATGATTATGATTATGAGAAAAGAAAGAGAAAGTGTGCCATGTCGGACGGAGCGAGAAAAGCCCGTACTGGAGAGTAGAGGATACTCACCCTAACCGGGGTAGCTTGAAATGAGAATAAGTTGTAGCCATCATATGATATTTTAAAAATAGTTAATTCTGACATACATATCATTACTGTATGATTCTTATGTGCATAGATATAATGGATTCATGTGACCAAAGGTATTTTTGGTAGTTTATACAGCTGAACATGACGTGATGAGCTATATTGATGATGATTTATTGTTGAAATTACTAGGATTTAATTCTCACTATATTTTCATATCATGTTCATAAAATTAGTTATGCAGCTTTTTCTATGGCTCTGGCTTTTAGTGCACATTGGATCGAGTTACTTTATGTTAGGCAGATCTCAGAATCAAATAAGATGTTTGTGGTCAAGTTGGCTCAGATCCCGGTGAAGGTGCAACCACCCGCACCTGTATCTCCAGAATTGGTCAACCAAAATAAACAAGATGTAAATATCTATGTGTTTGATATGTTGCATGTACGTTTTGATTAATGACGTGTATGTGAACTCAATATTGTATAATAATAAAGAAAAAAAAGGGTTGTTACATAATTGGTATCAGAGCAGGTCGATCCTAGATGGCCAGTTGGTGGTTGGTTATCTGAATCGATCTTATAGTATCTTGAGTATATTGTGGTAGTGTTGTGTAGGGAATCAGTGATGTCATATAGGTAAGAAATTACTAATGTTTCTTATCTATATGCCGAGGTGGTGTTATGACTGCTGTTAAATATATTTTTTGAAACTAATTATTGGTCTTGATCACCTCAATGGCATCATAACTTTATTTTTACCATAGTAGGAAATAGCACCACCAAGGAGGAATCTGGCAAACAATGCAGAGGAAATCCTGCATAACTTTGCCAAGGCAATTCGAGAATTTGATATTGATTTACTCCTTAGAACCCAACTAGTATCTATGTCCCTATATAGAATGATATCGATTAAATTTAAAAAAAAAAGTTATAAGACTTGTTAGACAAGGGATTTAAAAGCCCTAGTATTTTTTTTTTTGGAGTGCTCTAGTTCTATCCGTGAAAAAGAAAGATGGATCACTATGACTATGCATAGATTATAGACAGTTGAATAATGTAACAATATAGAATAAAAACCCATTACCTCGTATAGATTACCTGTTTGACCAGTTATAAGGGGTTCAATATTTTTTCACAAATTGATTTGGGATATGAGTAACATTAATTAAGAATAAGAGAAGAGGATGTACGAAAATTTTATTTTAGGACTTATTATGGGCATTATGAGTTCTTGGTGATGTCATTTAAATTGACAAATATTTTAGCTGCATTCATAGATTTAATGAATAGTAATTAGGTCATCCCTGGATCAGTTTGTTTTTATTGATGATATACTAGAATATTTCAAAAGTTCAGAGGATCATAAGCAACATTCAAAGATAGTTTTACCAACTCTAAAGGAGTATGATTGGTAAATATGGTATCCAAGTAGACTCTAAGAAAGTAAAAGTAGTACAATAGTAGCTATGTTTTACTACATTTAAAGATGAAGATCCGAATCCAATTTATGCTTCCTGCGGTTATCTGCCATCCATTTTATTTGAGTCATAGTTGGATCAGGTACATGAACATATTCTTGTAAAGCATCAATCAACTCCTCAACATTTGAAGCTGAGATGAGAATTCGTCGTGCTGAGTATGAGATGAACCTTTGTTCCACAGCATGATCAAGGAAAGACAACAAACCATCAGAGAAGTGGTTAACATTTAACAAACCTATCGGTTTGTGATGCATATTTAGTTGTGCCCAAGAGACTATTTGAAAAATTTCTTCTAAAGTACCAAAACCTCTTGGTAAGGCAATAAAGGCATCATCATTGCTCATCATTCTAGCCATGCGCTCATGCATGGAAGCTACCCTAAACTCTTCCCCAATTGTCTTTCCTACGATGTTAGATGCAGTTAGAGCTGTAGGAATAATACCTAGAACTTGGCATCCTCCTACATGGGCAGCTATAGATACACATCCCATTAATCCACAGTTACCTCCACCATAGACTAAATGAATTTTTCTCCTGGCCAGTACCATACCCAGGTTTTGTGCAGCTTTCACAAACTCTCCATCTTTTTCAGGACTGGAACCACAAAAGACACAAATATTTCGAAATTGACCGAATGCAATTCCCTCCATAATTGTACACACCCTAACTTGGAGTATGAGAAGATAAAAATACTAACGTGTGCATTTATAGAACTCGAAGAATGACATACTTATGATAGCTATGCGAATAGGCCGAGAATAATTAGAACAGTTATGTGAGTAATTGGTGGATATCAGCTAAATTGAAGGTAAAATTTTCTAAAATGACGGCAAGCATGTATATGTATAGTAGTTGTGACAGTCGCTCATATTAGGCATATAAAGAGAATAAGGTTAAGATATCATCAGAAATTTGTCTTTGATGAAATCTTGACTTCTTGATTCTTGTAGAGAAGTGTAGGTGATAGGCGTAATTGAAAAAAAAAACAAAAGAAAGTGAAAATATAAACAAGTTAGTTGTTGAAGAAGGACAATCAAATGATTTATTTTGTTTTTCCAATATTTTTGTCAGTCGACTATTGGTATTATTAAGTTGACTAACTATTTTGAAAAATTTTAATTTGGACTGATTATTTGACAGTTGATTGATTACATCTATTTTGAAGCAATCAACTGCATCCTACCAGTTAACTACGTATTCTTTGATTTTCACAGACTTTTATAAGTTCAGAAATGTTTCTTTTTCCATGTAATATCTTTCCACCGAATACCAATAGATTTAAAGTAGATTTTGGCATATATATTCAAACCTTGCGGCCACTGATTTTTGCCGATATAACAGGTAAATTTTTGTTTTCAAATTTTCAAGAATTACGGCCACCGATTTTAACTCTCTAATGTTTTGTCCAAACTTTTGACTTTATATTTTAGCACCGTTCTTTATTATACTTTTCGTCTGTTCTATTGTATTTTCCTACATTAATATTTGGCATTAAATGGAAGATTCTTTTCCTACATTAAAAGAAAAGTTAATTTATTTTCTTTGAAACTCAATTATTATGGTGACTAAGTTGTTAGTAGGTTAAAGTAATGAAAAGTTTGACGAATGTAATCAAGAGAATTAGTGGTGTTGAAGTTCTTGAGGAATAAAATATAGGAAGTAGGATTTAAGTTAGTCTTTGAACTCTTAATTTGAAAATATAGAGAATATTCTGAGAACCATATCCGAAAATAATGTAAGTGATCAAGATATTTGTGTTAAAGGATTATATCATGCTCAATTGAGTCTAGTATCTAGGATGTGAATTATGTTGGAATTGAGAATTCATGTATGAGGAAGTGTTAGGAAAAATCTTCTTGAAATGATTGGGTGAATTAAATGGGATTGACATAAGCTAGAATGAGGTGCTTTTGGATATGATAGAAGAAATAATTGAAATTTTTGACAATGAGTTTAATGGTGTTTAATTACTGTGATGAGGTAAGTTGGAATTATTAGACATGTGTCAATGGTACATAAACGTTATTAAAGGTTTGAAGGATTTATTGCTACATATGTTTAACATATTGATTAAAGGATTTGAGGATAAAAATATATGATAGATTAAAATGATGATATCCAGGGGATGATGTTGATATATGAAAACCAAAAAAATGACTTGATAGAAGTTTGGAATAAGAAAAGATAGTTACCCAATATGAAGGTGAATATGTTCCTTTATGTGTGTGTTTTCTAATATCGACCCATAGATATATCCATGCAAGCTAGAGGATATAAAGTGAAGAACTTATGAGTGAAAGAAATCCTTATGGTTAAGTTATATGGCAAAATTACTCAAGTGAATAGACATATTAAAAAGTAAAGATGTTATACAGAAAAGATATCTCTAATTATTTAGGTAATAAGGTTGGTGACTCTGAATAATGTCTTAATTTCATTCCATACATGTGGTAGGATGGACTGAAATTCGGGGACGGAATTTCTTAAGGGGGGAAGAATGTAACATCCCGTAATTTTTAGATATTTTCCTTAGAAATTCTTCACCTTACATATATGCATAGAAATGTTCTAATATTAATGGAATAGGTAAAGAAAGAAAATCTAAGAGGAAATATTAGAAATAAACATGCTAAAGAAAGGTGAAATTCTTAGGTAAGGAAGATAAATTTTTGTGAAGTAAAGGTCTTAAAATTTCAAGAAGATTGGATTAGGGTAATTTTTTTTTCCTAATTTAAGAGTAAAAGTTACTAAATTTAGTATCTCCACCCATAAATTGGACTTTCACCTATGGACACTTCATATAGAGTTTTTCTTCTTCACATAAATTTTTAGCAAGCCAATAGGATAGCCCAATGAAGAAATAAAACATAGACTTAGACTAGGATATAGAAATTGGACCGATAGCCCAAAAATCATGAAAATGTGACCAAGCCCATTATGAAAGGTAGAATTTTAACCAAAGTAAAGAAAATGGGCAAGAATGAGCCCAAACCTAAGAGGAAAAATAAAAATAAAAATAAAAATAAAGTGATGGAATAATGGTGTAATCAAAATTAGGTGATTCGACATTAAGAGAAAAATTTAGCAAGTGGTATGCTAATACAAGAATTTAGGACAAAACATCAATATCCTACACTCATAATTTTAGCAAGTGGGTAATAATACATAGAATTATGACAAAACATCTTTATCCCACACAAATAATTTCAACCAAATAATGGAGATTCAAGGGCTAGAAATTTGCCACTTAAAAAGGCAAATCTATCATACTTGATTAAGACAAAAGAAAAAGGAAATGAATCCCTAAAATCAAAGGGATCTTGTCCCATATCTTAAGAACATATTATCATGATTTTCAAAATACAAATCTCCTTTTCTTATGCATATCTTGACTAAGGAAGAGAAAGACAAGAACATAAGTTGTTTGTTTTCCAAAAATTCAACCAAGTGTAATCTAATTGTGATAAGGTAGACCCATGATCATGAAAGGTAAATTATTTGAGGGTCTATTTAAGCAAAACCCACCCTTACAACATTAGAATTTTCGTCCAAGTGAGGGAGAGGAAAAATATAAGCAAGGTAGAGTGAGGAAATGAGAGGAAGAAAGGAAGAAAGAGGAAGGAGAAGTCTAGAAGACTAAGTGCTCCAAGTAAGTTTAACAATATTTCTTTTTGAAGAAAACTTTTGAAACTTATAATATTTATATGAGATTTTGATTTTAGAACTTTGATGATTGGTCATGGATGTTGCTATATCATGTTACATATTGATCTTACATGTGATGTATGTTTGAATACTTAGGCTGATATATAAAGTTCGCATAGGAATGGCTATGGGTGACAAAATTTTAAGCTTCTGTGTTTTAATTTCTGAGAATTATTTGTAGGGAATTAAAATAAATGGTTAACATAAGAATTAAAGATATATGTGGCACGGATTTTTAGCCACTGAAATCATTCAATTTGGAGTCCATATGAGGAAGATATGAGCTGATTACTAGTCAAAGGTCAGAAAATGGTTCATCAGGGAAGAATATGTTAGGATAGCTTATGTGTTTTAATTTCAGAGAATTATCTGTAGAGAATTAAAATAACTGGTTAACATACGAATTAAAGATATATGTGTCACGGATTTTTAGCCACTAGAATCATTCAATTTGGAGTCCATATGAGGAAGATATTAGCCAATTACTAGTCAAAGGTCAGAAAATGGTTCATCAGAGAAGAATATGTTAGGATAGCTTCTGTGTTTTAATTTCTGGGAATTATATGTAGGGAATTGAAATAAATGGTTAACATAAGAATTAAAGATATATGTGTCACGGATTTTTAGCCACCGGAATCATTCAATTTGGAGTCCATATGAGGAAGATATGAGCCGATTACTAGTCAAAGGTCAGAAAATGGTTCATCAGGGAAGAATATGTTAGGATAGCTTCTGTGTTTTAATTTCTGGAAATTATCTGTAGGGAATTAAAATAAATAGTTAACATAAGAATTAAATATATATGTGTCACAGATTTTTAGCCACTAGAATCATTCAATTTAGAGTTCATATGAGGTAGATATGTTCCTATTAGTAAACAAAGGTCAGAAAATTGTTAATTAGGAAAGAATATGTTAGGATAGCTTCAGTGTTTTAATTTCTGGGAACATTCTATAAGGAATTAAAATAAATGGTTAACATATGAATTATAGATATATGTGTCACGGATTATTAACCACTGGAATCAGTTAATTTGGAATTCTTATGAGGGAGATATGGACAGATTAGTAGGTAGAGGTCAGAACCTATCCGAGAAGAAATAACATGTATATTGAGGGAGTAATATCACCTTAGTTTATTAATATTTCGCTACAATGTTCAACATAATAGTTTTAGATAATTGTTTTATCTTGAAATTGACACCAAGATCACCTAAATCAGAATTAAATTGAGAGATTTATGCTCTGATTAGTAAAAGAAGGTTAAATATGATGAAAACCTGCATCAAGAAAATAAAAAAATAAAATTAATATTTAAAAAAGAAGACGAATCTTATAAATAAAAATAATAAATGAATAGTATATGCCATAGTCATTGCCATTGTATGAACTTCTTACCATCTTAAGTGTGAAATGTTGACATGGAAATATTTTATAAAGTGATATTTGAAATGGTTATGTTTATGGCATGATTACCAATTATTTTTTATAATAGTTATATTTTGATGAACATACTTGTTATTGAAAGCACATTTTTTGGCTATCATTGTGAAAAGAAAAGAAATGAGCACGGTCACATGGCAATCCGTGTGGTGCACCAGTAGGGGACGCCCTACCAACGGTTATGATTATGATTATGATTATGAGAAAAAAAAAGGAGAAAGTGTGCCATGTCGGACGGAGCGAGAAAAACTCGTACTGGAGAGTAGAGGATACTCACCCTAACCGGGGTATCTTGAAATGAGAATAAGTTGATAGCCATCATATGATATTCTGAAAATAGTTAATCCTGTCATACATATCATTACTGTATGATTCTTATGTGCATAGATATAATACATTCATGTGACCAAAGATATTTTCTGTAGTTTATACAGCTGAACATGACGTGATGAGCTATATTGATGATGATTTATTGTTGAATTTACTGGGATTTAATTCTCACTATATTTCCATATCATGTTCAGAAAATTAGTTATGCAGCTTTTTCTATGGCTCTGGCTTTTAGTGCACATTGGATCGAGTTACTTTATGTTAGGCAGATCTCAGAATCAAATAGGATGTTTATGGTCGAGTTGGCTCAGATCCCGGTGAAGGTGCAACCACCCGCACCTGTATCTCCAGAATTGGTCAACCAAAATAAACAAGATGTAAATATCTATGTGTTTGATATGTTACATGTACGTTTTGATTAATGACATGTATGTGAACTCAATATTGTATAATAATAAAGAAAAAAAAGGGTTGTTACATTCTGGAGTTCTAAATTTATTTCACGCTAGTACGCTACTCATTCTCTATTACCTTATTCTGATGGATGTTATGATATTGATGCCATTGCTCATTATGGATTAGTTTTGTCTTTGTTGTTTTGGTTTGATATAATTTTTAGTTTGATCCGTTAGTTCTTTTAATGCCTGTGAGTTGGCTAAAAATTGTCAGTGATCTCAACATTTTTCTGACAGAACAGCATACGTACGGTTACGTTTCATTTGTATATTTAAAGAAATTTCTCAATTTGTTACCCTTTATTAAGTATTATCGGTATCCATATCAGATTTTTATATTCTCTTTCAGATCTATAATATTATTTTTCTTTCTGTTGTTCTTTAAATCTCATAGTTATATACTTATACTTTTTTATTCAACTGTGTTTTAGACTTTCCTACTCGATGAGAAAAATGATGGCAGATAAAGCTTTGGTATGCCACTTGATGTTTGTTCTTTGATTACATTTCAACATATTTGTTTTCTAAATACACTTTAATATAACAGAAATCAAACTGCAGGTGAGGAGGCTTTCAGCCTGTGAGACAATGGGCTCTGCCACAACCATTTGCAGCGACAAGACTGGAACATTGACTATGAATCAGGTTAGTTATGGAGTTAAGTTATGATGCAGTATTTGGAGTTTGGAACTTCTGATTTAGTTCCTTTTTTTGTTCTTATGGTATGTCACATAAACTTCTTCAGAGTGCACTTGTTGCAAGTGTTTTCATTCTATAGTGGTATCTGTGCTTGCTAGCTCTTTAAAAGTAGGCAGCGTCTTAGCTTTTGTGAGGAATTAATTCTCAAAATTATATCTAACCTAATAAACTTATATCTAACTCCTCAATCCATGATCCAATCACCAGCAAAATATTATTTACCCTTTTGTTGTTGCCTTGCTATAAAGAATATCACCATTATCTAAAGTACTTGTTACTTTTTTCAGAGCATTTATTGACTTAAGATCTTTTCTATTATTCTTCTTCAGATGTCAACACACCTTTTTAGTGTGCCCCTTCTTATCACAATTATAGCACTTGATATTTTTTCTATTCCTTGAGTTAGATCTGCTATGAGTTTGACCCTCATTGGGCCCACATTATGTTGATCTCTCTTTTGTCATCAATAATGCCTCTACTTATTGCAACTTTTATCTTTCTTATTTTTGTGTCTTTGTTTTGCTTCCAAAATAGTAGCCACAACATTCTCATAAACTAAAAAGTCTATGAGAATATTATTGGTCAAGCTGATGATAAGTTAATCATATGAATTTAGTAAACTTTGAAGTAAAATTTCTGCATGCTCATTTACACTTATTTTATAACCCAAATTTGAGAGTTTAAAAAATAGTATATTAATGGTGTTGGTGTGATCTATTATTAAAACAAATTCTGACATTGAAAGAGTGTATAATCTTTTTTTTAAGAAGATTTTATGTAGTGACTTGGCCTCAGACATTGTGAGAATATATCATATCTCTTTTGTAGTCTTCTTCCCCTCTACACTTGATAAAACTTCATTTGTCATACCTAAGTGAAAATTTTGTGACATCATTGGCATTATTTTCCCTCCATCACCTGTCGTTAGTGATTTTCTCTAATCTTCCTTTAATTTCCTCTATGCAATTTTCTTTTATTAAGATTGCCATCATTTTCATCTTCTATAACGAAAAATTGTTCCTAGTGAAATTTTTTATTTCGAATTTTGTTGCCATTTTTTCGCTCTCTACATAATACAACTATTTTACTATGAACTGTGAACAGTATTATATATGCAGTACCAACCACAATGTCAAAAGTCTTTTAATGTAAAAGACTGAACTACAACCGCAACCGTAGAGCATAGTAAGACTTATGAGAAGTAAGCTTTAATTTCACTGTTAGAAAATTAAGGATTGTCAATTAATTTGTAGCTAAAATTAAAATAAAAAAATTGAAGATAAAATAAACACCAAAATTTACGTAGTTCACCTAATAAAGACTACATCTACGGAAAACGAAAGAATAATCGGAAAGAATAAGGCTATTACAAAAGCTCTCAAATTGCAACAAGAGAACAACTACTACTCTCTAACAATAAGAGTAAATGCTCACAATAACTTCCTAGAAAAGCCATAGAAGAGAAGTGGAGAAAATAAGATGGGATGCTTATTTCAAATGCATTAAGCTTCTCTGCCTTTCAATGCCTTCTACAAATACCCGAAGTGGTATTTAGGCACCATAAGGCAATGGCATTAATTGCCATTCATTTGGTCATGCAAGGATGGTCAAAAGTTGTGGCTCATTGTCTCCCTTTGTTGAAAATCGACATAAGTAAGTGAGAGTGTTAAGCTTCCATCTTTGACAAATTTGCAAGCCATAGCCACCATATCAAGCCAGGCATTAAGCCTCCATGTTGAAACTCGTCTTAGTCCAACAAACGCCAAAATGCAGAGGAGGGTCAAAGTCCGCTAGCCTTCTACCTCAGATCCTGTGTATTCTAAAGAGAGCTTTTGCCCTATTCATAGAACATGTGTAGCGAACGCTAAAGCCATAGCCACCATATCAAGCCAGGCATTAAGCCTCCATGTTTAAACTCATCTTAGTCCAACAAACGCCAAAATGCAGAGGAGGGTCAAAGTCCGCTAGCCTTCTACCTCAGATCCTGTGTATTCTAAAGAGAGCTTTTGCCCTATTCATAGAACATGTGTAGCGAACGCTAAAGCCACTCCAAAATGGCACATGTAACATGGCTATATCTGCCCTTCATGACTATGCGGTATAGCCATCACTCTATCCCACTATTAATCTTTATTGATCTTTGAAACCTAACATGCTGAGTTCTTGCTTCTGTTTTGCACTAATTGATATGTTATGATGTAGCTTATTTATTACAGAGAAATTTTTTGTATCTTCTTTGGGCTTTCTAAGTTCTAACTAATAAGTTTATTCATTTTCACAGCCTGACTCTCAAGTTCATATACATTGGAAAGGTGCTGCTGAGATAGTCCTAGCATGTTGTACAGGGAATATTGATGCAAATAACCAGTTAGTGGAGATGGATAAAGAGAAGGTTTGGCAAAGTAGTTATATATTGAGATCAATGGTTAGAACACTTTTATTTTCACTTATGGGAAGTCATCTTAGATGATTTATCTTTGAAAAATATTCTCTGATGAGTTTCCCCATTTTTTCTGTTTGTTGTCTTTTGTCAGTTTAGTGATCTGCCAGTAGTCTATATGGGCTGTGATGAGTATTGACACTTTAATTTTGACTCATTTTTGGAAAGTTCATTTAATTGAAAATTCCTTGGCTTGCAGATGACACTTTTTAAAAAAGCTATTGAAGAAATAGCTGCTGATAGTCTGCATTGTGTTGCCATTGCATATAGATCATATGAAATGGAGTGTGTTCCGACAAGTGAAGAACTTGTTCACTGGTCATTACCAGAGGATGATCTCGTTTTACTGGCTATTGTTGGTCTGAAGGTATGTGTTTTCTCTAGATATAAGCCCATCATTGACATCATCATATTTTCAGTACTATATTGCCCGGATTGTGCATCTATCTGATATCATACTTAGTGTTTGTCTTTCTCTAACTTAAAGTTGAAGCTACTTAGAAATGTTGGTTTATATTTTATCCTTCTTTATCTGGCCCCTAGTGTGTAGATCCTATGGAAAAAATTGTTAAATGCCATTTCCATTCTTGGTCGCATGTGCTAGGGAGACAGCAGGAAGTTTATACATAGTATTTCTTTTATAAAAAAAAGAAAGAAAGAAATTCAACTTTCGCTTTCCCCTGTCTCTATGCGTGCTCTTATACATGGAAATATTTTTCCTGTAAGGTACTTTCTTATTTGATGGTTGTGTATCTTTATATAATAAACAATACTTGGATTGTGGCATTTTACTTTAAAATATGATTCCACAAGTAAATTATTAGCCTATATGTGTATTTTCATTATTTCCCTTATATTATTTATGCATTGAAATGCAGGATCCTTGTCGACCAGGTGTCAAAGAAGCTGTGCAACTTTGCCAAAAAGCTGGAGTTAAGGTGTTCATTTTATTCTTTTGATGTTAAAAGTTGTTGCGTTTCTTTTAAATACTAAGCTGGTTGAGCTCTTACAAATATAAGCTAAATAACACATTCGGCACAATTCATTATATTATTCAAATTTAAATTGTAGAGTTTATATGATATAGTGTACCAGGTGAGATGATGGTGTTCTTATTTCAGGAAAAAATGGGACTGCAGTTTACAAGTTTGTTAGACTCGGTTTTTATGTTCTTTATACAAAATAAAAGCTAGTTACTGAGAATTGGGGGACTGATTTGAAACGAAAGAAGGCCTTGTTAAGATAATAAATGATGCAAGTGTTCAAGATGTTTAGTCACTTGAGATAAAGAAACCATTTTATAGTGGACCAACTGAATAGATTTTCTTAAATTTTGGAGTGAAAATGGAAATTCATTTGTAGATGTAAGATCTTAGTTTGGATTTTTGTAGTGATATTTTAACATAACTTTTTCTCATCTATCCGTGTCACATTAAATAACTGGCCGTACAATTTATTCTGATTCTGAACTGAAAACATGTTTTTGTTTTGCTGGAGAAGTTTTGGAGTCGTTAATATGATGCCTTGAGGATCACAAAAACCAAATTTTCTACTAGCAGCTTCATCTAGTTTTAAATTTCCTGCAAAATGAGAATTGGATTAAGAGATGCAACATTCTTTACATACAATTTTCTGCATTTATAAAGTACTAACATGTTTGCAGTTTGTTATGGATTATTGGATAAACTATTTATTTTCTGGTCCTAGGCACGAATGGTAATTGGTGACAATGTGAAAACTGCAAAATCAATCGCTGTGGAATGTGGAATACTTAGTTCATTTGCGAATGGCACAGAGCCAAACATCATCGAAGGAAAAGTATTTCGAGCTTTGTCAGATAAACAGAGAGACGACATTGCTGAAAGGATATCGGTATTATTTAATTACTTTGACAACCTTTTGTTTGTGCTCTTACTGTGATGTAGCTCCCTGGCAAAAGTCAAGTATCAATGCTGTATAATATGTAGGTTATAAGACGGTCATCTCCTAATGACAAGTTTTTGCTTGTGCAAGCATTGAGGAGGATGTGTCATGTCGTGGCTCAACTGGAGATGGAACTAAAGATGCTCTTACATTAAAGTACTTAATGATTTAATTCGAAAAGTCCAACAAAGAGTGAAATGTATTATTAGTGAAGCTGAGACAAGATTGGTATATGTTATCAAAACCAATTCGAATATGGATACTAAAGTCAATAGGGCTTCATTATTTTAGTTTCATATTTTTTAGTTCTCTTGTTTGATTAAAAAATTAGCTTTTTAGTTTGACTAATATGTTTAAGAGTTTTTGATATAAATTAACTTATAAATAAATATGAATGATCAATTAAAAAAAAATTATTGTTAATGAAAGTAAAAATATTTTCTCTTTAATTATTTGAAAAACTATTCAAATTTATCAAAAAACTTTACTTTTATTTTTGGCTTATTAATTGGATTGTCTATCACTGATTGTAGTATTTTCATTATATCAAAATTCTTACTTTTATATAAGTAATGAATTGTTGTTTTATATAAATTTAATTATAAAAATGATCTTAGAGACCTTTTAGACCATAAATTTTGTCAATTGTTGACAGAAGTTCATTTTTGAAATTGACAATATGCACAACCTGCCTCCTTTATCTCCGCTAATTAAAGTCAAATCATAGCAAATATTATTATTTTTCAACTAGAAAATGAAATATCCCCAATTTTAATTATGGCTTATTCCATTAGACGATAATAATTAGTTTGTCTCCCCTAATTTAAACATGTCATTTATTTTTTTTTATAATAATTAAAATAATAAATAATTTTATTATTATGATTTATCTCATTTATAATAAATTATTGTAACATCGTTTGATTTATATAAATAACTTCGCTTAATAAAAAGACTTTATTATTATTATAGTTTATTTTACTTAAATTTTAAAATAATTTAGTATTTTGAGGTTCTTGTTGGGATTAAACTATTTTTTATTTTTAAAAGTCATCTTAAATTTAATAATTATCTTAAAAGATTATGAAATTATATTTCATGTATAATGAAACATATTTTTAATAATAAAAATTCATTTATTATTATTTTTAAATAAAAATATATATTATAATTAGGTGATAACAGAACAAATCATATTAAAATTGAATGAACTATTTTAAATTAGACAATAAAACTCATTTTAATCCAAATTATAGAGATAGACTCTTTTTTTTATTAATTTTGAGACCGCAGCTGATGGATAAGGTTACTGCAGTTTACTGCAGTAACGGTGGCAGCACGCAAAGGACCCACTTTGAATTTTACGTATGAAAAAGGGAAACCTGCGAAGAAGAGTTAATGCAGACAGACACGGTTATTGCGACACGGAACTTGAGGAAATCTCTCGTATCTGTCAACATTTTAACTGGTTCACTTCATTAAATGAAACACGCATCGCGCCCATTCATTAACTATAATATTGCATGGACTGTGTGAAAGAAGTAAACAACGTTTCTGTCTCTGTAGAGTTAATGGTGAGTAAGAGTTTTGTAATAGCTAGCTAACTGTAAATTCCTGAGAGTACTCCTAATAAACCATGGCTTCTTAGGAAAAAATGAACGAAGACTGAGAATCCAACAATATAAATATTTCAATGACTCTTTTTCGTTGTTAAATTATCATGAATTACTATTGTATTATCTTGAATTCGATTCTTTTAAAAATAATTTAAGAGTAAATTTTTAAATTTGCCCAAAATTTATTTGAGAAAGTATGTTCTGAAAGATTATTTAGTTTCGGGCAGATTAGGATACACCTATCATCGTAATAAAAAAATTGAATTTAATTCTGTGTCAGACTTTCCCTGCCATGGACCAATTTCCACATCTGTAATTTTCCTTGAAGCTATGTACAGCAAAATAACAAAAAATTATACATATTCCAAGTCTCTGGTCTCCCTTGCAGTATCTGTAGTGGTCCCATTCTATTCTATAGCCCATTAGAATATAAGGCTTGGTTTGGACTGGGGTGAGGGGGGATAAAAAAATAATCTTTTATTTTGAAAGACTGTAATTAATAATTAAAGGGATTTAATTATATGGATTCAAAGAAATAAAATGTTAAAACGAAACAAATGAACTGAGCTGGCGAATCCTGTTTGCGTGGCCCATCTTTGTATTATTGTTAACTTCTCTGAGGGCCATTTGAAACCTAAAAGCGACGCAAAGCTCTCAATCATATTTGTATTTAGCTTAGCGTCATCTTCATCTTCTGTGGTACCATATACTTGTCAGATATGACATTGTCGTTGATTTGAAAATTGAAACGAGCAAGAAATCAATCCTCAAATGGCCACAAAATCTTTTTCTTTCATTATTATTTTATAAGCAAAAAAAAAAATTAATAATCATGAACCCACTGTCCATGCGTAGAAAATAGATTATTTTTGCTGCTGCTGTTTTTTATTTTCAACATATCTACAATGCTTCGTTTGAATGCGATTTATTAGAAAGAATATAAAAGGACCCTAAACAAGAGATCAGCACTCTTCTACTTTCTTTATTATGAAGTTTTCAAGAAAACAATATTGAAAGGAATTTGAGGAATAGGGAACATAGGAGACTATCCATATTAGAAAGACAATATATGTCACAAGATTTAATTAAAATTTATGATAGTATTTACAAATCAGTTACTAAGAAAGATTGCTAATAGCCACAAACTAATATAAATTTTATTGTTGGCATTTTCTTCCTTTTCACTGATAAACCAAACGAATATATATTCATTCTTTTCCTTTCAATATATAATTAAGGCCAAATAAATAAGGTAAAAGAAAGCACTCATTTTATCCTCCATCATCTTCCCTTCTTTTCTTTAACTTAAATTGTTTCTCTTTTTCCTCTTAGATATCATCAAACGAGAGAATAGGAAGGGTTATGATGAGATATCTCCAAACCTGGAAATAGTAGACAAGGACAGAGACTTGACTTAATGCATGTATGAGTGAAGGACTTCTACTATTATCTTCCTGTGTAAAATTTCAAGAATTTTTTAGTGGGTTGATGGTGCTAGATTCATGTTAGAATTCGAATAGAGTAGACTTTATATTTTTTTATGAAAAAAAAATTAAAGTGAGGAGATAATATTTTATTTTAATATCAGAATATATTATAAATCTTAACGAGAATCTACAATAATATTTATATATCGTCTATTAAGATAAATTATTGATAGTAAAAATTGAATTTAAACCTTATAAATAAAATATGTTATCCTTATTAGCTAACCTAGCCAATGTTGATAGAGTAGACCTAATTTAATATTTATCAAAGACTTGTGAATTTGATTTCTTTCTAGCCAATATAATTCTCCCCACAAATTCAAAAGTAAGAAACTGATAGCTCCCTATATCTCAAAGGTTAGACCAACAAATTTCTACTCCATTCTTATTTTGACAGTGGAGTAGTTGGTTCAATGATTGATTTTTTTTTTGTGTCAACCAAAGCACACAGAGCAGAACAACCGAATGAATGGAAATTATGTGGGAAATGTAGATATGGTTTTTGAAAAATAAGCATATATATATATATATATATATATATATATATATATATATATATATATATATATATATATATATATATATACTTACTGGGATTATCAAAAAAGGAGAAGTACGTCAACAATGTCATCATCTTTTTCAGCTATGTCTGCCCATGACTTTCCTGTTAGGGACAATGGTTTTTGATCTACTATACCTAGAAGTGTCTAGATAGGAATCGGACAGGGATAATCTTCTGTCATTTGTGGGTTTTGGGTAGATTTGGAGGAAGAAGATGTAACTTGCTTTCCCTTATTTTTGGAAGATCCACTCTTAGACGAGGTGTCTGGGGGTTTTCTCTCCTTTTTTAGTGATATTTCCCTGTAAAAATTTTCTAGTAAGAAAATTGGGAATGTTATTTGAACTACCATTTATGTGCTCTATTTCAAAATCGAAAAGGCTTAAAATGGCTTGCCATCTGGCCATAATTTATTTTGATGCGATGTTTTTAACATCATTTTCTAAAACATTTTTTGTAGATTTGTAATCAACTCAAATAAGAAATTTTTGATTGAGAAGATTACTTTGAAATTTTTTTATGCATAAAACAATTGATAAAATTTCTTTTTTAATTGTAGAACACTTCTCTTGTGTAGTATTCCAATATTGTGATGAAAATGCAATGATATGCTCTTTGCTATTTTTTTTGTTGAGAATTTCTCTATATCTTAAATCAGAGGCATTAGTTTCAACTATTTTGGAAGCTGACAAATCAAGAAGATATAGACATGGAAGATATTTGACCTAGGACTTGAGTTGACGAACAATGTCGGTGCTCTTTAGTCCAGGGTGGAGGATTTGTCTTAAGAATATTTGAAAAATTTTGGATAAAATCAAAAATGTAATTAAAATATCCTAAGAACATTTGCAACTGATTGTTATCGATGATTTGATCTAAAAAATTATCCGATAATTGAATGGCTCTTTCAATTGGGGTTATGGTTCCCTGATAGACATAGTGTCCTAGTAACCCAATCTTAGTTTGGAAAAGAGACATTTTTTGTGCGAAGACCGCAAGACCATTTTTCTTTGTAACATCCAAAAATATATTCAGATGTTTGAAATATTGATCAATGTTGTCAGAGAAAACTAAGACATCGTCGATGTAAATAATTATGAATTTCATATATGGATTGTATATGTCATTCATAATTCTCTGGAATTCTGAAGGGGAATTCTTCAATCCAAAGGGCATTACATTACATTCATATTAACCAAACAGAACTGTGAATGTAGTTTTATACCTATCTTCCGATTTAATTTGAATTTGATAAAAACCTAATGTCATATCAAATTTTGAAAAGATTTTTGCCAAATGTAATCTATTCAACAAATCCTTCTTATTTGGAATCGAATATCTAATCCATTTGAAGGCTTTAGTTAAAGGTTTATAGTTGATTACCAACCTGAGTATTCCTCATTCAATCTCTGCTTGTTTATTGACATAAAAGGCAGCACATGACCAATAAGGAGATCTACTAGGTCGGATAATTTTCTTGTCTAAGAGATCATTAATCTCCTTTTGACAATATTCCAAGTGTTCTTGGTTCATTTGGATTGGTCTATCCTTTGTTGGTATTTGCTTTTTTGAAAAATCCTTTTCATATGGCAAATCTACCATATGTTGTTTTCTTTTCCATAAAGCATATGGAAATTCAGCACAAAATTTTTTTTTTAATCTTTGAATTTAAAGTTTCAATTTTATTTTGAATTTTTAATTTGTTCTTCCATCCTTCTAAAACTTATTTCTTTAGAAAGATAGTTGATTTGATTTTGCTTACACTTTACCAAGTTTAAATCTTTTAAAGCTGGTTTTTGTGTAAATTCAAAAATTATTTTTTGTCCTAAATGTTTAGTTATTATCCCTTTACTAATCGAAAATGGAAATAGCTGTTGGATAAATGGTGAACCTAAGATTATTTTACTAGTCATGTCTTTGACTAATAAAAATGAGGTTTTGATTTGAAGTAATTGGTTTTCGATTACTGCATTAGTAAGCTTATAATTAATTTTAAGCTTAGAACCATTTGCAAATCGTAAACCTTCCTTTGTTTTTTCAAAATATTTGGTAGGAATTCATCCTTCTTGTATACAATTGAGATCAGCACCTATATAAACAGAGCTATTACCTTGATTGTATATTCATTTTTTATTATTATTTTAATCGAAATGTAAAACTTTTGAACAGACAATCGTGACATTGTCACCAAGAAGTTTTTATTCTCACTTTCTGGTTCATCAATTGCCTCCTTTTGAATTTGTTTGTGAGCATCTTCTTGAAGATTTGAGAGGTTTATAGAATTTATTTTCTGTTCCTCTTTTAATTATGTTTTTAGCAGAATTATTTCAAATTGTAAATCCTGTAATGTAACAGGTTTAGTTTCTGTGTTAAATCTTGCCAAAACTTCATTAAAATTATATTTGTTTACTAGTTGTTGTCTGTAAGATGTTTGGGGTTTATCAAACATTTGTTTGAATTTGGTGAGAAATTTCTCCTTTTGTTCATCATTGGGGAGAGTCCTAATAATTTCTAAAAGATCTTGTTCGCAGGTGAGAACATTTAATTCATGTTCTTATGATATTTCTTCTGTTTCAGAAGGAATATTATCATACTATATTTGATTATTTTCTTGATCAGAATTTGCAAAAAATTCTTTCGAAAGAGATTCTTTCTCTGAAGATTCTTTTTCAAACAAATTACTAATCTTATTTATTGTTTCTTCATCAAGATTAAGGTTTCTTAATTTTTTATTAAGTTTTCTCTTAATCTTGCAGTATTTTGATATATGACCTGGCTTGCCACATACATAGCAAATTAGTCTTTTATCTTGATTTGGAGGAGGTGTATACTTAGGTTTTCTCCTATGGTATTTCCTTTTCCTATCCTCTTGTCTGACAGACTCAGCTGATTTATGCTTACTTCTATGTTGTGGTTTAAATGTTTTAGGGCATTTAAATCCAAATTGTTCACAGAAAAATCTTAATTCTCTTATGTTAATTGTTTTTTCTTTAGAAAGTTATCTTTCAATTTTTTTATCCTAGAAGATTTTTAAAGCAGACTTATTTACATAGCTTACTAACTGGCCCTAGCTAAGTTGTTCATAAGATATTTGACCTTTGTATTTATTACGAATTTTTTCCCTGACCTTATCCCCAAAAGATCTAAGAAGTCCTGCAAGGAACTTTTCCTTCTAGAAAAGTTGGTTACTATCATTCCTAGCATAGATTCGACTAAAGAAAGTATCTTTATACCATCTAAAATCTAATAAAGTTCTACACTTAAGATTTGAAAGTAATTATGCAGATTTGTCCCTCTATAGACTTGGGTCACCTATGAAGTGCTTTGTGATAGTGAAGATTAAGGTATTTACCGCATCTTCATCTAAGATCAAAGATCCATTAGAATTTATTTTTATAAAGTTGTAGATTTGAGATCTCTCTTCCTCAGTGAGGTAATCATCCCACCATCCTTTGAGTTGACCAATAAATCCAGAAACAAGGATGTGAACGACCATTGAGTCATCACATCTATGTGTAGTCTGATAGACTGTACTGACCATTGACATTTATTGTAGAGTATTTAGAATATGATACTCTATTTGACCATCTATATTTCATTCATAGATGTTATTTCCATTGTAAAATTTTTGAGTAATTTGTGGTCTTTCCTCAAAACATTGGTCTGGAAAACTGGCTCTAGGGTAATAGAGTTTTTTCGGTGTTTTTCAGTTGGATTTGACGTTCATCAGTCCTAGTTTTACTTTGTCATCCGTGGAGATTTCAAAAGCTTTTTCTAAGGTTTAAACATGTTTTGTGCTAGAACTAGTACGGCTAAGTGGTGTATCCTGGACAACCTAGGATAACTCATTTTCCTTACATATTTTAGCTAGTTCTAAATCTATCCTAGCAATTAATTCTAATTTGGCAGGATAGTTTAGGTTCTTTTTTTTATATAAGGAATCTGATGGGGTTTGAACAAGGGTTTTTCTATTTGTTTAACCTCTTGTTTTGTTTTTATAGGTGTTTCAGATATCATCTGTTGACTTATTATTTGAAGGTATTTATTTGTATAATTATTTTGTTCCATTAAAGATTTTATATCTTTAGAGGAAATTGGTTCTTCTGTGTCCTTATCCTTAAAGGGTGCAGTAATTAAATTTTTTTTAGGATCTAAGGTTTTGATCCTAAAAGGTTTTTGAGGAGATAACTCTGATTTGAAGTCTTCTCCTTTGGTTATTTTCCAATTCTACATAGTTCTATTACTAACTTTAACAAAAATAACGAATGGGTAATCTATCCTTTTAGCTTTAGCATATGCTTCAAACCATTGAAGAAAATGAATATTTTTTTTAAAATTAGAGACAAACTTATAAAATTTTTCTTGAATTTGTTTTCTAGATTGGCCTTGAAAGTTATTAAAAAACTAAGTTCTTTGAGGAGTGAATTTTTGAGCGAAAAATTCCTTCCTTATGGATTCTTTGTCTATTTGAAATTTTTTTTTGAAGTTATTTGGGCAATGATCCATTAAATAGTTTCAAAATCATCTCCGACCATTTGAGAAAATGTTGGTGACATGACTGAGTCATTGTCTTCAACCTTTTCTTTTCCAGTTTGAGTATATACTGGTTTTGGGATCCTAGAGGATGTCTCTAATCTTAATTGTTGATGCTTCATTAAAACTAGATTTTCTAGCTGTCCTAAAGCTTTGATTTGCAATCTTAAGGCTGTCTATAAATGGAATATTGTAAAAAAAATTACATTTGGTATGCAATGGAATGGAAAGCTGATAAAAAGACAAAAATATCCTTGAAGTATAAAAATAGTAAAATAATATTATTTAATTTTAAAAAATTATTTAAAAATAATATAAATAAAAAATAATTAATAATATTTTTTTAAAAATATTAATAAAATTGAGAAATAGTTTAAATATTATTTTTTATTTTATTTATTAATAATAAATAGTTTGTAATTTGTAAAGAGAATAATATGAAATTATTTATTTTATTTTATTTTTATTTTTAAATATTTTGAGGAATGTGTTTTTAATTATTTATTATTTGTAAATCTCTTTACAGATTACACTTCAACGAATCATAAAAAAATTGTACAAATTTTTTATGATTTATTTATGACTTTTTTAAAAAAATACTTATGTTATCTATTTAATGAACAATATTTTGATTTTTTAATGCAATTATTACCCATACCTGTGTTACCCTCTTTTGCTGAACGATGACTACCCACAAATCAGCGGAGCATTCACCAATTATAACTTTTATTGATATCTAGTTTATCTATATATAGGTTGGGCTAACAGGAGTTTTACGAATCAAGGGAACATCATACACCCATGTGGATCAAATAAAGAGCGATGTCTTTGGGACATTGCTTGCAGATAACATCATTGGCGTACACCACGATCACTACTTAACGTACCATCTTGACCTTGACATTGATGGCGTTGAGAACTCGTTCATCAAGACCAATTTGGAGACCGTGACAGTGAAAGATCACAGTTCGCCAAGGAAAAGTTACTGGAATGTTGTGCAGGAAACTGCTAAAACAGAAGCTGATGCTCGAATCAAACTGGGATTGCAGCCATCTGAATTTGCAGAGCAAAAGCAGAAAAAATAAAGACCAGGAAACCAGAGAAAAATTCATAAAATAGTGCAGAGAAAAACGCATAATCATTGAAGACCAAGAAAGGCAAATAAAAATGCAGAGAACAACCCGAAGAAATTGAAGATCAAATCCAGGAAACAGAGAGAAAAATGCAAAAAAAAAAAATTGCAGAACATAGTGCACAGAAAAACATAGAAAAATTCAAGACCACAAATTGCTTTGCCAACCCAGAAAAATTGAACAACCAGAAGTTTGGAAGCTTAGACTAACCTATGCGCAGAGAAAAAAGCAGATCCAAGGTGCGCTGAGCAGGAGCCTGAGAGAGGAAGAGGAGGAACAGAGGTCGAGAGAGAAGCAGAGAGGCCAAATTGAGAGAGTCACTAAGGCGTCGATCCGAGAGAGAAGCAGAGAAGCAAAGATGCCAAGCTCGGGATGAAACGACCAAGGAGCTTCAAATGGAAGGGGTGAAAGGGATATGCTGCAAGCCGTAAGAAAAAAGCTGGAACCCGAAGAAAAAGAAGAAAAAAGTAAAAAAGCAGGGGTAATTTTGGTTTTTTAAACGTCATTCCATGCCTTTCCCAGCCTTTCCATCGCTTTTGAGAGGGAATGCATATTACCTCCTTTTGATTCCAGCCTTTTCCATAAGATAATTAATCTGTCAATCAAACGTGGTTAACTGATAGAATGGGAATCTAGATTCCCATTCCATCAGCTCATTTCCACGTAACAAACGTGACCTAATAGATTCGGGTTCTGTTACCCTAGGTGTTTCTAGACTTCTTCTAGGTTTTTGGAAAGAAAGTCCTCCTTTTACATATAGATATTGGACAATCTTACTTATAGGTTGGGCTGGTGCCTCATTTGGCATCCCTACATTCTTTAATTTCCATTCCTCTGGGTATTCAATATCTTGCCAGGATATCTCTTGTGGGAATGACAATTGAGTTTTTGTCATGTTTGTAAGGAAACATGTGGTTTGTCCCTCCTTACAAGGTTTATGCAATTTCTACTGGATCCTATAGATAATTATTGTTGAAATTGTTCCAATAATCATATCATATCCGTGTTATTTGACTTTAAGAAGGATAGCCTTCTCTAGATTTGGTTCCTTTAGAAAAATAGTCCAATTAGGAAAACATTGAAACCATACCGGTCCTTTTGACAGGCTGGTTTGGACAACACCAAAAATAGATTCATGAAATTTGTTATATCTACAATTTTTGACACACATACAGATAGAATTATCAAATCTTAACTTGTGTAAGGATTTGGCAGTTACTTGTACACATCCTATATGTATAAAGTTAAATTTTTCACTATGTTTTTTAAGTGATTTGGCCAAAATAAGTTGGAATTAATCTTCTTTTGGATCTATGGTTAAGATTTCTTCGGAAGTTCTAATTATACAATCAGACTTATTGAAGAAGAAACCAGATTTAGATTCCTTATACAACTAGGTATCAGGAATTTTTGGAACTTCTCAATCATCAACTGAGTTATTTATGTTTTCAAAGCTGATTTTATCTTTGAAGATAGATTTAGATGAAGTTTTGAGCTTGAGATTTGAAAAAAAGTTGGTGATGATGACGATGAAGAAAAATGTGAAGAAAGAGAACAAAGCATTTTAATATATAATTTTAATTCTCCCTTCCTTGTATCTTTACCATGTTGGTTTCATAAGAATGACATAATAACTATTGATTTACTATTACCAAATGAACTAGATATTAATTTCGTAGAATGAATTATTCATCTTGGATTAGTCTAGCCAGCTGACCTTATATCTTAATATGACTACCGGGCGACAGGGGAAAATATCGCCCTTAATCCACAACGGGACTTAAACTCCCTTTTACATCATCATATCTTGATCCATACAATGCTATCGACTTTCCAGAATTTCATTCAAACTTAGAAATTATCAAGAAGTCCATACAGGTAACAATACATTAATAATTATTAATACATCCCTACTTCACCTCAGGCTCTGATACCAAAGGATAGGGAGAGACCCTGACAGATCGAAGGAGAAAGGGGAGAAAAGTAAGGCGTAGACGGATCTACACTATGATACAGAGAATTAAAAATAAAACATGAAGTGCTAATTAAAAATATGAAAACAAAAAATTAGATTAAAACATAAATGATTAAAAAATAAGAAAGCTTATAAGAGGAGGTTGGTACTTCTCACTCTAAACTCTCTCTAAGATATTTGGGAGCAGAATGAGCAAAATTAACTAGATATCCAAAAAAACCCAGATCGCCTTCTGATACATTTGAGATGTTCTTATAGGAAAAGGGAGACTTTACAAACACTGTAGGACTAACCTTAATAATCACATATGTAAAATGTTTCACTAAAAGCTACAGTAATATATCCTAATAATAACCGCATGTGAAACTTTGCCTTTATCAGTCTGCCTTCGGCTTGTCTCTTTATGGAGCTGGCCGATAGTCTTTTCTAACTTTTGAATTTAGCAAAAGCTAAAGCATTTTAGTGTGACTATAGATTCCATCTATCTGCTAACAATCTGGACGATTAATCTACTGTTGACAAATTTGAATGGCTGGATCTACTCTTCTCCAATATCGATGCCATAACAGTCATCTTCATTTGATTGGGCGAGATTCAAGGAAGAGCTTGACTTCCAGTCATCATCTTCATCTCCGGTTGTAAGCAAACAGAGAGCTTCCTTCAACTGGTTGATGTACTTCTCCTTTTCTGAGATGCCTGCCAATTTTGTTGAAATTTGAGATTTACTTTGAAGCCATTGGTTTTGTCCAACTTTTTCATTTTTGTGGAAGTGTGGATGCTTCTGAAACCACTTCTTTATTTGATCTTTATGGCCTCTTTCTACTTTGTTGTAAGTTGCCCACCATTTGGCTTTTCCCTGCCATTGCAAACTGGGAGTTTGGAATGAGATTTTTCTTTGGAATACTGACACTCTCAAGAATAAACCTATGGCAATCCAATTTTTGAAAATAATTTTAGAAGCATACGGTAATCCCCATAATTCACATTATCAAAATATGAATTAAAGATATCCCATCCTTCTTTGACATTTTCTAGGAGAATGTCCGTAATTAGTCCAAACACTTCCCACCACATGAAAAATCATTGTGGAAATTTGTACTTGACTTTTTCTAGAAAAAATATTAGCTAAAAATGTTAAAATTTTTTATTTTGAATATAAATGGTATAATACCAGGCCTTTTGATAATACTGGTAAGTACATATATATATATATATATGTATATGTATATGTATATGTATATATATATATATGTATATATATATATGTATATGTATATGTATATATATATATATATATATATCAAAAGTTGGTTTTGCACATCCAATAAAAATAAATAGATAAATCAAGTCAATAGAATTCTCTAGAATAGTGTGGAACCATCATGTTAGTACTAGGCTAGAATTCTCTATATACGCAACGTAGACAGTTGGATCAAATTGATCCTAGCTATTCACTCAACAAGATGTGGCCTATATAAACCCCTAACCCTCTCCTTTGCAAATCATCCAAGAAGTGTTAAGCAATACAAGTTCTCTAGTATTCTCCAAATTCTCTTACCTTCTCTCTTGCTCTCTTTAGTCACTTTGCCTCTTTAAGAAGTTTCTTAAGGAAGGTTAACCTAGTTAGGTATCATGATGAGTGTTTTAACTAAGTGCCGCACAGCTACTACTCAGGAAGAAAGAGTTAGTCCATGAAAAGTGGTATTAGAGCATGGTTCACGAAGGATATGAACAACTCTTGTAGCATAATGTCAAACGTGATAGAATAGCAAGTGGAATGTGTGAGGGGAAGGAATGCTTCCATTCCCATTGCATGTAGAAAAAAGTCTCATGGAGCAAATAGGCCGAGGAGTGAAGACTTCACTGCCTTGGAAGAAAGGGTTATGATGTTGGAGAACAGCCTAGGTGATATGAATATACATATCCAAAGAAATGAACATGACCAGGAGACATTAGAATCCTATGTCTTGGGACAACTTGAGCACCTAAAAGATGACATCTTTAACATTCAAAAGGGTGAAGAGGAAGAGGAGGATTTCCTTGACACCCTAGAAGGCAAAATTCAGATTGTCATAAAGCAACTAGATAGTCTTATAACATCTCTTGATGAGGTGAAGAGGTAGTCTAATAATCATGCAAGTTCAAGTGGAGCACATAAAGCTCCAAGAATTAACCTTTCTCCAGCCAAAGAAGAAGCTGAGAGAACTTAAACATAAGACCACTATAGGTGACAATGTTAGGGAGTTCACATCTTTTACACTTAAAATCTTTAACCTAGCCACTAAAGATACTCTCTTCTTATTCGTTGATGGTCTTTAACCTTGGGCTAAGCAAGAGGTACAGCGAAGAAGAGTTAAAGATGTTGATGAAGTTATCTTTTTCACTAAGTCACTCACTGAGTATCATTAAGGTCAGTCTAAATCTAAACCCTCTGTTAAAAATAACTTTGGCAAAGATAGGGGAGACAAAAGGAATGGTGCTACTAAGAAAGAAAATAAGTACTCTTTGAAGAAAGAGTATGAAGAGAAGAAAAAGGCCTTTATGCCTAGAAGTGGTTGTTTTATGTGAAAATGACCACACCCAATGAAAGAATATCCCAAGCTAGAGACTTTGGCATCAATTGCCAAGGAGCGAGTTCTAAGAAGTTACTAATTTAGGATCTCTCTAACTACTGAATGCTCTAAAGGTGGCAAAGCCATCCCCGATGAAGGAAAAGAATGGATTAATGTTCATGTCCATCAGTTTAAATGGGAAGTTTGTAGAGGCGATGGTTGATATTGGAGCCACACACAACTTTATCACACTTAAGGAAATTGAGAGGCTCGGTCTGAAGGTCTCTCAAAAGATGGGGTGGGTCAAGACTGTTAATGCCAGTGGCTACGCTATTACTAAAGCGGCTTATGGAGTGAACATAACTTTTGATTCTTGAAAGGGATATGCAGACTTCTTTGTTGCTTGTATGGATGACTTCGAGTTAATCCTAGGGATAGATTTCTTAAGAAGGGTGAATGTGGTACCCATACCATTCTGTAACTCAATGTACATCATAGAGAAGGGGTCTCTATGTATGGCTCCCACATTCTTTAAACCAAAAGAAACTCGATAGATTTTAGCTAGGCAACTGAAAAACTAGACTCAAGAAAGGAGAAGCCACCTATTTAGCAATGTTAAGAGAAGAGTCCATAATAGAGAAGGAAGAAAAACTCCCACCCAGTATCAAGAAGGTCTTAGAAGAGAACAAAAATTTTATGCCACTGGAGTTTTCAAAGCAACTTCCACCCAAGAGAAAGGTGGATCACAAGATCGAGTTAGAGTCGGAAGCCTAGATGCCTGTTATGGCACCTCCAGAATTATAGGAACTTAGAAGATAACTCAAGAAACTCCTAGATGTCGAGTACATTCAATCGTCAAAGGTACTTTATAGAGCGACAGTCTTGTTCTAGAAAAAATGTATTGGATCGTTGATGATGTGCATTGATTACCAGACTCTTAATAAGATAACTATTAAGAACAAGTACCATATTCCTTTGATATCCAATTTATTTAATAGACTTGGAGGGGTCAAATGGTTCACAAAATTGAATTTAAAGTCAAGTTATTACCAAGTGAGGATTCCTGATAGGGTTGAGCCCAAGACCACTTATGTCGCGCAGTATGGGTTCTACGAGTGATTGGTGATACTTTTTGGATTAACCAATGCACCAGTCACATTTTGCACCTTAATGAACGAGATCTTCCATCCATACCTTGATCGTTTGTTTTAGTGTACTTAGACGACATCGTCATCTATGGCAACACTTTGGAAGAACATGTGAAGCATCTCTAGGCTGTATTTAAGGTATTGAGAGAAAACTCTTTATATGTCAAGAAAGAGAAATGCTTATTTGCCAAGACTGAAGTACCCTTCTTGAGGCTCGTCATCAAGGATGGACTAAGCCAAAGTGAAAGCTATTATAGGTGATTCATCCAGAGTTATTCCACCATAGCTGCACTTATTACTAATTTTCTAAAGAACGACCGTGTGTCAAAGTAGAGTGAAAGGCGCCAACAAGCCTTTGAGGAGTTGAAGCCCACAGTGATGAAAATGCTAGCTCTATCGAATCATTCAAAACTCTTATAAGTATACACAGATACCTCTAACTTTGCCATTGAAGGGTCTTGATGCAAGAGGGACATTCAATAGCAAATGAAAGCCACAAGTTGAATGACATGGAGTAGTGTTATATGGTTCAAGAGAAGATAATGACATATGTGGTGTATTGCTTGAGGACTTAGGGACATTATCTACTAGGGTCACACTTTGTCATCAAAACTAACAATATAGCTATTAGTTACTTCTAGACTTAGAAGAAGCTAACACCAAAGCAGTAAAGGTGGCAAGACTTCTTGACTAAGTTTGAGTACATAATAGAGTACAAGTCAAGAAAAGCTAATGTGGTAGCAGATGCACTTAGTCGAAAAGATGAATTGGCTGCCATCTCTTAAGTCCAAGGGAATATTGTGGGTCTTATAAAAGAGGGGATGAGTCATGATCCCTTAGCAAAGCAATTGATGGAGTTGGTGAGAAAAGGTAAGACGAAGAGATTTTGGATAGAGGATGGCATTCTCTACACTAAAGGGGAAAAATTTATGTTCCTAAATGGAACAATTTGAGGATGAGCCTCATGAAGGAGTGCCATGACACTAAATGGGCTAGTCACCTAAGGCAGAAGTGCACACTAGCCTTATTAGAATCTGCCTACTATTAGCCTCAGATGCGGGAAGAAGTGGAGAACTATGTGAGGATGTGTCTTATGTGTCAGCAAGATAGGGTGGAGAATAGAACCTCAAGTGGGTTGTTGGAGCCATTATCGACACCAGGATGACCATGGAAAATCTTCTCTATGGACTTCATCTCTACATTACCTAAGTATGAGAGGTTTGGCTATATCATGGTAGTAGTTGATAGATTTTCTAAGTATGCTACTTTCATAGCTGCCTCTACGGATTGCACAGCCGAGAAAGTTGCCTACTTGTTCTTCAAAAATGTGGTTAAATACTCGAGATTGCCCAAGTCCACCATTAGTGACAGGGATCCCCATTTCATTGGCCACTTATTGATGGAGTTATTCAAGCTCTTGGGTTTAGAGCCACATTTTTCCATAAGCTTTAATCCACAAACTAATGGACAGACTAAGAGGGTGAATGCATTGTTGGAATGTTATTTCAAACACTTTGTGAGTGCCAATCAAAAAGATTGGGCAAAGCTCTTGGATGTGGCACAATTTTATTATAATATTCAAAAGAGTGAGTCCATAAGAAAGAGTCATTTTGAACTTTTGATTGGACAACAATCACTCATACTCCACACTCTTTCAAACTCCTACTAAGGGAAAAGCCCATGAGCTTATTATATGATAAAATCTTGGCAAGAGTAAGCTAATGTTATGTGCTCATATCTTAATAAAATGGCAAAGAAGATGAAGAAGTGGGCAAATCAAAGGAGACATGCTATTAAGTACCAAGTGGAAGACATGGTCATAATGAAGCTTCTCCCACAAAAATTCAAGGCCTTTGGAAAAGTGCATAAGAATTAAATCACAAGTATAAAGGTCTGTTTAAGGTTGTTGGGTGACTAGAAAAGGTTTTCTATAAACTCAATCTTCCATCAAGCATGAAGATACATTTGGTTTTCTATGTCAGTATGCTCAAACCTTGTCTTGAAGATGAGGAAGACCAAGGAAGGAAAGACTCAAGGCAACCACCTATGATAGTTATCAAATCTTTTGACAAAGATGTGGAGGAAGTCTTAGTCAATCGACTCGTAAGAAAAAGAAGGGTACTACTATGTACCCAATATCTTATCAAATAGAAAAGATTGCCAAAGAGCGAGGCAAGTTAAGAAGCAAAAGAAGACCTTTGGCAATTCCAATACCACCTAAATTGCTTTCACAAGATGAATGTGATGAGGACATCTGTGTTATAGGTGGAGGAGAGTGTCACATCCTGCCATGTCATCAGCATGCAGATGCAATATGAACACGATGTAGCACCACATAAACAATAAGCCAAATAATCTAGCTAGAGAGTTCTAAAATTCTCTTGGACTTTATGGGGAACTCATATATTCTTATACCCACTTGAATCTTACAGAATTCTTCAGAATAATATGAAACCATCATGTAAATATTAGTAGGGTAGAATTCTCTAGATGCGCAATATAGACTGTTGGATCAAATTGATCTTAACCATTCATTCAAGGAGAGGTAGATAAACTCCTCACCCCCTCATTTGCAAATCATCTAAGAAGTGTTAAGTAATACAAGTTCTCTAGCATTTTTCAAATTCTTTTACTTTTTCTCTTACTCTCTTTAGTCACCTTACCTCTTGAGGAAGGTTAACTTAGTTAGGTAACAAGAGGAGTGTCTTAACTAAGTGTCGTACGGCTACTACTTAGGAAGTAAGATTTAGTCTGTGACATTTTGCTATTAACTACAAACAGTGGTATTCTTTTACTTTTTCTTTTACTCTCTTTAGTCACTTTACTTCTTGAAGAGGTATATTAAGGAATGCTAACTTAATTAGGCATCAGGAGAAGTGTTTTAACTAAGTATCGCACACCTACTACTTAGGGAGCAAGAGTTAGTTTGTGATAATTCGCTATTAACTACAAACAATGGTAGCACCTTTCCCCAACTTCTCTTTTTTTTTTTCTTAACTTTTCTTTTTTGTGCAAATAATCTATCTTCTTTTAAGCTAATTTAAGAATTTTTAATCTTTGAATTTTTCATTGTTTAAGTAGATCTAACAGTTGTTAGTGTTTCAATATATCTTATATTGATAGATCAAAATTATGTTTGTCTTTAATCAAGTTGTTAGTGCTGTTTTCTTTATTTTAGTCTAGGTATCTTATGATATTTTAAAAAAGTTTTGGATCTGACTCAACAAGTAAATAAAAATAATTATCTCACTACAGCACCAATGATAATGATAATTATTTTTCATTCCAATGTTTAAGGAATCAATAAAAGTTTTATTCACCTTTTAGTTTAACCAGATAATTATAGACTTTTATTTGTTATTATATTTCAAATTTCTATAATTATTGTAAGTATTGTTGGACTTTGCTTTTGAATGAAAATTTATCATTTTATTACCAAAAAAAGAAAAGAAAATTTGCATAGATTGCAAATTATATACACAATATTGGAGTTGAAATGTTGGATTATTTTAAATTTACATTTTAAAATAATAGATATTGACATTTTATATTTTTCAGTTATCCATATATCTGAATTTAAAATAATTAAGTTGTTTTCATATTTTCTTTATTATTTTATAGTTATTTTATTATAATAATATCCTAATAAGATAAAAAAGGTAGTTATTAATACATTATTAGAGTATTTTATAAAGTTGGGTATCTTTGATAGGGAGTGAAAATTCCTTATCTTGAGGTTACTGAGAGATTAATTTTTTTTGAATTAGCTATACTTGAAGATTAGTAAATTTATGTTTTTTACTACTTGATTCAAATTGTTAGAATTATAATTTAGAATTTGTAATTGTCAAACATTTTACACCCCTTGTCTCTAGATCGGGTTGCCATCTTCATCCTTATCTCCGAGTTTTAAGTCTACATCTAATTCACTTTGAAAGTTCATAAATTCTTTTTTATCCCTCTTGAACTTCATGCTGTTGAATTAGCATAGTGAGATAGATATGGAAAAAGCAAAGTAATTGCTAACACAATTGATAAAGAATTTTGTGTATAGGAGTAGAATACATACAATTCATCATGTTGTGAATCAGTTCGTCACAATTCGAATGATTATAAATATAAATTGTGGCCAAATTGTTAAATGACTAGAATCACTGAAAATCACAATAAATTTGGTGCCATTTCAATAAGAATTATAGAATTGTACGATTTTGCTTGCCATGGACATCGCGCAGTGCAAACTTATGGCTGGCGACATCCCGTTCCCCTTTTTCTCAAGAACCTTTTGGGCTCCCTTTTTTTTATAAAAAAGAAGAAGAAGAAAGAACCCAAAACACAATATTTGTTGTAAATAAAATTTTATATAAGGAGAATATAGAATGTAAAAGCACTTAGAGAGAAATAACACATAGAGAAAAAAGTGTCCTTATTATTCCATTACTTCATACAAGTCTCTATTTATAGACATACAATCATAAAAGAAGATAACTCAAAAGTCAAGGAGCATAAATAAGATTTAATGGCTTTAGGAGTTAAGAAAATAAAAGGACACTCATAATAATGAATGTATTTATAATATTTATTGTTTTAGGAGTTAAGAAACTAAATGGGCATCCACAATAGATGAATTCATAACACTCCCTCTTGGATATCCATTTTACAAAGAATATGCCTCATTAAAACCTTACTAAAGAAAAACCTAGTGGGAAAAAACCCTAGTGAAGGAAAAAGAGCACATCATTCCTTGTATACTCCCCTTGTTCTCAGTATCATTGAATATCTTTGAGTCGACGCATTCCAATTTTATATACTAGTCTTTCAAATGTTGAAGTAGGTAACACTTTGATAAATAAATCTATCAAATTACCACTTGAACGAATTAATATGTCAATATCACATTTCTTTTGAAGTTTATGAATGAAAAAGAACTTCGATGTGATATGTTTTGTTTTATCTCCTTTAATATATCTTTCTTTCAACTGAGTTATACATGCAGTATTATCTTCGTATAGTATAGTTAAAATCCTCTTTCAAAAAGATAGTTCACATGTCTCTCGGTTTATTGAGTCATGGATCTCAACCAAGTACATTCATGATTTGCTTCATGAACTGCTATAATTTCTGTATGATTTGAAGAAGTAGCAATAAGTGTTTATTTTATGGAATGCCATAATATAGCCGTATCACCACATGTAAATAAATATCATATTTGAGATCAAGCCTTGTGTGGATTAGATAAACATCCAGCATCTGCATAACCAATGAGTTATGGTCTAGATCTATTTGTATATAGAAATCCCATATTAATAGTACTTTTGAAATATCAAAAAACATGTTTAATTCTATTCCAATATTTTCGCATTGGACAAAAGCTAAATCTAGCTAACAGACTGACAGTAAAATTTATATCAGATATTGTATTATTGGTAAGATACATCAGTGCACCAATTACACTAAGATATGGTACTTCAGGATCAAGAACTTCTTTATTATCATATTGAGGTCAAAAAACATATTGTTTCACATTAAGTGAGCAAACAACCATTGTGATACTTAATGGATGTGTTTTGTCCATGTAAAATTCTTTTAGGACTTTTTCTGTATAAATTGATTGATAAATAAAAATTTTATTTCTCAAATGATTAAATTATAATCTAGGACAAAATTTTGTTTTTCTAAGATATTTCATTTCAAACTCTTTATTTAAACACTTTACTGTCTTTATAATCTTTTCAAAAGTTCTAATAATATTTAAATTATTAACATACACTATAATAATAGCAAATCCTAAATTTGCTTTCTTTATAAAAACACATGGACATATATGGTCATTCTTATAACCATCATTGAACAAATATTCACTGAGATGGTTACACTACATTCTTTTAGACTGTTTTAATCTATATAAAGATCTTTATAATTTTAATTGAATAAAGTTCCCAAGATTTTGAATTATATGCTTCACGCATATTAAATTCTTCTGAAATTTTCATATATATGTCACTATTAAGTGAACCATATAAATAGGCTGTAACAACATCCATAAGACACATATCAAGTTTTTCATGTATTGCCAGACTAATTAGATAACAAAATATAATTACATCTACCACAAGAGAATATGTAAAATTATAATCAATTCTAGGTCTTTATGAAAAACCTAATACAACAAGTCGTGCTTTGTACCTCACAATTTCATTTTTCTCATTTCTTTTACGTACCCAACGAGTGTTACAACTTCAGGTGTTTGAACTATAGATTCAAATACCTCAAATTTCTAAATGAATTCAATTCTGTTTGAATTGCATCTTTCCATTTTGGTCAATCACATCTATGTCGATACTCATCGACAGATGTAGATTCATAATTATCATTATCATTCAAAATATTAAGCGCTACTATATACACAAAAATATTGTTGACAAATGTTTCTTTTCGATTTAATCGTTTTCTCGTAGATACATAATTTATTGAGATCTCTTCATTTTCATCAATTTCATCAATTTTAGGTACTTGAACTTCTTCTAGAAGTACTTTGTTATGTCTCTAGTCTCTTCAAGAGCATCTATTTCTTTAATGGACTAATCTTGAATAATTATTTATTTCCTTTTACGGAGATTTTTATCTTTTAAACCGATTGGTCTATCACGATTCTGACGTGCTTTAAACTTGTTAGTGATTTCATTAACGGATTGTTCTTCAGGGACATCAATCCGTACAAGAGTATTTGCAGCTGATATATATGACTTAGTTACTCTCTTTAGGTCAGTAAATATATCTGGCAGTTGATTTTCTATTCTATGTAAGTGAATTATCTTTTGAACTTCAAGTTCATATTATTTTGTGTGAGGTTCAAGATATAACAAAGCATTTCATGTAATTTTTTTGACCAACTACTTTTTATTTTCTCCCTTTAATGTTGGGGAGACTAGTTCATCAAAATGACAATCGGCAAAACATGTCGTAAATACATCTCCTGTCATTGGCTCAAGATATCTTATAATAGAAGGAGAATCATATCCAACATATATTTCTAATCTCCTTTGAGAACCCATCTTAATGCATTGTGGTGGGGCTATTAAAACATATACCGCACACCCAAAAAGTTTTGATATGGGAAATATTTAACTCATGACCATAAGCCAATTATAAAGGAGAAATATTTATGATAACTTGTTGGTTTGATGTGTACTAGTACTATTGTATATAAAATTGTATGTCTTCAAATATAAATATGGAGCTTTGTTCGCATAAGCAAGGGTCTAACTCTTAATTGAAATTGCTTAATAAATAATTCAGCTAACCCATTTCATGTATGAACATGAGCTACAAGATGTTCAAAATTTATTCTAATCGACATACAATAGTCATTGAAAGCTTGTGAAGAAAATTCACTAACATTATCAAGGCGAATTGATTTAATTGTATAATCTGTAAATTGTGCTCTTAATCGAATTATTTGAACAAATAATCTTGCAAACACTAGATTACAAGTTGCTAGCAAGCACACATGAGACCATCTACTGAATATGTATATTAATACATTAAAATATCTAAATGGCCCACATTTAGGATGAATAGATCCACATATATCACCATATATACGTTACAGAAATGTTGGAGATTCAGTTCCAACTTTAACTAGTGATAGTTTAATAACCAATTTACCTTGAGAACAAACAAGACATGACAATTCCTTAGATTGAAAAATTTTCAAGTTTTTCAATAGGTGCCCATGTGAATTTTCAATCATTTTTCGCATCATTATTGATCTAGGATATCCCAATCGATCATGTCAAATAGTGAAAGTTTTTGAATCAATAAACTTCTGATTTATTGTAGCATGTTCGCAAATACTTCTTTTATGTATACGACACTTAACACAAGCAATTTGTAAATTGTGAATAGTACATTAAAAGAATCATTTTCCAAGTAGCTAGATACAATATAAATTGGATGGTATAAAATGACACTATATAGATGCAAGCAATAAATAACCATAACATATGATGTAACTAATTTAGAAACAGATAAAGTGAATGTCAAGAAGAGTTTCACATTTCACAAATTATTTAGTAAAACAGGCAATTAATTGGCTTCCTATACGATATCCCACATACCAAGTTCAATAATGCCTACAACCGCATATTATATAATTGTATACCCATACAGAGGATTCAATTAAATAAAAAATATAGATAGATATCAATTAAAGGTCATGTTGAATTTATAGTTCATATTACAAAAGATTATTCAACTATATTGTAGAAAACTATAGCTCAATTTTCAAGAGGATATAAATTCTAAAAACAGAGTATTCATAAATGTATAATTGATCACAAAATTAAATTTCTAGTGATTATAGTTCTCATTCAAACCAACCCATAAGAGAATTATTGGTCTTCCAAGAACCTTTTATGATATTTCTACAAAAATTTTCACTATCTTGGACAAGATGAAAACATAATAAATCATGAAAAATAAAAATCTATCTATGGTATTTTTAAGAATAATTACACTAAAATAACTTTCGAGGTATTCATGCAGATATAGGATTAAATAGAAACGTAATTAACAATCCTTATTAACATGAGTTGATCCAAAAGAAATAATTCTCATTTTGTTATGTAGCACCATCAAGTATGAACAATTTACCAGTATCCACAAGTGTCTCAGCACTGATTACACATCTAAGAACTATAATATATCCAAAAAATTATCCCAACATGGGCAATGCAATTATGCTAAATTAATTGTAAGGACTAACCATGGAAAAATTTATCTTGCATATATGGATATTTCCGTAAAATACTATTTTTCTTTTTAAATTTCTTTTGTAAATAAAACTTTTTATGAAACAATCATACTTAATTATATGTAAATCATAATAGAAATCTACATCACTAAATTTATTTTTCACATAAGCAAATGCAATGTCAAGTAAGAATAAAATCATATACCTTTTGAAAATGTATGATAATGAAAATTTCTCTAAAACATTTACCCCACAAACTCAAATATATATTACTAACTCCATTCTTCTTCTAGATGTAGACATAGAAAATATATTTGAATCACTTTAAAATTGTAGTTTCAACAACTTCAAATACTCTAATAGTATTGGGGACACAATAAGGTTTATTCTTTGTGATTTGAAAACGAATAGTCAAGAGTAAAGTCGTACTGATAACGTATTATAAATAAAATTTTACACAAGGAGAATATAGAATATAAAGACACTTAGAGAAAAATAACACATAGAGAAAAAAAATATCCTTATTATTCTATTACTTCATATAAGTCTCTATTTATAGACATATTATCATAAAGGAAAATAACTTAAAAGTTAAAGAGCATAAATAAAATTCAATAATTTTAGAAGTTAAGAAAATAAAAGGACACTTATAATAATAAATGTATTTATAATATTCATTGTTTTAAGAATTAAAAAATTAAATAGACATTCACAATAAATAAATTTATAACAATATTCTACTTATATGAATAATAGTGAATACTGATGGGCTATGTGAAAGGAATCCTTCCAGTCTTACGCACATGTGAAAGGCATTTTATTTATTTATTTTAAAAAAATTATAAAACAAATTCTCTTGATAATTTTAGACTTATTCAACAAATAAACAACTTTTAAATATTTATTATGTTTTTTTAAAATGTATATTTAATTATATTTAAAGTTATTAAAATAAATATATTATTTTAAATATTTTACTTATATTATTTATTTATTTTTTTTTTAAGTTATTTTTAAATCACGATTGCGTATATGACATGCCACAATGACTTTCGATGAAGTTTCCTAAGACGTGACAAAAGCCTATCATCGAGGACTATAATTATATATATCCGCGTATCGTAACATCGGCACTTGCGCCCATTAATTGCTATATTTGCAACGCCTTATTCCTAGCTTGAGGTGAAAGGCACTAGCAAGTGGAATGTTGGGTTTCGTAGATTTGATATGATTCTGAAATGGCTTTGGTTGGGTTACTTTTTGCTGCTGGCTTCTTCTGAGAAATAAAGCTCAAAATAGTGGCAGTTTCTGTGGCTGTTGACATCCTTTTCCTTTTTGGTGGTGCGCCCATTTCGAATATATATTCAACAGAAGATTGCAAATTTTCCTCACTTTCTGCCCCTATATAATTACTGCCCAAGGCAAGTATCTTCGGATCTTCTTTTTATAATTTTACTTTTAGAGATCCATTCATTTCTTTTTCTCTAAAAGATGGTCAAAATTTCATCTGACTTATCAGTTTGCATACATGCATCTTTCCCAATTCCCTTTTATTAACAGTAAATTTTATTTGTCCTTCATAATTCTATCTTAAAATATTTACTATAATATGATTTACATAAAATATTGTAAATATTGATTAACTATGATAAATTATATATACTATGTGTAACTGCTTCTAACCATTTTCTAACTGGTAAACAGATTAATTTAATAATTATAAAAAGATAGTTATTAAAGAGATGATCATTTCAATTATTATTTACAATAATAAATATAAACTTGTAAAGTGGAATAAAAAATACAAATAAGTAAAGTGATGTTGTTTACATTATTACTATAATATTATAAGTAGTTATGTAAATGGTATTCAATATTAGCAAAGGGAACAAAAAAAGAAGACAAACAATGGGTAATCGTATGGCCCAATCACGCACTAGGCAACGAAGACTAGGCAGTAAAAAGTTAGATCCCGGAAGAAAAACAACATTCTTTTTTAAAGATTATCAAAAGAAGAAGAATATAGCAAATTTATCTGCAGATTTTATCATTGAATGGTCAAAATTGATAGGAAAGGATGACAAAAAACCAAGTCAAAAACAAAAAAAGAGAGAGAGAGAAAGAAGGAAGAAGACACTGATCGGTGTGGCTGAAAGGGGAGAAGCAGTCGGTAGATAAAGGTATTAGGGTAATTGGCTTCAGCGCTTCACTTTAGGGGGAGAAGAACTATCCCTTCGGGAGCAGGAAGGCTCCGAGAGGAGATTTTTCTTGAATATTAGTGGCGTTTTATTAACAGAATATGGCACATGAAGAGAATGAGTGCGGAAGAAAATTGGGTTCAGTTAATTTAAATAATTTGTAGGTTTTATAATCAAATGTTGTATTTAAAAAAAAAAATTGGCGATGGGTTAGCTTTCCAGTTGGGACCGTTAGCAGATAGGGAATCAAATTTTGCTTCTCCTAAACTTGTTATTTGCTTCCCTAAAAGCATAGGCTAAATTGAAAATGAATTTTGAAAGTGCAAATTCTAGAGTAGATACGGAGAGTTATTTATTTATTTTAATTTATTTGAAAAATATCTTCCAAATTAAATCCATTTAATTTATTCCAATGATTTGCATTATGGTAAAGAGGTGTATCATTTTGAAAGTTTATTTGAGCCATTTTCCCAGGCTTTCCGTGACAAACCAATTCATAATGGATTGGTCTGTCCGCCGTTGAAAATAAATTTGACAACAAACACTGACTAAAGGATTATAAAAATAAAAATCTCTACTTGAAATGTCTTTTGTTTAAAGTTTTCTTTTTTATGGTTCCCTTTTAGTGAATAATAGTAGTTTAACTATTTTAATAAGACGAAGATTCTTCACTTCTATGTTTTGTCTAGGCATGAACGTCGCATCTATTGACCAAAGATGAAGTTTCATATGCTAGGATATTTTATCAGCTCCTTTAATTTAGGCAGTAATTAATTGAAGTCCCTAACCATAATATTCAAAAATATAGTAAATACCATCATATACATGGTGTTTAAATTTTTTAGAAGTTCTAATATATTACCTTTTAAGTGTGAAGAAATATAAGCTCCTTAATATACTTTTATAACTCAAATTTGAGTTTGAACTGAAATCGACTTATGACTCTGTGCTTTAACTCTGAATGGAAGCTCCTTTTATATGTCTTCAAGCCAGAATGTCTGATAGTGTTTTCTAGGGTTAATGGATAGAACGACTCCTTTATTCAAGAAAAGGATAAACTCCAGGAAAAAACTTCATATAATTCTCATGTGTGTTTTCTTTTATTCCATGTTCATTCATATACGTAAATGTTCAGAAAGGAAAAAAACAACAAAATAGCAAAACAAACATAACGGCTCTCGCGGATGATACGCTCTTGACGCCACGTAGAGAATATTCTTCATGCATGGTAGTCTGACAACCAATATGGAGCCTTTATCTCCCTTTTCCTCCCTTCCGGATCCTTCTCGTGGGCTATGGGCTCTGGGATGAGATCTTCTTTGTTGACGGATCCTTGCGTTGGGCTTGAAGTGCTATCAATACCCTGCCCTTTAAAAACAACCTTGTCCTCAAGGTTGAAGTTGGGAAATAAAGCCCTGATGGTTTCTTGATCTTCCCAAGTAGCGTCTTATGCTGCTTGATGAGCCCATTTGATTAACAGCTGATGCCTGGTATGGTTGCCCACTGGAATGGCTCGAGTTGCTAACACTTGCGAGGGCTCAAGGTCAGTAACCCTATCGTGGTCTAAGGGTTCCAAGGTCTCGGGTATAAGGACAGCTAGATTATGTCCCTTATATTCTTTCAAGAGGGATACATGGAATACGTTATGGATTCGGGCGTGAGCTGGTAGTTCCACCGCATAGGCCACGGGTCTGATTTTCTGAGTAATTGGAAACGGTCCATAATAAGGTCGTGCTAATTTAAATCGGCCCCTCATGGTTACTGATTGTTGCTTGTACTTGTGAAGTTTGAGCCAAACTAAATCACCCACTTGAAAAGTTTTCTCTACCCGGTGCAAGTCAGCCTGTTTCTTCATTCGGGCTTGGGTCTTCTGCAATTGCTGTTGTAATTTAAACAAAAGGTCTTGTCTATCCTGTAAGGCAACATCCATGGTATGCACAGAAGAATGTCCAGCTCTGTAGTCTGGAATATGCCGTGGTTTCATTCCAAAGACTGCTTCATATGGAGACATTTGAATGGACGAATGAAAGCTGGTATTATAGGACAATTCAGCCCATGGAAGATACCAATTCCAATGGTGGGGTTTGTTATGACAGAAAGCCCGTAGATATTTCTCTAAGCACTGGTTTACTACCTCGGTTTGGCCGTCACTTTGGGGATGGTAAGCAGAGCTATACCGGAGAGTGGTGCCACTATTTTTAAGGAGATGCTTCCAGAAATTGCTCATAAAGATGGGATCTCTCTCTGATACAATGGAGCTGGTGATAAAGGGGTATTTTGAGTACTTAACGGATATATTTTATCCCCTAATTCATAGTAAACTTGTGATTATTCCCCCGCTTTTGGTTATGTTTTGCTTTGGATACTGCTTTGTTGTTTTTATGCTTGTAGGTGAGCAAAAGAGGCTAAGAAGCAAGGGAAAACATTCATGAAAAATTCCAAAAGAATATGGAACCATAATGAGAAGGAAGCAAGGAGGAAGCTTACCAAAATTCAACCAAAAAGAAGCATGGCAACCCCCAGCATTTGACCTTTCAGCACTGTTTTGAGCATATCTCCGTCTTATGACCTTCAATCAAAGTGATTCAAGTTTTTGTGAAAATCTAACACAATAATATACAACTTTCATGTTGAACACTTAGTCAAATTCGGGATATTTCATGGCCTTACAGAGCTCTCAATTCAAGATCACAGTGCAGTGGGACGAATTCTGATCTTTAGTTACTAATTTAGTCATATCTCCCTCAATATAGATCCGATTAAGGTGATTCCGGTGGCTGTGGAAAGAAGAGACATATAGCAACAACTTTTATGTTTGGCACTTTGGCAAATTCGGACGATTTGGGGCGGCACGGCCATAGCACGGCCAGGCCGTGCTTGGTGGCCTGCAACACGGCCTGGTCGTGCTGTGGGCGGATGCTGCAGTAGCTCCCCAAATTCTAGTTAGAAGCACGGCCAAGCCGTGTCCTGGACCACGGCCGTGCTTCGGGGACCGTAAGGAGCGCTAAAATTATGGTTTTGGATGCCCAAATGCATAGATAGGCTTGGGGTTCCGCAGCTACAAAGGGGGGGAACTGTTGAAGACCTTAGAAAAACAATTTCTAGCCTTAGGAAACACATTTAGATTAGGTATTTACATAGTTATTTGAAGGATTTGATGTTCTAGAGTTGATTTTATTGCTTTCAAGGTTGTAATTCATCTATATGTTTCTGCACATCAGGTTCTATCTTCCTACTTCTGCATTTACTTGTTCTTTTACTTCTTAATTGTATTGAATTGCTATGAATTGTTCAATGAATATGGTTCTGGTTCTTGTTTTGATAATGTGTGAGTAGTTTTGATCTAGGGTTTTGGTAAACCCACTTATGATGTGATGATACACTCTGTACATTGAATTATTGGAACCCTAATTGTTGTTATCCATGGTTAATTAAGATTGGCTATTATGCATTGGTTATATGAGTTGATGAATGTTTGGCCAACAATTTATCACGTCTTAGGATATTAGTTGATGGACTGAAAGGTGAAAACTAATGCCGGAACCCAATGGTTAATTAAGGATTTCTTAATCACGAAAGTAGTTTGAGATTCTTTAGGAATGAATCAATTAATGGGCACGAGAAAACCGATTAATTGTATTCCATGGTTGGCATAGAACTTAATGGACCTAGGTTGAACTAAGAACCATGAAAGTAGGCAATTGGATTGACCTAGGTACGATTAGTAATGCTTGAAAGAGATTGCTAGTTAATTAAGGCTAAACCATCCCCAATAACCTAGATAATTGCAATTAGAGGTATAATTTGGATGTTGAGTATCATAAGTGTGGTGAACCATAACCCTAGACTTTGTTTAATTAGTTATTTGCATCTATTTCATTGTGACAAACTCTCTATCGCTTTACATCGATCTAGATAGCTCATTTTGCACCGTTCTAGTAGTTGACATTGCTCTTTGTGGAATACGACCCGTACTCACCGGACTAGCTACAGCTACGCCGTGCGCTTGCGGTAATTGGTAAAATATATACACAACAGCTGGGGAAACCATGAAGGCGGACATATATTGCTATGAACAATGCTGCTACTTGAGTGGCCCCAAATCCATTTTTTAAGGCCCCAAAATGTGCCATCTTGGTCAACCGATCGACAACAACCAAGATGTTGGTAAACCCCTGTGAGCTGGGCAATTTAGTGATGAAATCCATAGTTATATCCTCCCATGGGTGGTTTGGGATGGGCAGAGGCTGTAGTAACCCATTGGGATTCGTGGTTGGAACCTTAATTTGTTGACAAGTCACACACTCGGCCACGTAGGTATGGATATCATGCTTCATATTTGGCCAACAAAAATGTTCTGAGATGCGCTTAATGGTCTTTGGAAAACCTGCATGTCCCCCAAGACTCGAGGCATGGCATTCATGAAGAACGATGTTAATGAGAGGGGACCCTTCAGGTAGGTAATATTTGTTGTGCAAACGCAGGACCCCGTCCTGGATGGTGAACCCCTTGGAAGCTGTTCCTTGTTTGACTGCTGCTTGGAGTTTCTGTAGTTCCTTATTAGAGTTGTTTTCGTTTTGTAGTTGCTGCCAGAATGTAGAATTTATGTATGACAACGCTCACATGAATCCTACTTCGCTGTCCACCTCCTCAGTCCTACGCGATAGGGCATTAGCCACCACATTAAATTTGCCCGGTCTATAAACGATGGTGTAATTGAACCCCATGAGTTTGCTGAGATAATGTTGTTGCTCAGGTGTTTGTAAAACCTGAGACATAAACTCCTTTAAGCTCTTGTGGTCCGTGATGATTAAGAATTCCCTGCCAAGTAGGTAATGCTGCCATTTCCTAACCGCCTGGGTGATGGCATAGAGTTCCTTGACGTAAGCAGAAGCTTGGCGAAGTTTAGGGCTAAGTTTCTTGCTAAAGTAAGCCAATGGGTGGCGTTTCTGTACAAGGACTGCCCCTATACCTGAGAGGGAAGCATCTGTTTCTACTTCAAATTCTACCGTGAAATCCGGTAATGCAAGTACAGGAGCTTGAACCATTACCTTTTTGAGGTTTTAAAAAGCCGTAGTAGCTTCAGTGGTCCAATGGAAACTATCTTTGCACAGCAGCTGGGTGAGTGGTTCAGCTTGTTGGGCATAATGTCTAATGAACCTCCTATAATAGCCCATGATGCCCAAGAAGCCCCGAAGCTGTTTGGTGTTGGTTGGCTTAGGCCAATCCACCATCGTTTGGATCTTTGCTGGGTCGGTGGACACCCCTGAAGCTGAGACTACATACCCCAAGTAGTCGATGGTAGGTTGAAAAAAATGACACTTGGATTGCTTCAAGTAGAACTCGTTTTTAACCAACTTGTCAAATACAAGTTTCGAGTGGGATAGGTGATCGGCAGAATTTCTACTATAGATGATAATGTCATCAAAAAATACCGTGACAAACCTTCTTAAATACGGTAGAAATACTTGATTCTTAATTGACTGGAAAGTGGCAAGGGCGTTTGTCAAGCCAAATGGCATGACTATGAATTCGTAGTGGCCTTGATGAGTTCGGAATGCTATCTTGTGGATGTCTGGCTCTTTCATGCGCACCTGGTGGTAACCCAAGCGCAGATCCAGCTTTGAAAAGAACTTGGCCCCATGTAATTCATCCAAGAGTTCATCGATGGTGGGGATGGGGTATTTGTCCTTCACTGTGGCCTTATTCAGAGCGCGGTAGTCCATGCAAAAATGCCACGTTCCGTCCTTCTTCTTCACCAAGAGCACGGGTGAGGAGAAAGGGCTATGACTGGGGCGGATGACTCCTGCTTGTAGCATCTTAGACACTAAACGTTCAATCTCTACTTTTTGGAAATATGGATAGCGATATGGACGAACGTTTACTGGGGGTGTGCCTTCTATCAAATGGATTTAGTGATCTTCAATGCGTACAGGGGGCAACAGTTTGGGCTCTTGAAAAAGCGTCTTATAAGTTGTAAGCAGTCCCTGTAATTCAAAAGGGCCGTCTTGTGAGATAGGAGGGGGTTGAGAGGGCCCGATACGTGAAGCTGGAACATGCAAGCTATGCTGCCTTCCAGTTTAGCCAATTTTTTTTAGGAGAGAGGCTGCAAATTAAAGGGTGTCTCCCCTTGTAGGCATATGTGTTGTCCCTTCAGCGTGAACTCCATGGTTAACCGGGTGTAATACATTTGAATGGGGCCTAAAGTCTTGAGCCACTGGCCTCCTAACACCACGTCAACCCCCTTGAGGTCAAGGACAAACAAATCAGCCAGTAGCTGGTACCCTTGCACGTCAATCATCACGTTATCACACCGGGAGTTACATAGTAGGAAAGCCCCGTTGCCCATCATGACCTTGAACTGGGGAACAACCAACTGAGGCGTTTGAAGCTTTCGCAAGATAGACCCCTTAATGAAATTATACGTGCTACCACCATCAACCAGGATGCTAAGAGGCACATTCTGACATCGGCCTGTAATTTTGATGGTATTGGAGCTAAGTTGACCTGCAAAAGCATTGAAGCTAATTTCGGGTGGTGGGCTGGGTGAATCCTCCGGATAATGGGAAATAAACTCAGCTGGTGGTGGGTTCTCCCATTGTAGCATTTCCACTAGCTCGTCCTGATCGAGTAGTAGATAATAGTGGGACTTGCATTTGTGACCTGGGGCAAACTTTTCATCACAGTAATAACACAAACCCTTCTCTCGCTTAGCCTTAATCTCCGCTGGTGTTAAGCGTTTATAGGAATCTGGTAAGGTTCTCGTGGGCGGAGGGATTAGTGGTTAAGACTGTAAAGGACAAACTGTTTGGAGAGGGCGTGGGGCAAGGACAGAGGGAGAGTGGGTGGTGGTTGATTGAGCAGAAGTGGGTGATGAGAAATGTTTGGGAATGAATCGAGAATGCGTAAGGTGTGAATGCTTCCATTCGTGGAGTTTTGCTAGAGATACGGCATGGAAATATGAAACCGGTTGAGCAACGAGGAGCTCGTGCTTCAGGTGATCCTTCAGTCCAGCAATAAAGAAGCTGACAAGCCAAGCATCCGTTAGACCTGTTATGCGTGTGGAGATTTCCTCAAAACGGGCTTGATATTCCTCCACAATACCCACTTGCTTAAGCTCCTTCAAAGCGGCCTTGGGGTCGTCAAAGAAGGTTCGGCCAAAACGGAGGAGTAACGCATCCAGGAAAGCCTGCCACCCCTGGAGGCAACCATTGCGGTGCATCCATTTATACCAGCTGTACGCGGGCCCGATCATGTGTAAAGAGGCGAGAGGAATGCGTTGTTCCAGAGGGGTGTTGTACATGGCAAAGAACTCTTGGATTTTGAAAATCTTATCTTCAGCAGCATTACCATCAAAAGTAGGGATATCAATCCTCATCCCTTTGAGAAGGGAGCATTCTGGGTCGAATCCGGGAGGATGTGAGGGGTGATGTGGTGGTGGATTCTGGGCAAGGTTTGCATTAGTGGTGGTGGGAATGACGGGCTCTGTAGAGCTCGAAGCCTGAGAGGGTGGAAGGGTCATTAGTTTCTGGAGGAGAGTCTCCACGTTGGACATGGTGGCTTCCATTTGAGACAAACGATGATCGGTGGTCATCTTGAATTTCGTCATGTCCTCTCGGTAGGCCTTGAGTGCGTCATCCATTCGGGCGAGACGAGTGCCGTCGGCCATGGACATCAATGAAAGCACCAGTTGATAGCGTTTTCTAGGGTTAATGGATAGAACGACTCCTTTATTTGAGAAAAGGATAAACTCCAGGAAAAAACTTCATATAATTCTCATGTGTGTCTTCTTTTATTCCATGTTCATTCATATACGTAAATGTTCAGAAAGGAAGAAAACAACAAAATAGCAAAACAAACATAATGGCTCTCGCGGATGATACGCTCTTAACGCCAGGTAGAGAATATTCTTCATGCATGGTAGTCTGACAACTAGTACGGAGCCTTTCTCTCCCTTTTCCTCCCTTCTGGATCCTTCTCATGGGCTATGGGCTCTAGGATGAGATCTTCTTTGTTGACGGATCCTTGCGTTGGGCTTGAAGTGCTATCAATGTCGTTACTGTTTCTTTCTCAATCTTGGGCCTCATGCCTATCAATCTATGACTGAATTATGCTTTTATTAAGTTTAAAAGTTATAGTTGTTAGTCTAGAAAAAGAGTTAATGAAAGCAGCAAGTTTCTGATATGCCAACAAACCAAACGTTTGTTTCAAAACATGTTTTTTATTCCATCGTATGTAAGTGAAAATCAGCACCGGCATTTTAGAATGTTCAAGCATTGATGATTAGCATTACCCATCTAGAAGATACTACGTACAAAGATCAAATAAATTGAGCTATTTTAGGAGCATTCTAGAATACTTGAATACAAGAGTGAAAAACTCCAGAACTAAGGAACTAAAGTTGGTAAAGTTAACTTGTTTCCAGAGCACTTAAGAAGATGACTAGCATTGGAAGTAAACCACCTCGCAGCCTAATATATGGCACAAAGTGCAGTAATGGTCTATAGTGAATGAAGTGACGGTGTGAGGAAGCGAAGTGACGTGGGGGTGTGAAAAATGATCAAGATGTTATGAAATGAGAGTACAATGGGAGAGTGTAAGTGTGGTGAGGTGTCCAAGAGCTAGTGTCAGTAAGTGTTTAGCAAAAAAAGTAATTTTATTAAGCTGAAGTCTTTAAATATTCTACAAAATGGTATCAAAGAAGGGTTCGGAGTTGTCTAAAGAAGCGTTGTCGGATAGCATTATTTCTAAAGGAGCTATTTTACCCAAAGCACAATCAAGGACTTTGGACTTACTAGTTTGGGATCAATGGAGCTAGCTAGCAGGTTCATCTATTTGAGTATATGATCTGAGATTATGGTATAAGAAGATTTTGTCCGAGTACAATTAGGTATTGAGAAATTTTCTTGATCTAGGATCAAGTTAACTTGTTGAAAGTGCTAAGCACTAACAAGGTTTCTATGACAAATATTGTGTCATCGGCTAACTCAATTAAGAAACTCAACAACAATCACTGAAAAAAAAAGACTTTCAACGATGAAATTGTCATCTAGTTGTTGCTTATATCTTCGTTGCTGAAAGCTTTTCATAGCAGTTTTTGTAATCGCCACTAAAAACCATAAATTCATTACTGAACGTTAACTTTCTCTTGTAATTTATTAAAGTGCCACAGAATGTGGACTTTCAGTGACGACTTTAATTACCATTGAATCTATTTTCAGTGGCAATCTTAATAAATCGTCATTACAAGTAGATATTTAATGACCACTAAGGTCGTCACTAAATCCCTTTTCAATGACCAACTTGAAATATCACCACTGAAAGTGTATTTTTCAATGATGACTCTAAATATCGCTACTAAAAGTGTAATTTCCAATGACAAGTTAGAAGGATAGCCACTAAAAAGGCATCTTTCAGTTATGACATTTGAATGGAGTTTTCATGTCGACCTTTTTCAATTACTATTGAAAGTTATCACTAGATTTTTTTTTTGTAGTGAATAATTTTAGCAAGTGGAGCATCTACATCCAATTTTATTTTGCTGGGAAAAATCTATGGATTATTGTTAATTGTGAATAGGCTACACCACCAACTAATGTTAAAGAATTATAAAAGGGAAATAAAAGCTGATAAAGTTATGTACATTCTCTCAGTCACTGTAACACCCCTAAGATTTAGTAATTTTTATTTATATATAGATTATTAAAAGAAATAAAGGAGTACAGATGTAATTGAAAGATTTTAAGGAAGAAAATGAAATTTATTAATATTTTTGGGGTCAAATTGTAATTTCTTAAAAGTTTAGGTGTCAAGATGTAAATAATAAAATTTACGAGGATTTCCTCTAACAATTAGCAAATTGCTAATTGGTCATTCCATTATTATTTTAAAAAAAAAGAGATGAAATTTTTTTAAGTGAATGAATAATATGAATAGTAACTTTCTCTTTCTTTATTTTCTCTCTCTAGATCTGGAGTACCTTTAAACCTCTGATCTCAAAATTAAGGGTACCACTAGATTCAAGACGAAGAGTACTATGATATTGGCTAAATAATTTTTTAAATTAGCCGTATAATTGCCGCAGATCGAAAGTAGAAAATCTTAGAAAAAGATAAGTTCTGAAATTTCTATTTAGAGGCCTCAAATTAAAAATCTGACACTGTAAATAGATTTAGGAGATAGATAAACTATAGAATATAAAGTTTCACAGTCATCTGACAACTTTTGGTGTCATGAATAGTAACTCCGACCGACATAAATAGTGATTTTGGCCAATGTGAACATTACCCATCCGTTGACCAACCTTTCGGAGTCATTTTCTAAATTTTTGGATCCTCCGAACTCAATTTTTAAGTCTATTTGGTCAATTTTGAATTAAAAAAGTGCACTTTAGGGCTGTTCAACCTAGAGCCTTATTTTGTGAGTAGATAATTCTTTCTATGACTTATCCTATGTTCTTTTTAAACTTTAATTGTATAATTGATTTTGTTTACAAGTTATTTATACTTTTATATGTCTCTGACATAGATTAAATTACTAGATTTGTTTACTATTTGACATATAGTTCAAGAAGAGTATGGTTTTAAAAATGGATTTTTGAACTAATTGAATATGTGATTCTAAATGTATTTCTCATCATATGGTAAAGGAAATATATTGTGCACGTGGCATTGATATGTAAAGCTATAAGATTGCTTTAAGGGCATATATATGTGATAACCCTGATTGAAAAATTTCTGACAGATAAATTTTATTGAGACAAAAAATTCTATATTATACTGAAACATTTATTTTGAACAATATAGCATATGTGCAAATATGATTTTTGTAGACGAATCATATTGGAAATACTGTTTGCTAACAGTAGGTGATGTTAGCCCTGGTGTTCCTTGACACCTCAGCTAGCAGGGGTAGTTCTAGCATCATGTGATGGCAACACACGAGATATGATATGTAAATGAAAGCAGAATGCCTCTTATCTGGGCGAGATGCCGACTATATGATATGTGATTTGCCTTCCTTGTTGTGTGCTTGGGAAATGCTCATATTAGAGTCCCTTCATGTGTCCTCTTGAATGGTGGTAGGGTAAACCTTAGTTGGGATGCTGAGTTTAGGCAAATCCTCACTACCAAAGTACGGAAGGGTTTAAACTCTGATATGGTGGTTTTGATATGGGATCTTCCTAATGTTTTCATGTGAAATATTTTGATGTATAACAATATTTGTTTAATGATCATACGGTATAATATATAGTTTGGATATCTAAATATCTTCTGTTTTGAGAATATTTAAAATGGGGGTCCCATATGGATGTACTTTCGAATTGTATTTTCTATGTGACAAATTTTAAAATATGAGTACATCTATATGTTGACCTAAGAGGTCATAGAAGGTATTATCTGCTCACTGAGTTGTCAAACTCACTGCATGATATTTTCACATTTTTCAATTAAGAATACAGAGTTTGGTCATTTTCCTTCATATAGGTAATCAACTAGGTGACATATTCTCTAGTGAACCTATTTTATTTTCAGAGCTCGTAGATTTTGAATTATATTGTACTTGTACTCTAGAGTATGCTCTAAATTCCATATGGATGATCCTTACTTCTATTGTTACTCTGATATTTATAAACTTGGTCTGTATATTGTGTTTACATGAGAGAACCTATCTGTATCTATTTCCATAATGAACGCTTGTATTATACCTATTATTGTAAAGATCTGTTCGTAAAGTATGTGTTTTACGTGCCCTTAAAAATAGGGGCGTGGTAAGTTGATATCAGAGCAATAGGTTTTTCTATGGCTATCGAAGTAAGGATTTTGTAGTAGGACTTTGAGTATGAGTATGTAACCGCAAACATATTTATACTTACAGTGCTGTTGTGGAATTCTATAGGGTGTCATCTTTTTCTTCCTTTTGAATCTTATTCTTAGGTATGCAATGTATAAGTATCGATACATATTTCTTAGATGGTGGCGCCTCTTGAGTGTGGACTACCAGTTCAACTTTTGAACTCGTTTTGATGAACAATGATAAAGAAAAGCCTCTCGGGTGCAAAGAAAAAGAATTAGTTGAAATAAGAAGATTCCATCCAAACATAAAGGTAATGGCTAGTTTGGATGTCAAGAAAGTTTGAATTGGTTGTTTGATTTGTTTATGTGAAACAAAATGACGAATAGCTAATACACTATTGATTGTGGGTTATGATGTGATCGAAGTTGTTAACTCCAAGATAACGGTTTGTAATAAAGTGTATGTATTTTGGAAATTGTTGTAAATCTATTTTTGATGTATGAGTTGAAACTTGCACATATAATTGGAATTTACAAGCTGTGGGGTGGGTTAAATTTGAGAGCAAAGAATCTATGAAGATAATGCTTTTCAATGATAGATTTTGTTGATATAAAGGATTCGAAAATATTTTGGTTTTCAATAATATTATGTACAAGCATTATAAGAAAGGAAGATTTGTCCATGGAAATTTAAAATTTGAGGTATGCAAAATGGGTAATTCATGTGAGGGACTCTTGGATAAACATAAGCTTTTCATGATTGATTGTTAAGACATTGCATAAGCATGTTAAAGAATAAAGTTAAAATGGATTGACCTTATTTAAGTGTTTTGAAGTGTGTTTTAACTGATATAGTATGAAGATGTCATTAATCGCATAAAAGGTGAGAGATGTTAATATAAAGTATACCAATGTAAATTAGGTTCCAATGGTTAGAAAATTTCCTGATGTGTTCTCAGAAGAATTGCTTGGATTACCTCCGAAACAAAAAATATAATTTGATATTGATTTACTTCTTAGAACCCAACTAGTATTTATATCCCTATATAGAATGATATCAACTGAACTTAAGAAACTAAACAAAATTGATTTGAGATCTGGATATCGTCAATTAAGGATAAGGAAAGAAGATATTCCGAAAATAGCTTTTAGGACTCAGTATAGGCACTATGAGTTCTTAGTAATGTCATTTGGTTTAACAAATACCTCAGCTGTATTCATAGACTTAATGAATAAAGTACTTAAACTATTCTTGGATTAATTTATTATTGTATTTATTAATAATATACTAGTATATTCCAAGTTCAAAGGATTATAAGCAACATTTGCGCATAGTTTCATAAACTCAAAGGGGACATCAATGATATGCTAAGTTTCAAAATGTGAATTCTAACTTAGTAGTATTACTTTCTTAGGGCATATGGTTAGTAAGGATGGCATTCAAGTATACCCTAAGAAAGTAAAAATGGTACAGCAATGGTTATGTCCTATTATAGTTACAGATGAAAATCTAAGTCTAATTTGCACTTTTTGCTGTTGTTTGTAGTCTAATCTATTTGAGTCATAGTTGGATCAGGTATATGAACAAATGTTTATAATGTATCAATCAATTCTCAACATTTGAAGTCGAGATGAGAATTCTTGGTTCTGAGTGTAAGATAAACTTTTGTTCCAAAACTTGATCAAGAAAAAACAACAAATCATCAAAGAAGTAATTAACATTTAACAAACCTATCAGTTTGTGATGTATATTCAATTACACCCAATAGACTATTTGAAAAATCTCCTCTAAAGTACCAAAACTACCTGGTAAGGCAATGAAGGCATCAGCATTGCTCATCATTCTAGCCATGCACTCATGCATGGAAGCTACTCTAAATTCTTCCCTAATTATCTTTTCTATTATGTTGGATGCAGTTAGAGCTGTAGGAATAATATCTAGAACTTGACATCTTCCTACATGTGCAGCTGTAGACACGCACCCCACTAACCCACGATTACCTCCACCATAAACTAAATGAATTTTTCTCCTGGGCAACACCATACCCATATTTTATGTTACTTTCACATACTCTCCATCTTTTTTAAGACTGGAATCACAAAAGATACAAATATTTCAAAACTGACGGAATGTGGTTCCCTCCATAACTGCTCTCACCCTAACTTTGAGTATGAAAGTAAAGATACTAATTTGTGCATTTATAGAACCCAGAGAAGGGCATACTTATAATAGCTATACAAATAGGTTGGGTATAATTACAACAGCTATGTGAGTGGTCAGTAGATATAAGATAAATTAAAGGTGAATTTCAAAAATGACGGCACGCATGCATATGTATAGTAGCTATGATTGTGGCTCATATTAAGCACATATAGAGAATAAGATTAAGGTATCACCAGAAGTTTTATTTTTCCTTGTAGTAATTGATGAAACATTGATGTCTTGATTCTTGTAGAGAAATTGTAGGTAATAGGCGTCATTGTAAAAACAAGAGTAAAAATGCAAACCAGTTAGTTGTTAAAAAGGGACAATCAAATGAGTTATCTTGTTTTTTTTCAATGTTCTTACCAGTCGACTATTGATATTATTAAGTCGACTAGTTATTTTGAACTTTTTTAATTTGGATTGGTTTATTTTACAGTTGATCGATTACATCTGTTTTGAAGCAATCAACTGCATCCTACCAGTTAACTACATGCTCTTTATTTTTCACAAACTTTTATAAGCTTAGAAATGCTTTTTTTCCATGTAATATTCTTCCACTAAATAACAGTAATTTTGAATTAGATTTTGACACATATATTCAAAACTTGTGGCCACCGATTTCAATTTTCTTCAATGTTTTGTCCAAACTTTTGACTTTCCATTTTAGCATCCTTCTCTATTATGTTTTTCGTCTGTTCTACTGCATCCTCCTTCATTAATGTTTGGCATTAAATGCAAGGTTCTTTTCCCTCATTACAAGAAAAATTAATTTCTTTTCTTTGAAACTCAATTATTATGGTGTCCAAGTGGTTATTAGGTTAAATTAATGGAGAATATTTAGAGAACCATGTCTGAAAATAGTGTAAAGCGATCAAGGTATTTATGTTAAGGGTTTATACCATGCTAAGTTGAGTCTAGTATTTAGGATGTGAATTATGTTGAGATTGGAAATTCAAATGTGAATAATGGTTGAGAAAGGAGATTTTAGAAAAAGTCATAGATTGTGAATATGGATAACCTCAAGACAATAAGGATATACTAAGATCTAAAAGAATTGTACTAGCATCATAGTAAAAAAAAGATACAAGTGAAATATTTTTCGTTATTTGGTATGTCAACAAGTAAAAAATTGAATATATTATTTCAGGAGAGCTATTCAGGAACCTTTAGGATCTTAGTTAGATTATATTATAGCTTATAGTAAATCTAAATGATGTATTTAAGCATTAGAAGTTATGCTTCAGGTATCTTTATATAATTTTGGTGAAAGTTGAGAGGAATTATTTGTCCTTAGTTGAACTTGCCCATATTAGTAATAATCAGGCCAATATACAAATGACATCATTTGAGGTTTTACATGAACATCGTAGGTCTCCTAAAAAGTGATTGAGTTGAGTAAAGTTAAACTTTTGAAATCTAATTTGAAATAACATACAATAGATAGAATATGACTAACCTAAATTGATAATGCTAGTTTGGAGAGCATGCTTCAAGCATATGTCTTCAAGTTTGGTGAGAGGTCTCTTAAAGAATTCGCTTATAATAAAGTGATATTGGATGACTTAAAACCTTATGTAAGAGGTGTTACAAACTTTCTGTAAAATGATTCAGTGGGGACAGACTTATTATAAAATACCGTTGATAAAGTGAAATTGATTAGAAAAAGAATACAAGCAACTCAATACATGCCAAAAGTCTATAAGGACCTTAAATGTTAGAGCATTAGAAATTATTAGTTGATAACCAAATATTCTTAAAGGACTTACTCAAGAAAGAAGTAATGAGGTTTGAAAAGAAGAAAAAGGTTAAGTTCTAGTATGTAGACTCTTTTGAAATCTTGAACAAAGTAGGTATAATAGTATATCGCCTAATCTTGCCATCAAAATTAAATGATGTTGATACAATCTTTCTCTCATCAATGCTAAGGAAGTACCTATCAAATTCCAAAAAATTCAATTGGATAAGAATTTGGCTTAATTATGAAGAAAAAGAAAAGATATCTATTGTTGATCAACAAGTAAAAATTTTATAGTTGAAAGAAATCCCTATGGTTAAGGTTATATGGAAAAATTACTCAAATGAAGAGACTTCTTAGAAAATAAAGATGATATACAAAAGAGATATTCTCAATAGCTTGAGTAGTAAGGTTAATAACTGTAATATATGCATAGGCTTCATTCCCTACTTGTGTTAGAATGGTTTGAAATTCAGGGATTGAATATCTTAAGGGGAGAAGAATGTAACACCCCTAAGATTTAGTAATTTTCATTTATTTATGAATTATTAAAAGAAATAAAAGAATATGGATGTAATTGAAAGGTTTTAAGGATGAAAATGAAAACTTGTTAATATTTTTTGGGTCAAATTGTAATTTTCTAAAAGTTTAAGGTCAAAATGTAAAAAATGAAATTTTCAAGGACTTCCTCTAACAATTAGCAAATTGCTAATTGGTTCCTCCATTATTATTTAAAAAAAAAAGACAGAAAAATTTTCAAGGTGAATGAATAGTATGAAAAGTAACTTTCTCTCTCCTCATTTTCTCTTTCTAGATCTAGAGTACCTTCAAACCTCCGATCTCAAAACTAAGGGTACCACTGGATTCAAGACAAAGAATACTACGATATTGGCTGAATAATTTTTCAAATCAACCGCAGAATCACTGCAGATCAGAAGTAAAAAATCTTAGAAAAAAAAGTTATAAAACTCCTATTTAGAGACCTCAAATTGAAAATCTAACACTGTAGATGGATTCAAGAGATACATAAACTATAGGATATGAAGTTTCACAATCATCTGACAACTTTTGGTGTCATGAACAGTAACTCCGACCAACGTGAATAGTGATTCCAATATGTGTGAACAGTAATTCCGACCTGTATGAATAGTGATTTAGGCCTATGTGAATAATATTTTCAATCGTGAACAGTATCCATCAGTTGACCAATATTGACCAAGCTCCCAAAGTCTTTTTCTAAGTTTTTAGACCCTACAAACTCAATTTTGAGATTTGTTTGGTCAAATTTGAATTGAAAAAGTGCATTTTAAAGCAATCTAACCTGGAGCCTTAAGTAGATAATTCTTTCTATGAATTATCCTATACTCTTCTTGAACTTTAAATGTACAATTGGTTATATTTACAAGTTATTTATATTTTTATATGTCTCTGAAATAGATTAAATTACCTGATTTGTTTACTATCTGGCATATAGTTTAAGAAGAGTATGGTTTTGAAAATAGATTTTTGAACTAATTGTATATATGATTCTAAATGTATTTTTCATCATATGGTAAAAGAAATATATTGTGCACGTGGCATTGATATGTAAAGCTATAAGATTGCTTTGAAAAAGGGCATATATATGTGATAACCCTAATTGGAAAATTTCTAACAGATGAATTTTATTGAAACAGAAAATTCTATATTATACTGAAACCTCTGTTTTGAACAATATAGTATATGTGCAAATATGATTTTTGTGAAGGAATCCTATTAGAAATACTGTTTGCTAACAGTAGGTGATGTTAGCTCTGGTGCACCTTGACACCTCAGCTAGCAGAGGTGGTGCTAGCATCGTGTGACGGCCAACACACAGGATATGATATGTGAAAGAGGGTAGGATGCCTCCTATTTGGGCAAAATGGTGACTATATGATATGTGATTTGCCCTCCTTGCTTTGTGCTTGGGAAATGCTCATATTAGAGTCCCTTTGCCTGTCTTCTTGAATGGTGATAGGAAAAACCTTAGTTGGAATGCTGAGTTTAGGCAAATCCTACACTACCAAAGTACGGAAGAGCTTGAACTCTGATATGGTGGTTTTAATATGGGATCCTTCTAATGTTTTCATGTGAAATATTTTGATGTTTTTAACGATTATACAGTACAGTATATAGTTTTGAATATCTAAATGTTCTCTATTTTGAGAATATTTGAAATATGGATCCCATATAGATGTACTTTCGAATTGTATTTTCTATGTGACAAATTTTAAAATATGAGTACATTCATATATTGACCTAAGAGGTCATAGAAAGTATTATCTGCTCACTGAATTGTCAAACTCACTACACGATATTTTTACATTTTTCAGATAAAAATGCAGAATTTGGTCATTTCTCTTCAAATAGGGGATCAACTAGGCGACATATTCTCTGGTGAGCTTATTTTGTTTTCAAGACTCATAGATTTTGATTTATATTGTACTTGTACTCTAGAGTATGGTCTGAACGCCACAGGTAGGATCTTTACTTCTGTTGTTACTCTGATATTTATAAATTTGGTCTGTATATTGTGTTTACATGAAAGAACCTATCTATATCTATTTCCATAATGAACGCTTGTATTATACATATTATAGTAAAGATATGTCTGTAAAGTATATATTTCACGTACCTTTAAAAGTAGGGGTGTGACAGTCACCATTGAGGACTAGTTCCTAAATCACGTTAAAGATGTGAAGACACTAAAAGAGGTTTGGGACACACTTGCCACACTTTTTAAGAAGAAAAATTATGCAAAGTTACAGCAACTAAAAAATAGTTAATGACTACTTGACAATAGAATATGCCAACAAGTCAATACTTTTCTAAATTTAAGCCTACATGCATGTGAGGATATTTCTAAATTAGATCCCCATGTTTCTATTAAAGAAATGATGATTAGGAGTACTATCATTTCTGGATTAAATATAAATTATAATGGCCTCATTATCGCAATAAGCCAAAGAACTAACTCATAAAGAGGTGGAAAGTATTTTGACCAACCAAGAAGCTCTGGACTCACAAATGGCTAGATTCTCATCGAAAGAAGAGGAATGTGCTCTGTTTAGCGAAAAGAAAGGTAGTAAGGAGCAAGACTAGCAAAGGGAGCACAAGAATAAAAAATATGCTAGTGAACGTCAAGGTGGTTGGCAAAATAACTAGAAAGGAAGATATTTTCATTCGAATGGAAATTAGGTCAATCTTGAGAAACCAAAAAGACCATAAGAAGTGAGATGGAGGATGCTGCAACTATGGTAGTAAATGCTGAAATATCTCAATAATCAATCAAAGCAATTAAAGAATAGTTTAATGAGCGAATATGAGGAATCCATTACTGTAGAGACAGATAGATAACCTGCTATACCCCCTTAACTTTTACAAAGAGTATTGAGAGGAGTAGTGTCATAAATGGTCTTGCTAAGAACTGCTCCTTATGCACGATATTTCAATGTGCAGAAAAAGTGGTTACTAACCACCTTAAATTAAGTATTAATTAATTAATTGATTAATTAATTAATTCTCTAATATCCTCTCTAACTTAATCAGCTTTGTGATAGAGAGAAAACTGATAGCTAAAAGGTTGTAGGTTGGGTCTCTGCCCAAATGAGCTCATTTGTATGATCCACCTATAACAGTTTATACAAGATCGTAATAAGCTAATATGTTCTGGGTTTAATAATTAATTAAATAGCAATCCATTATTTATAAAATATTCTAACAATCTCCCACTTGTATTGCATTAATTAATTATTTGGTAAACATTATTAAGCCACTAACACAATTCAACAAGTGAAACTTCATAAAATCACTATATCCTATAGGGAAGCAAGTGATATCAAACACAAATATAATGTTTCATAATTTGAATAGAACATAATATGTTTTTTTATTTCCAACTTAGTTCAGTAAGCAAACAATACAGTCATTAATTCTTATAGAGAAACAAGTGATATATATATATATATAACAAAATCTTTAAACCCTATAGGGATACAAATAATATAAAACGCATCAAACTAAACTGAACAAAACTTGCAAAAAATATAAAGTAAACTATTGCATGATACCAAATATTTCTCAAACTCCCACTAAACTAAGACATCAAAGGAATTCACAATACCCATATAAGTTATATGGCTTTGAAAACTTTTTATGGGTAGGCCCTTGGTCAATGGATTTGCAAGCATCTATGTACTAGGAATGTGAATTACACAAGTCTGACATTCTGTAATTTTCTCTTTAAAACATGAGTTTGATATCAAAATGTTTGTACAGCTTGAATTCTTATGGTTATTAACATAGAACACCGTAGACTTATTATCATAATAAATGGTTAGAGGATACGATATAGAATCAACTAAGCGCATGCTAAATATCAGCTTCCTCAACCATACAGTCCGACGTATGGTCTCAAAACAAGCGATATATTCTACTTCCATAGAAGAGACAACTGTAAGTGTATGTTTTACACTTTTTCATAAAACAGCTTCTTCAGACATCATGAAGATGTACCCAGTTGTGGACTTATAGTAATCTAGATAAGAACCGTAATTAAAATCTGAATAGCCAACAACCTCAAGAGGATCTTATATTCTATAAGTCAACATATGACTCTTTGTATCGTGAATATATCTCATAACTTTCTTAGCAGCTTTTCAATGATCAAAGCTAGGACCACTCAGGTATCGACTAAGCACATCGACGAGAAAGGCTATATCTAGACAAGTATATACCTGCACATACATAAGGCTACCTACAGCGGAAGCATATGGTATCTTTCTCATTTTAACCATTTTCTTATCATTTTTAGGACACTGCAATTATGACAATATTTCACCTTTTTGAACAAGAGCATAAGAGGGAACGCAAAACTCCATTTTGAATTTCTTAAGTACCTGCTCAATATAAGCTGCTTGTGACAAATCAAGAATGTCACGAGATATATCATGATGAATTTGTATCCCAAGGATGAAAGAAGCTTCACCTAGATCCTTTATATCAAAATGGCATGATAATAAATGCTTTCTCTCATTTAGAAAACTTATCAAATTATTGGCTAACAATATATCATTAACATAAAGGACCAAGGTTACAAAATTGATTCCATCAAATTTCTGATAAATGCATTGATTTGAGACATTCTGAACAAAAATAAGCGAAGTAATAATTTCATCAAATTTCAAATATTAGTGCGTAAAGGCTTGTTTTAGCTCATAGATAGACCGCTTCAATTTGCACACTAAGTGCTCTTTACCAGGTTCAACAAAACCATCAGGTTGATTCATGTAAACTTCTTCATACAAGTCCCTATTCAAGAAAAAAGTCGTCACATCCATTTGGTGAAGTTTAAGATCAAATTGTGCAACTAGAGCCATAACCACTCTAAAAGAATCCTTAGTAGAAATCAAAGAGAAGGTCTCTGTACAATCAATACCTTCTTTCTAGTTATAGCCTTTAGCTACAAGTCTAACTTTATGTTTGTCAACTTCACCTGTAGATCCTCGTTTAGTTTTAAAGACCCATTTGTAACCAACTGGTTTAAACCCTTTTGGTAAGTCTACAAGTTCCCACACATGATTGCGATTTCTTCGTTCATAGCCTTTAGCCATTCAAAAGAGTGAGTACCTAATATGGTTTCTTGGAAAGACATAGGGTCTAAACTATTAATAGTATTTGAATCAAATTCTTGCAGATATACCATGTAATGATTGGGAATAACATATCTACAAATCCTTTAAGACCGCCTTAATTCAACAATTAGCTCCTTATCATCCTTTACATGTGGTTCCTCCTCACCTTCATCTTAATCCATAACAATATTTCTTTCTATTAAAAAGGGTGTCAAAGTAGGCATAGATAAAATATTGCTTTCAACACGCAAGGTGATAGACCTAGGCACAAAACTCCCACTATCCAATGTATCTTTAAAGAAATATACTCGATCTGACTCGATGACCCTAATAATGACAAACAACAACAATAACTAAGTATTTTTTCACTAAGTAGAGTCGGCTACATGAATCAAACACCGCCACAGTAGTCTATTATAAATGAGATCAACAGATAAATTATTAATTGTTAAATCTTTTTTAATAGTTTCACCAATTATTTTCTTTGGCCTCCCTCTACATCTAACTATCAGACTGCTCTCCATCTAATCTATTCTTCTCAGTATGGCTTCTGCAAGTCTTCTCAACACATGGCTAAACCACCTTAAACGAGATTTTACCATCTTCTCCATAATAGGTGCTACCCCAACTTTATCTCTGATGCACTCATTTCTAATCATATCTCTTCTAGTGTGTCCACACATCCAGTGTAACATTCTCATCTCTGCGACATTGAGTTTATCTTCATATTTCCTTTTAACTATCCAATATTCAGTACTATACAATATATCATGTCTTATAATTGTACAATAGAATTTTCCTTTAACTTTGAATTGTACGTTTCTATCACAAATGACACCCGAGGCCTTCCTCCATTTCATCCAACCCACTTCAATCATATGATTTGCATCCTCCTTTATTTCGTCGTCATTCTATATAATGGAACCAAGATATTTAAAGTTTATGACTTTTTTAAAAAGATGTTCTCCAAGTTTTACTTCCAAATTCATATTTGTTCGCTTTTTACTAAAATTACATTCCATATATTATGTTTTATTTCTACTAATACGAAAGTCATGTGTTTCTAAAACTTGTCTCCATGACTTTAACTTCCTATTTATTCCTGTTTCAATTCACCAACTAAGACTACATCATCTATAAAAATCATACATCGAGGCCCCAAATCTTGTATATGTTTAGTAACTGCATCCAAAATTAAGTTAAAAAGATATGGGCTTAGAAATGTCCCTTAATGTAGCTCTATTGTTGTGAGAAAATCCTTTGTGTCTCCATTTTATGTTTTCACGCAAGTCGTGATCCTATCATACATATCTTGTACTGCTCAAATATATGCAATACGTACTTCTTTCTTATCTAAAGTCTTCCATAAAATCTCTCTTAGCACTATATGTCTTTTCCAAATCAATAAAAACCATATGTAGATCTTTTTGCTTCCTTTGAAATCTTTCCATCAATCTCTACAATAAGTAAATTACTTCTATGGTTAACCTTCCTCACATTAACCTAAATTAATTCTCTGTGACTTGAGTTTCTTGTCTTAATCTCTGCTTAATGACCTTCTCCCATAACTTCATAGTATGATTCATGAGCTTAATCCCCCTATAGTTGGCACAATTCTATATGTCCCCCTATAAAATATGTACTCAGGAGAACTAATGCAATATCCAATAAAGAAATCGGTAACAGTTTTAGAATCAAGCTTCATTTATTGTAGATTGTAGGGTTTTACATGTGCTTTACAATCACATACTCTCATATGCTTCAATATGGGAGTCTTTCCAAAATACTATTCATATGGGGTTTTTGGAACTGACTTGCTAGGAATTTAATTCAAAATATAGACAACAGTTCTCAATGCATTACCCTATAAAAGTTTTGGCAATGAGAAGTGATTGATCATACTTTTAACTATATTTATGAGAGTAAGGTTCTACCTTTCTACTACCTCATTCTATTGCGGGATGTCAGGAATTGTATACTGAGGTTCAATATCATGTTCTTGTATATATAAAACAAATGGGTAAGGATTCCTACTAGTTTCAATATATCTTCCATAATACTCACTGCCCCTGCCAGATCTAACGATTTTAATTAATTTTTCATATTTCAATTCAACTACCGCTTTAAAATTCTTAAATGCATTTAAGGATTCTTCCTTTTCACGCAAGAGATCAATCCATCCATACCTAGAGTAATCATCTATGAAAGTGATGAAATACTTGAAATCACCTATAGCCATAGGTGCAATAGGTACACATATGTCAGTATGGATAAAGTCTAAAATATTTTTAGACCTCTTTGCCCCTTTATTTCTAGATCTAGCTGGAAATTTTCCTTTTATGCAATCGACACAAGTCTCAAAATTTTGAGAAATCAAGGTCTTGTAAAATACCTTGTTTAGTCATTCTTTCTAATATCTCTCTAGAGATGTAGCACAATCGACGATGCTACAACATAAAGGATTTGTCACCAAGCTTTTGGCATTTATGTCGAATTACTACATTGATTTAAGAATTAGAAAGTTTAATTGACCAATCATTTAAACGATATAAACCACATATTAAGGATGCATAGCCAATAATAATAGAATAAAAAAAGATATCAATCTTTTTGTTTCCTTGAAAAAATGAATAACCATTAATATCTAATACAGAAGTCAAAATTAAATTCCTTCTCGTAGAAGGTACATAAATAACATTATTGAAAATCAGAACATGTCCATAATTCAAATTTAAAGAAACAAATCCAATATATTCTACTAATGCCTTTCTCCATGCAATGCCAAAGACTGTTCTCTATGCCTCACATAAGAACTTTTTGGTTTTTAGTCCCTGCAAAGAATTCATAACATACACAGTGTCACCAAAATTCAACCACCATGAGTCAGAAGATACTTCAATACTATTAGATTCCAAACAAACTTGAGATAGAGGGGCAATTTGAAGAAATGTACCTTCCTTTTCCTGCTTGTTCTTCAGCTTAAAGCAATTAGTTTCTCTTGTAGCCAAATTTCTTACAATAATTGCAAGTGCCGTTAAAGAACTTATGTTTTGGTTTCTCATTCTTCCCACTGTTTTTCTTAAAGCTTGGTTTACCAACCTTTTGTACTTCAAAGATTTTTCCTTTCTTCTTATTCTATCCTCCAAACTGGCTACTAGAGCCATGAGATACATGATTCACAGAGTGAGAATGATTCTTCTTTATAGCTTCTTCTTGAGTAACAATCGAGATTAATTGGTCAATAGACCATTCTACTTCTTGTGAATTATATGAAGTGCTTAAGAACCCATACTCTGCCAGCAATGATTGAAGAACACAATAAACTAAGGTGCTTTCACCCAAATCAACCCTATATGATTTCAACTTGTTGTTCTAATGAACAAGTTTCAAAATATACTCTCTGACATCTGACATCCATCATATCAAGTATTATCAAGCAGTGAAAGATAATTTTCTTTTTACTTTTTTCAAATCTCTTGTGTTTATCACCAATGGCTTTTAGGTAGTTCATTGCAGTATCCTTTTTAGAAATATTATCCCTAATTTTCTTTTTAATAGTATATTTGACCACTGCCAAACAAATCCAGTTGAACTTAAACCATTGCTTATGATAGGCCTTGTCAGTAGCATTGGATTGCAAAATAAGATCCCTTGGTTTGGGTTCTCTCATAGCTAATTTTTTTTTAAAAATAGTAAGGTACATATTTAGGGATTCTTTCCGATCGTCATAGTTAGTCCTATTAAGAGCTTTCACAAAGGATAGTTGCGCAAAAGTAGAAACTAAAATCAAGAACAAAATGAAAAATAGTAATTGTGTATGCCCAACATAATTATAATACAAGATTCTAAAAACAAATTTCAGTTATGCAACCATAATGGCACATAGAGAAGACTTTTATACCATTAAGATTTGGTTCACACAAAAGTCCATACAAAAAATTCATTCAATATTTTCATACCTATGGGGTACAACAAATATTTAATACATTATAAGTGCAATAAATATACATACACACACACACACACACACACACACACACATATATATGCCTATCTTTAAAAGTCCAAATTCTTAAAATTACATTAATAGTGTCACACCTTTGGGGTATGTCCAACATCAATGCAATATGATCCTAAGCATGACAAATAAAAAAGAAATTATGACCTCTAGAACAAACTAAAGATATTTCATTAGTCTCTACAATTTACTAGGAATTAGAAAAATTTTAGGAGAATGTATAATGGTTTAAGAAGCGTATAGGGGCAAAAATGTCATTCTGGGAGTGATTTGGGGTGAAATAAAAAATGTTACTCTAGATATTTTTTGGCTGGACTAGGCTTATAATTCTACCCAATTTTTTTTCGTGTTGCACTGGGCCTTGTCATTTGGCCCAGTCTCTTACTCCAAGTGGCAGCCCAAGCCCAAGACCAAGTCCAAGCACGAGCCAAACCCAAAACTAGAATTGTCTATTCCCTCACTCGGTTAGATCCCTAGAACCCAATTCAGACTGCAGTTTCTAGTGAGACAGACACCATTATGGTTAGAAAATCACTGGAAAGTTATATCTCTCCTTGATTGACATAATTATCCCTTGAAACATTAAGATCTATAATCTTAAAATTTTTGGCTACGTAAACTTTGATCTCACCACTATGCTATGCAAACATCGATTATTCATAACACAATCACCCATCAACGATGTAAACATAGCGTGAAGCTCAAGAGACTAAAGCTCATGAATGGCTAGAGGCTAGTAGTGTGATTCTTGCTTCATGTGCGAGAGGTCACGAGTTTGGTTCTCGCAACTCTTTGATACCATAGATTCATTATGTTCTATAGTTTTTTTAATTAATTATTCATAGTAGATCCAAAATACTAGGATTCAAAGCAAGATCAAAGCAATTAAAGAACCAAGTTCCAAAATCACTAGGATTCATTCTGTTCTACAGTCCCAAAAAAAGTAAATCATGACAAGAACCCAATTCCTCATTTAGTTAAAAGACATGTGAATAGTAAATTTCATAGTAGATTCCAAAGCAACAAAATTAATATGCACAATTAACATATTAAATTGATATACTACAACCTCTACTCTGATACTAAGTGCTGAATCAAAGGAATTAAAGAATAGTTTAATGAGAATACTTAAGGAATCCCTTGCTTTAGAGACAGATACACAACCTACTAGACCTCCTTAACTTTTACAAAAAGTACTAAAAGGAGTAGTGTCATAGATGGTCTCACTAAGAACTACTCCTTATGCACGATGTTTCAACATGTAGAAGTAGTCAATAACCACCTTAAAATTAAGTAATGATTAATTAATTAATTAATTATTTCTCTAATACCCTTTCTGACTCAGTTAGCTTTGTGATAGGAAGAAAACTAATAGTTAAAAGATTGTAGGTTGGGTCTCTACCCAAATGGGATCATCTGTATGGTCTATTTATCACAGTCCATATTAGATCATATGGGCCAATCTGTTCTGTGCTTAATAATTAATTAAATGGCAATCCACTATTTATAAAATATTCCAACAGTAAAGTCCAAATTGCACGAGATTACTGATTTGAGAGTAAGATAGTGAAATGCTACAACTTCAAGAAGTTAAGAATAAAAAAACAATAGAGAAAAAGAATGGGATGCATGTGCATCATTTGTAGTTGGAGAGGAGATTGATCCTTAAGAAGAGACCAAAAAGAAAGAGGTTTCTTTTGAGACAACTATGGCATTGACTATGACTTATTAGTTAGCCATTGACTTAGTCAAGGATTGAATTATTGAGTTGGGATGCTTTAAACACATGCCTAGTGACAAAGAGAAGTTGAAAAGCATGACCAAATTCAAAGAAAATCGAGTGGTTGTGAGGGCAAATGACCCTTGACTTCCAATTACACATGTTAGGAATGTAGTGATCAATCCTATCCACGATGACAACAAGGTATGTTTATCATGTGCTTGGGATGAAGAAAAATGTACTTTTGATGCCATATTTTATGTAGGAGGGGAACTATGAAATATTTGGAACATCATATATATATATATATATATATATATATATATATATATATATAGCACATAATTGATAAAGAGGGTGAAAACTAGATCTATAGAGACAACTTGCTTAGGTAAGACACCAAAAATTGAGGTCATTGATTTGTGACACTCACATCTTAGGCATGTTAGTTACTAAAGATTGAAGATGATGATAAAGAAGGAAATGCTTAAGGGTCTACCTCACCTTAAAGAATTAGATAATATTATTGGTGTTAGGTGCAAGTGTGGAAAGGAGCATCAACTACCATATGAGAAGTTAAAGTTTCAAGGTAAGGAGCCAATGGATTTGGTTCAACGGGATGTCATCGGACTAGTGAAGCAACCTTTGATTAGTGGGTATCGCTACATAATGACATTTATTAATTATTTTTCAAACTATGTTTGGATACATTTTACAAAGGAAAAGTCATAGGCATTTTCTAAGTTTAAGAAGTTTAAAGAAAAAGTGAAAAGTGAAGTTGGTAAAAGTTTCAAAGCCTAAGCATGGACAATGAGGGAGAGTACATATATGAAATTTTGTAACTTCTTAATTAAAAGAGTGCAAGATTTGTAGATAATAAACATGTTCAAATACTCCTCAACAAAATGGCATTGTGTAAAAAAGGAAAAATAGCCATCTAGCAGAGATTTGCTAAATCGTGTTGCATACTAAGAACATGTGGGCAAAGCGCATGAAGATTGTTGCTTATGTTATCAATAGGCTTTTGCAAGCAAATTTGGGGTTTATCTCTTCGTTCAAGAAATTGTGCAAATTGAAATCCAAGGTGAGTTACTTTTTAGTATAAATTTGCATGTGTTACTGTTTATTCCAAGCTTTATTTAGGAGAAACATTGACAAGAAATCAATGCAGTGTATTTTCATGGGTTTTGATGGTTAGAGGAAGGGATGGAGGTGTTGTGAACCCATAACTCTACGATGTTACCCATCAAGGAATATGGTATTCGACAAAGCTTCCTCTTAGTGGTCACCATAACAAGTACTATTACCTAAAGTGAAAGAAATTGATGATAAAAATTCAAGAGACAATATGGTTACTTTGGTCATTTTTTCCTTAGATTCACAACTAGTCAGTCAAAAGTAATGAGCAATTTACAATCTCAAGAAGAGACAACAAATATATTTGAATCCTAACGAGCACTGTAGTGGAGAGTTAAAAATTGTAATGACTCTACAATTTAAAGAGAATTAGTCTTACAATAATGCATGTAGAGATAACCTTGCTTCTCACAAAACAAAAAAGATTTATCGAAAAAAAAAAGAATGCAGATCAAAAGATTTATTGACTGAATTTATAAAATTAGAAGTTAATAGGGGACAAAACTAAAAAAATGTTGTTTTTGAGGACAAAAAATGAGAGTTGTGTCAATCGAAATTTTTTTTCTTTTATATATTGAATCACTAACTTATATAATTATGTAATGACACTAACCATGTGTTTCTTAATGTCAAAAGTATCACGAGCAAAAGCTATATTCTTGATAGAGCCACGAATTACACTTCTTTTAGGGGAAAAAATGATGTCTTATCTAAGAAAAAAGAGAAAATCGTGTAACATATGTTGAAATTTTTGGTGGATTCTTGAACTAAAAGAATTGTGGAAGAGTTTTAATTTGAAAAGAAAGCATATAATACGTCCATCAAGATTCCCACTCAATATTGTACATTCTTTCTGTACAATGAATTTCACATTTCCCCCTTAAATATTAGAACCTAATCTCTATACTTTTTCCAAGCTCCAAATTATGATCACATTCTTGTATGCTAAATTATTTATATTTTATCTTTTATTATATTAGAGATATTGATATAATTAATCATGAGCTTTCAGTACTTATCTTAAGCTATTGTGTTGAGGTGGTCTATGACATACTTAATATAAATAATGATATGGGACTTCAAAATTATGACTAAAGTGGTGCTTAATTAACAAAAGTTTACATTTTAAATTTAATTTGTTTAATGAAAATTTCCAAAAGTACTTTATAAGCTCTAGTAAATTTCCTTAGCATCACATATCCTACCTATGAAATATATATATATATATATATATATATATATATATATATATATATATTAATTTAAATTCTAATTAATTACTCCTTCACTATACACATGAAGTTTAAGTCCATCTTGTAATGATATTATTGGCAACTATTCTTTTTGGTAGCAATCTTTTTGGCTTTTTTGGGATTTGATAACTGCATCATTCTAAAGTGAACTTTTTTGGACGCGCTTTGATTTTCTCAGGTTTGTATCTATAAGAAAGTCAAAAAAACACAAAGAAACCTCAGGCAGATATCGATCAAGCAAAAATAGACCAGATTGGTGTCTGGTCTTTTCTATTTAGAATTAGCAGGACTATTGAATTAATTTATATGGATTAGCATTAATTAATTAATTAGTTTAGATACAAAATTAATTAAGTAACCAGCATTGGCCTGACACTAAACCTATAATGGATTGAAACCTAGTTAAATGTAAATAATATGTGATAGGTCAGATTAATTACAAATTCGTTGGGTAGAAACCCCAACTTACAATCTGTTATGTAGTTGGGTAGTTTCCTATCACAATACTAACTGAATAGAGAGAGAGAGAGAGAGAGAGTTAATTCATATTTTAATACATGGAAACCCTAATTTTCTATTATAAATAGGGGCATAACTCTCTTCTCTCAACACACCAATAAAAAAGGAAACTCTCTCTTTTGAGTAGTGGGCTAGGGTTTTCTAAGTTATGGATCCACTCCACTTCTCTTCCACACACACATGGATCCCATTTGTTCTTCATCAGGTATGTTATTTATCTCTCACATATTATGCTAGCAAATGGTATCAAAGCTTCTAAGGTTTGATAAATGGTATGTTAGCAAACCCTAATTTTGTGTTGGCTACAGTTTTAGCATATATTGAACAAATTGGTTTCATATTTTAGTTTATTTGATGTTAGATTAACGATCTGTATCATCAATTACCAAAAAAATCAAGAAAATTTCATGAAATTGGACCTAATTTTTGTGGATTTAACCTCAATTTAGGATCTTTGATTTTCTTAGATAAAATTCAAAATTGATAAAGGGCTTATGATCTACATGATATCATGAACATAATTTGTGAAAATCATGCTTCAAATCTGCGTAAACACCGAGCAAATATGTAGATCTATTGGGTGCATTTTTTACTCCATTTTTTCATGGCTAGATCTGGTGTTTTCGCTCAATGAAACTGCAAATTGATTTAAGGGTTTTGTTTTGCGTCATCCTAAGATCCATATATATGAAAATCATGGCTTTTAATTGAGTAAAATAGAAGAACCAAAATCGGGTCGTTCGCTGGTTAAACAACCCAGTTTGCAGGTTTCCAGGCGAGGAAGACAACCTCACCTGGACAAGGCCCATGTGCGGGATTTAGCACATGTAGCACGTGCAAAGTTTTTTAGGCATAAAATTTTATGATTTTTTCTACCAAAATTTTTTATTTTTTATTTAAGAATTTTCTGTATAATTTATGGAATTTTTTAGTTTCATTATATATTTTATTTGAATTATACAGAAAATAATTCAGTATTTTAGATACTATACTCTCAGTTTTTGGACCCAAAATTTTATATATATGTTATTTTGTATTTTTTGACATATATATATTAGGTACTCTCCATAGTACTATGTTTTGGTCATATAATAAATTTTGGATCTTAATCTTGGGTTAAAACAATATATTTTGCATTAAATTAATGTAATTTTGTAGATTATGCAATAATGTATTGTTATATACCAGCAATTATGTTATTATTTTATATAATTATAAACTTACCTATTGTGAGCATAATTATGTAAAAATTGATGTGTTTGTAAATTATGCAATAATGGATTATTATATGGCTACAAATATAATGTTGTTTTGTATAATTATGGACTTACCTATCGTGAGTATAATTATGCAAAACTTTATGAGATCAAATAATTTGAATTCTTTTAGAATTTAAATGAATATATAATTTTGATAATGGACATGCCCTATCGCTGTGACATTGTCAAAATATATTTTGTGTTGATCTATTTTACCATGAGTCTGTTAGCAGTAAATGTATGTTTCAATGTCTGTTGTTTCCTATTGGTATGGAGATATTGAGTACATTCTTGTATGAGTACTTTTATGAGCCAAATTTGTGGTGTGCAATGAATTTCTTGGTTTATTGTAATTTGGGACCCTTCGACGGAATTATAATAAACAATTTTGTGAATATAGTTGTATAAGTTGAGTCTTGGAGGAAACCTTGTTTTATAATTATGATGCACACACATAATTAATGTTTCCTAATTATGTTCCTTCACCTTCTGTACCCATGCAACTATCAACAGTGATAACTCTCAATGGGACTAATTATGATGATTGGAAGGAGTCCCTTGACATGTATTTGGATCTGGCCAAAGAGGATTTAGCTTTTAAGAAGATAAGACTGGTAGATCTTGTTGTTGATTTTACTGCTGCTGAGAAATTTTACCATGAAAAATGGTATGACTCCAACATTGTATGTCTGATGGCGATAAAGTACATTATGGATAAGACCATCAGACAGAGTATTCCAGATAATAATATAGCTGCTGACTTCTTGAAAGCTGTTGGAGAGAAATTCAAGAAATTCGATAAGACTCAAAAAGACTATTACTTGTCACTGCTGGACACTACTTGCTATAATGGAGTGTCAGGTGTCCGAAAACACATTATGAAACTTGTGAACTGTTTCAACAATTTGAAGTCCTATAATATTGACTTGGGAGAAAGTTATTTAGTCTGGCACATTTTGGAATCTCTCCCATCTCAATACGGAGTTCTGAGGACTACTTACAATTCTCAAGAAAGAGAGTGGTCAGTCGACCAACTGATTTTATAGTCACTCAAGAAGAGGAATCACTGAAGAAGAAAAATGCCTTCACACCATCTATTAATTATTTTCTTCATGGGTCAGGAAGTAAATCAGGTGGTGATATTCAGAAAGGAAAGAAAACAGAGTCTCGCGCTGATAATAAGAAGTTTGGGTTCAAGAAAGGTGACAAAGGGCATAAGAGTTTTAAGAAAAATACATTTAAAGGTGATTGCCACTATTGTAAGAAACATGGGCATAAGATGTTTAAGTGTTACAAGCTGAAGAATAAGCGTGACAAAGAAAGTATATCCTTAGTATTTACTTTTCTAGCTCTAGTTTGTTTTGAGACCAATAGTTTTGAGGTATCTTCTGACTCTTGATGGTTGGATTCAGGTGCAATTGTTCACGTTGCAAATTCTTTACAAGGGTTCAGAAGCAGGAGGATGCCAAGAGAAAGAGAAAAGAGCATTTTGGGAGTTGAAAGAAGTGCCGCTTCAGTAGAATGCATTGGAGTTATTTCTTTATATTTTCCTTCTGGACATGTTTTGAATTTAGACAATGTTGTTTACGTTCCTTCTTCTAGGAGAAATTTAATTTCTAGTTCTGTGTTGGACCAAAGTGGATATTCTCTTTTGCAAGGAAGTGAAAAAATTGATATTTTCTATAAATCAGTCATTGTTGGTTCAGCTTTATTACAAAATAGCTTGTATTGTCTAAATTTAAATGCTTGTCATGATCACTTTACTAGTTCTCCTGTCAATGTTGCTATCGGACGCAAATGTCAGAGTTGATGAGAACTCTTCTATATTGTGGCACCGACGTTTGGGTCATATCTCTAGAGAAAGATTAGAGATAATGGTAAAACAAGGTGTGCTACGTAATTTGGATTTCTCAGATTTAGATACCTGTGTTGATTGTATCAAGAGAAAGTTTCCCGTTAGAGCTAGAAATAGAGGGGAAAATAGGTGTGGGAACGTTTTGAATCTAATTTACACTGACATATGCAGACCCATTACTCCTGTTACTATGGGTGGATTCAAATACTATATCACTTTCATAGATGACCACTCTAGATATGGGTGGATCGATCTATTGCATAAGAAATCTGAATCATTGGAAGCCTTTAAAACTTTCAAAAAAGGAAGTTGAGTTGAAAACTTGCAAGACTATCAAATGTGTCAAATTAGACAGGGGAGGTGAGTATTATGGAAGGTACACTAAGGCGGGCCGAAATCCTGGCCTATTTGCCCTATTCCTGCAAGAGCATAGTATAGAGGCTCAGTATACTATGCTTGGCACCCCTCAGCAAAATGGAGTTGTAGAAAGGCGTAACCATACTCTAATGGATATGGTCAGGAGTATGATTAGTCACTCTTCCTTACCAGAATTTCTATGGGGTGATGCCTTGAAGACTGCAGCATACATTCTTAATCAAGTTCCAAGTAAGGATATACCAAAGACTCCTTACGAATTATTCTTTCGTAAGAAACCCAACTTAAAGCACTTTCATGTATGGGGCTGTAAGGCGGAGGTGAGACCATATAATCCTCAACTCAAGAAACTTTATTCAAGAACCATCAATGGATTCTTTATTGGGTACTGCACAGGATCAAGAGGTTGTAGATTTTATTGCCCTACTCACAGTACTAGATCATCGAATCTGATCGAGTATTTTATTTTGAGGATGACTTGGATAGTGGGAGTCAAGTACCTAGGACTATTGATCTACTTGAGGAAAATATCATTCTGCCCATGTCTATTTTGTCACCTCTATCAGTAGTTGATCAATCTGATAGAGATGAAGTTATTCAGAACCCAGATGATGTTAATGAAGAGTTACCTATAAAACATTTTGAGGAACTAGTTATTTAATTGAGACAGTCTCAGAGAATTCGTAGACCAGCAATTCACGGTGATTACGTTGTTTATTTGCAAGAGTACGAATCAGATGTTGTTGATGACACAGATCCTGATTCTTTTAAGGAAGTAATGTCAAGCCCTCATTCTTCTGATTGGTTGAAGGCCATGACTGATGAGATAGCCTCCATGTATTGCAACCATATTTGGGAACTTGCTAAATTACCAGAAGGGTGTAAGCCAGTTGGTTTTAAATAGGTCTTTAAGACCAAACGAGGGGCTACTGGTGAAATTGAAATATACAAGTATAGACTCGTAGCTATAATCAGAGAGAAGGTATTGATTACACAGAAACCTTCTCACCAGTATCTACAAAGGATGCCTTTAGAGTCCTTATGGCCCTTGTTGCCTAGTTTGATCTTGAACTTGACCAAATAGATGTCAAAACTGTGTTTCTAAATGGAATCTTGTTTGAAAAAGTTTATATGATTAAGCCAGATGGCTTTGTTGGATCAAGGAAATAGCACTTAGTGTGCAAATTGAATCGATCCATCTACAGGTTGAAACAAGCTTCTAGGCAATCGTATCTAAAGTTTGATGATGTTGTCACCTTACTTGGATTCATTGAAAATGCTTCAGATCAATACATTTATCATAAATTTGATGGGAGCAATTTTATCATTCTTGTACTCTATGTCGATGACATCCTTCTAGCCAGCAATTTTGTAAGTTTTTTTAATGAGACAAAACATATGCTCTCATGCTACTTTAATATGAAAGACCTTGGTGAGGCTTCATTCGTTCTTGGGATTCAGATCCATCGTGATAAGTCTCGTGGCATTCTTGGTTTGTCTCAGGAAACCTATATTGATCGAGTACTGAAGAGATTTAATATGCATTATTATATTTCTTATGCTGCACCTGTTCAGAAAGGTGAAAGGTTGTCCAAATCACAGTGTCCTCAAAATGATATTGAGAGGACTGATATGAGCAATGTTCCATATGCTTTTGTTGTTGGCAGTTTAATGTATGCTCAAGTATGCACTCGTCCGGACATAGCATTTACTATCAGTGTGCTTGGTAGATACTTGAGTGATTCTGTTAAAGATCATTAGAGAGCTACAAAGAAGGTCATAAGATATCTGCAAGGTACAAAACATCATATGTTGACTTTTAGAAAGTTTGATCCATTTAAAATTGTGGGGTACACGAAGAAAAATTATGCATCTTGTGTGGATGATTGTAAATCATCGTCTGGATACATCTTCATGACGTCTGGAGGAACTGTTTCGTGGAAGAGCATAAAAAAGACACTCACAGCTACCTCAACTATGGAAGCAGAGTATGTCGCTTGTTATAAGGCCACTTGTCAGGCCATATGGTTGAGGAAACTGATATTTCGCATGCACCTTGTTGATTCTATATCATAACCTCTAACCATTTACTACGATAGTTCGTCTGTTGTATACTTCTCTCAAAATCACAGGAATTCTAGTCGTACTAAAAACTTTGATGTTAAGCTCCTGTTTGTTAGAGAGAGGATTGCTGAATCTCAAACTCGAGTGGTTCGCATTCTTGGTGAACATATGCTTGCGGATTCGTTGACCAAAAGCCTACTCATAAGAGTATTTCGAAATAATATAACTCATACAGGTCTTGTTAAAACTTTTGATGATGCCTTGGTCTAGTGGGACTCTGATCAGTTGTGTCTTTAAGAGACATTTTGATGTAATTTTGACATCTTTGAATGATTAAAGTCCATTTACACATTCCATTATATTTAAATTTTGAGACATTATTTATGATTAAATGTATCATTTGTTTTCCTATCAAATTCAATGATCTTGTGTTAATGTTTCACTTATGAATTTTGTTGATGTTTAGTGTATAATGATTACTTAATATTTTTTGAAATTTTGTTATTCTGTTATTTTTCCTAATAATTGATTAATGCTATCCAAGTGGGAGATTGTTGAATTAATTTATGTGGATTAACATTAATTAATTAATTAGTCCAATACAAAATTAATTAAGTAATCAGCATTGGCCTAACACTAAACCTATAATGGATTGAGACTTGGTTAAATGTAAATAATATGTTATAGGTCAGATTAATTACAAACCTGTTGGGTAGAAACCCCAACTTGCAGCCCGTTATGTAGTCGGTTAGTTTTCTATCACAATACTGACTGAATAGAAAGAGAGAGAGTTAATTAATATTTTAATACATGGAAACCCTAATTTTCTATTATAAATAGAGGCATAACTCTCTTCTCTCAACACAAAAAAAAAACTCTCCCTTTTGAGTTGTGGGCTAGGGTTTTACAAGCTATGGATCCACTCCACTTCTCTTCCACACACACATGGATCCCATTTGTTCTTCATTACGTATGTTATTTATCTCCCACATATTATGCTAGCAAGGACCAGATTGGAGTCCAAAGGATCTATTATCTCCCATGGTGGGGCCGCCGTGTTCGCCTAAAAGTTTTGGTTAAAGCCTCTAAGGTGCCTATGATAATCTTTCTTCCTTTCTATATGTCCTTGATTCCCTTTCATATTTCAGCTAGCTCCTTTAACATTTTTTTTTAAAAAATGAATATAGCATTATTTTATGGTGGTTGTTTTCAATCAACCAAAGAATGAATGGGAGACTTGATTAACATCGGATTGTTTCCTATTTTTGCTTGGTTTGTTATATACGAAACATATCAAGTTATAGGAGTGGTTTTGTCACTTTGTATGTGAGAGGTGAAGAGAAGTGATTTAATAACCTTCAAAGTTAATATAAGTCAAGATTATTAATGATAATTCCACTAATTAGGAGTGTGTGATATCACTTGGAAATCACCGTAGGCATTTGGTTCATTGATTGGAGACAGGATTTCCGAAAATGTTATATGAGAATGATATATTCTTATATTTAGTTCAAATTCAAAAATAAATTTCTTAAGAATATGAAATTCCCAAGAATACATGGGGGAGAGATGGAAAAGTTATATTCTTATGGGATGGGAATATTTTTTATAAAGTTAAAAGATTTTTTTGCTCTCTTACTATATACTTCCAACTCTAAACACAAACTCCAACTTTTAAAATCTAAATTCTAAACCATAAATCATCTTGTCTTCTTACCTTAAACCTTAAATATTAAATCTTAAACCTCCAAATTCCAAACCACTTGTAACTATTTATGAATATGCAATCTTGACTATCACTTCAGATTTAAGGATTATTAGCCTCTCCTTTTTGTCTCACATAAAATCATTCTTCTAATCTGATATGTTCCCTATGCATATTTCAAAATTAGTTCAATTTTAAAGTGTTGCTGAGGATGGGTGTATTTATTAATGTTAAAAAATTTTAAAAAATTAAAATCATCAATCTAAATTGCTAATGAGGTAATAATTATATAGTTCGCATAGAAATTAGAAATTGATTTATTTTAATAAATAAATTAGATGGAGAATACTATTCTATTGATGTTAAACTAGATAGACTAAATTAAATTATTGAATAAATTAGAGAGATTAAAAGTATAATTTAGCTAAACAATTGAGTTAATGCAGATAAAAAAAATTTTGAAGTGGAACCTTATAAAGTATCTTATGTCTCATATTTTAATTAGCTGATGAGGTTAGGAAATCGTCTATAGGTTAGAATCTTGATCTTTGGTAGAAAATTTTATTTTACTAAGTAGGAGCTACAAAGATGAAAGTTTAACTAACTAAATAATGAAATCTTGATTCACTCTGCTATCCTCTGAAGTACAAACTGCATGGACACATATCACTGGGGGATAAAGTGTGATAGATTAAGTTTTGGAGAGTGGAACTAATTATAAGAGTATGTCTTATTAATTCTACTCACTCTTAAGGCCTTGTTTATGAGTTTTGAAGAGAGTGAGGAATTTGGAAGAGTATGTCTTATTAATCCCATTCCCACTCACTTTTAAGGACTTGTTTAGGAGTTTTGAAGAGAATGAGGTGAAATGATCATTAATAGTGGGCAAAGTGGAAAGGGAAAGAGTTTCCACTTCATTGTTTGATAGAATGTTTAGAACTTACAATTTTATTAATAGAGCGAGGTGAATTTGAATGGTAAATTTTTTAATGATATTCTTAAGCATATTAATTTTTAATAAAGGATAAGTAAACTGAAAAAAAATAAAAGAGTAAATAAGAAAATGATAAACTATCCCAAACCTCCCAATCTAAAAGGGTTTCAAAATTAGGGCGTAAAATAGTTAGGATGAAAGAATAAATGCACTGAATTGTCCACACCATAATATTTCCTTTGCTAATTAATATTGACTACCATTAAGGAAGTCTTTAACTTATATTGGTCATAGAATGTATTTTGGTAATGTTTTCTCGCTCATCAATAAAAATAAACAACTTTTTTTTTGTTTCTCAATATATCTCTATAGACTACAAGTATTGTAATATACTAATATCTCTTAAGCTGTGTTGTGATGAAGAAGTCTTTTCAACAAGTATCTCCTTTAAGAATCAAACTTGTATCCTTGTTTTGGGAGTATAGTTTGCTTACCACTAGGCTCAACATTTATTAGTATAAACAACTTTTTTTTGGTAATAAATTGGTGTAGGAAATGGAAACACCATTTTGGGTTAGAAACGTATTGACTAAAGCCTTTCCCAATGTGGCTTCTCCAAGAATGAACAACTGTTGTTCTTGGAGTTTAAATAGTTGTTACCATTGTGATCAGCCAACATTTGATTAAAAATAAGCAACTTTTGGTGATGGGAATTAGCATCACATAATGAGGTTATTGTGAAGCCTTTTTGTTATCATTGAAAGGTCTTTGCATGTCAAGTTTGGTTGCCACTTAAATGATTTTCAATGACAAGTTTTGGTGTCATTGAAAATATTAGTGACGAATAATTTGTCACTGAAAGTTCAATAAAATTTATTTAGTCTACGTAAAAATTACTTGTCATTACTAAAATCTTTATTTGCACTACAAATATAATAACCAAAATTTATATTAAAAAATTATAAGTTATACAGTACAAGAAACTGACGATTCTGTGACCACTAAAGTCGTCACAGAAAGTCAAATAGTCGTCACCTCTCCGTTGCCAATACGATCGTGGCTAAAGGTTATTAGTGACGACTTTCAAAGTCGTCACTCAAAGTATACTTTCAGTGACGACTATAATCGTCACTGAAATAATAAAATAGACTTTAAAAATCTCATCAGAGGGTTTTAGTGACAACTGGAGTCGTCACGAAATATGTTTTTAGTGACGACTTAGTAAGTCGTCATGAAAAATATCGTACGATCATTGTTTTAGTGACCAAAAAAGTCATCACAAAAAAATGTTTCCATGATGACTTTATGCGATTGTCACAGAAGGCACCCCTTTCAGTGATGAGAGAGTCGTCACTGAATCATTTTTGAATTTCTTTTGGCAATTGTGGATCATATGTTTAGAGTTTCAGTGACGATCTAAGTCATCACTAAAGACAACTTTTAGTGACGACTTACATAGGTCGTCACTAAAAGTTTTATGAAAATATGGATTCAGTGACGAAATAGTTGTCACTAAATCCTATCTACTAATTTTTTTTAAAGAAAATTAGACGTTTGCATTTAAAAGCAAAGCATGCATTACAAAAATAGATGAGAACAAAGAAATAAAATGATATTAAAAATAAACAATATACATTATGAAAATAAATGAGAACAAACAAGTATAATAAAATGATATATATTAAAATAATTTGAACTACAAATATTTGTTGATAGACAACTGTAAAATATCAGTTAACAAAAATAATACACATAGTGAAATATTAACAAATTAAAAACTATCAAGTCAACGATTCTCTTGGAATTGTTGGTGTTGCATTAGTTGCAGAATTTGGTACAACACTCCCTTCTGTAGCTACTGAAATTTGTTCCTATTTATAGCAAATAAAAACAAATTAATACTCAACAAGTAATACAAAGTAGAAGCTAATTAAATAATAACAATTACTATAAATGTAGTTTAATAATTTCTAACTATCAAAAAGTATCCAAAGAAAAAAAAATTCATATATACTGATTCAACATAAGCAAAGGCAGTTGAATTTATATCAACAATGTTTGAACCCCTAAAAAAAATGATAAATGACAAAGGCTAAAAGAACACAATAATAAAAATTGTATGCTTCTGAGAGGTTTAAGACAAGGAATCACATTATTGAAAACTAGCAATATTCCAAGAGCAACTATCATACAAAATAAGACCTCTAACCAAATCAAGTTACTCCAAGGAAGAAAACTACAATAGTCACCAAAGATGGTGGTTTAAACTAATAAAAGAACCATCCCCAATTTTCCAAGCTAAATTATTTCAAGGAAATTTAGCCCCAAAACTTTGGTAAGTAAAGATTGAGGCAATTCTATCATTATCTAAATTTGCGCAGCCAATAAAGCAAGATTAAAACAATGCATATTTCTAAAACCCAAACATCCTTGGGCTTTGTCTAGTCAAAGAGATTGCCAATTCAATAAATACATTCTTGGTTTGTTTTTTCTAAGACCCCAGAACAAATTGGTTACTATCAACTCTAACATCTTACAAGATTTTATGGGTAAATCTATACATAAGAGATAGTAAACTAGGATAGCTTGCAAAACTAATTGAATTACTTGAATCACATATAGAGAAATTTGAAATCTGTCCTTATAATTATCAACCCAAGTACTAAGTTAATTCCAAGTTTGGAAGCATATTTTATCCCAACATTGGAAAGAAATCTCTTAAGTATGTGAGGAGTATTAGGACAAGAGAACAAAAGAGATTTATTAAAAACTAATCTATAGACCTACCAATCTTTGATAAAGATCCAAAATATATTTCACTTTTTGACAAATTTGAACATGCAAACCTATGCCTATAATTATATAGATATTCTGATGTTCCATTTAAATGTGCATTTTTCAGCAAGCTATACTTTATATGGAATATGGGAGCTCCAAGAACTGCGTGTCTTACAATGCAGCCAAATAGAAAGTAGAGTACAATAGTAATAGAAAGAAACCAAACAGCCAAATAGAAAGCATGGATAGTATGTGTTGCAACAACCGGATCAAAATAAAACTTCCATTGACAATACGCACATACATAGCAGTAATAAAGCTCATAACAGAAAGCAAAACAAGAAGAAGAAGAACAACAACAACAACAACAAAAGCAACAAACTAAATTAGATATTGCGGGTTGAAAGCATGGACAGTGGAACCTTCCTCCTCAAGATGTTCTTTCCAACTTCTCTAACTTGGATGAAGAAGGACAAAAGAGGGAAAGGCTCTAAGGTTTCTCCAAGATCACTATTTCAAGAATCCATAAAACATGTAGGAAATGAGTGGCGGATAAAAAACCTTTTCCAAGTAGGAGAAAATAGAAGCGACGTGAAAGGTAGTATAAGTGAAAGCACCAACAGTAATGGCAACAGAAGCAGGTAGATATGTAATTTTCTTCAGAAAATCAGCTTTGAATACACAATTTTCAGTTACAGTATGTAGTTCAACAACTAACTAAAATCCATTGCCTGAGAAAGCCACAAATAAAGCAGAATATCAAAGAACCCAAATAAAACAATTTTTCTTTAGTATATTCCTATAATTGATAACTGGCGCATATTTTGCTACCTACTTTACTAGGTACGTTGATCGCAATTCCCCACTTAGTTGCTGGCCCTTCTTTCTTTACACAAAAACAAAGAAATAGGGAGGATGCATTTTGAATAAGAATGCTTAAATCCTTGGATAGATTGGTGTACCACGGGGAAAAAATGTTGGATTTAAGAATAACAGAGGTATAAAGGTATTCTTGAATTCTTGGGTTTGATTGTATGTAGGTCGTTCATTGGATTTTTCATGTTATGGAAAATGTCTACGAAACTGTCTAGGGCATATAGTATAAGCCGCAAGACCGGGTACATCTTGCACTATATCAGCTAAAAAATTTTGTACAACTGAGTACAAACATGATACCCCCTTTATAATGAGTCCAGAAAGCATGTGAATAAGGGCTTTTATCATAAACCTTATCTTGATCAAATTGAAATCTGCCTTCACACCACGCATGGTATTGTGAGCTCTACTTCCTACATGTTTTTTTCACTCTCATCAAAGATTGATTAAAACAACCAGCTACTGAATCTAGCCATCCCAAATGCAAATCAAAACAATCCTTGATATACGAAAAGGGCACTACTAGACCAACAAATAAAAAAAGAAAGGGCATCAAATGAAAACAAATTAAACATGGTTTAAGCAATTAACAATTTTCATTTGCGTACTTAACAATTAATAGAATCAACAATTAAGAGAAGCACTGATTTTGTTTAACTCCTCTTCTTGTTGACATTATTCTTGTTATACAAAGATGCGATTACTGTTCAAAAGGGGGTGAGGGATAAGTCAGGGCAATGAACTCCTATTAACCATATCTCAGAACTCAAAATTATGAGTCATCACTAAAAGATGAACATTGTCAATAGCATAATATCTACCATATTCTAATGAATAAGATAAAAATCACTAAAAGATATACCATTATTTCAATTAGCACCAAGAGAAGGCCTTGAATTTGAAGCCACTTCGATGAAAATAAAAAGGTTATATATGGATGGAAGGGGCAAAGATGCTTACAGTATGCTCATAAAGAAAAAAAAAACAAGAGTTTAAAAGACCAAATATTAGCCAAAAGATATTCTTTATTGCCATTAAATGTTAAATTGTTAACAATATGGTACATCTAGTCAAGCACTCCATATTATTTACCCACCAATAAACCTTGTAGTTGCTGATAATAACAGTTTACATGACCAAGATACCCACTATTTCTTTAAGTATTATTTTGGAACTCATGATAAAGGAGAAATAATCTCAAATTTCAACAAAACAAAAGGATAGCAAAGTACTGCTAGCAAACAATGAGGAAAAGGACATAAACCTTAAAAATGCTAAGAAAAATTAGTAACATTATTATTAATCAATGTCTTAATTCCCACATAATAAACAAGTTGACTACCCATTATATTTCTATATATGCTCCTTTTGCAAAGCGGTACACTTTTAAAAAGTTCAATGGGCCAACTATAGTGAATGAAACAACAAAAAGAAATTGTATTAGCTTGTCAAGATATCAATCTCCAAGAAACTCAGTCATAATAAAATAATGAACATACATAATTACCTGTTTCAAAGATGAGATTAAAGAGGCCATCTGTGCTTGCAACCTTTCTTCAATTTGTGATTGCAACAATGCATGCATCCTCTCTTCTCGTAATTTCATCTCTTCATGCATCTCCCCACGTAGTTCTACAGCAACCTCTTCACGTATTTTTCTCTTTTGCTCTTGAGGATGCTCGGAAGTGATTTGCTTATAAGCTCTTTTGGAAGGAGGTCTAACTCCATGTCCTTTGCCACGAACATACCCCATCTTTTGACCAAGAACTTGGGTAAAGATTTCTTCATTGCTCAAACTAGAAGCGTTTTCCTGAGATTGCTTGGCTAGAATATCTTGCAGTTGGCCCTATATTTAAATCAAGTATGCATTTAGAATAATATCAACAATATAAATTAAAAGTTATACAAATTAATAAAATTAAAGTATACATGAACTTCTTGGGACTTTGCATCCGACCATATAACTTCTCCATCTTTAGTTTTATGGGTATGTTGTATCTCCTATATCTTGTCAATTGGCACCTTCTCTCCAGTTTTAGGATTTCTCTACAATAAAATAGCATGAATACTAAATGATGGAACAAGAATATGCACCTAAAGACATGCATGACAATAGGCATTTTAAAATATCACCGTTGATTCCTCAACTTTGGCAAATGACCGCGAACCACACATATGATTTGTTGTTAGCTTGGCCCTATTCTGTGCATTCGTTGAACTTTTTCCCTACAATAAACTCCATAGCCAATCTCGTTACACATTTTGTATAATAATGCTATTTAAATAAGCTATAACAGAATACCTTAAAGTCATATGTGTAACAACTGACTCACTAGTGCCATTTTTCATATATCTAAATCATAAAATGTTCCTTATTATCTATAAATTTTTGTAAAATGTCTAACTATCCCATAATTTAACCTATTCACTTATATCGTTTATTATCTTTCTTGGATAAGCATAAAAGTGCTTCAGGCTATCCCAAGCATTTTAAAAATTCAATTCCATATAGGCAACTACCTAGGCATGCCATGCATTACTTATATCATAAAGGATCTCATGCCATAAAGGAAAAGGGTACAGTCCATAACTTATATTACATCATATTATAAGCTGTCTAACAGGGACTTGGAACTTAACTAAGTCATTCCACACAAATATTGCACAATCAAGGAAAATAAATTCATGATCATATGGGTCAACCTTGAGACCCCTGTTTCTCACTTCTGGCTAAAGTACTTGGAATGTGATTATGTGGACATAAAAAGTGAGATGACAATCTCAATAGCTAGCAAATTTTTCAGAAAAATAGTGCACATTCCATTCCTTAAAACATCTCAAATTATTTCACTGAAACATAAGCACTGACCATACATCATACATACGGCATCTTGGTCACGCGGACCCATAACATCATGGTCTACTTACCCAATGCAGTCAAATGCGGCCATACCTGCAAAGGGCTATGCATCTCCTATTATTGGCCAATCGTGAGGAAAATGAGGCTTACTTGGCACCCTTTTGTGCACCCCCTTAATTCCCAAGAATGCATACATAACATATCTTTAAACCATCATTCATCATAGCATAAAAGTCAGGCAACCAGTGAAATTTGATAAATTCATGTTCATAAACATAAGGAGTGTTTTAAGGAAAAGCTAGCTACCTCAATTCCAGCACAATCACTTCCTTTCCAAGGCTGGCAAGGTTACTACCAGCAACTCAAACTAAAACATACAAGAATTCTTGGTTAATGCATGCATATTAGGTCCTAAAGCTATAAATACTTAGTTTAAGAGCTTCTACTCCTCAAAATAAAACTATGATTTTGTTGAGATTTGGAGTTGTTATTAAATATGACAAAATTTCTCTAAAAATTCTAAAATTTTGTATGGAGGAACCTTTACATGTGTATTTTATTTTGTAATTCTCTCAGCCCTTAAATATTCCATTCAACCCCAAAAACTATCTCCATACTCAGGACAATACAATTTAGTTTCAATTTCATTTCTATTCTATTTCACGTCCATTTGGATTAGTAAAACTACTTCAAAATTCATGATATTTTATGTGAAGCATCGTAGAAATTTTATATAATTACCATAAAATTTCAAATAAAAAATAATTCTTTTGACCCCTCAAATGACCCACGTTTTAAGGCTGTCTCCGGTTATGGCCTGTTCTGCCTCATTTTCAGACTACCAAATTTATACATTTTATTATGTACCTTAACCTACCCAAAATTTTCTACAATTTGTTAGGATGATTAATTAGGATCCCTTTAACATGTCATAAAATTTTTATACAACATTTCAACATCTAACCCCTTCAAAATTTTGTCTTTCCATCAACAGTCTAAGCTGTCTAGGAAATTATCCTCAACACTATTTTAATTGTAAAAGACCTAGTTGTAGGTTCGAAAAAATCATGAAACTTTCCAGAATTGATTATGAATATTTTAAGACTCCGCTCACTAAAAATTAGAGAATTTAAAGGTCATTTACTAAATTTACTAAGCCAATATTTTCGGGTGCAAAAACATTTCTATTTTCTCAATCTAACTCTTCTATGCTCTATGACCTTTACTCACTAATCAGACCCTAACTCACTCATATGGACTCAAACTTTTGTGATTCTAGTGGTTATGTGACCGTGAGAAATATATCTACAACTTTTATTTTAACCACGACTTCATATTCCTTATGTATTATTTCCATAAATTCGAAAACAAAAGCTATTATTCACCAGCTTGGATTCCAGACCCGATTTTGACCTCTCATCACTCCATGGACTATAAATCTCTCATTTTATGTCCGATTGATGTGATTCCAAATGCTATGGAAGGCTAAGACATAGGACTAAAACTTCTATGTTGAACATATTTTCATATTTTAGACAGAAAGTCCTCCATGTGGGCCCGAAATTTAACCTAATAAACTCAAAATCGGATTTTTATAAGAAGGCAGACTTACCTTATGTAAACCTACTCCTATGGCTCTCAATTTGTAGCTTCCTTCTCCTCTTGATTTCCTTTGCAACTTAGCCACGTTTCTTGCACCAAATATGGGTTGATGAAGGCTTCAAACCTCAGCAATTACTCTCACTCTCACTGCCTTATGGTGAAGGAAGACAACTCTTCATTTGTTTCCTGGTTTTCTTCACTCTCTTCCTCCTCTCTCAACCTTCTTCTTCTTGCTGGCACCCTCTCCCTCTTCCTTCCTCTTCCTCTTCAATTTTTTGGGCAACTTTCCTATCTCATTTCTCCTACTAGCGTGAGGCAAGGTTGAGTGATTCTACTGCTACCAAAGATGCAAGCTGCTGGGTACTAAAGGTTGCTGGAGTTCTTGAACTTTGCAGGGTAGGGGAGTAGGTTTTGCTGCAGCTCTCCATGTGGGTTTGTGCATGTGTAGCTCTATTATATTATGCTCAAAGGGTGGGTGGTTGTTTTACACGTAAGAGGGACTTAGGTTGCCAAGAAAAACTGCTGCAAGATACTCTGTTTTCCTGGCGTGAAGCTGTTGCAGGTGTGTGAGTTTTTGCTACATGTGGGGCAAGGTTTTTTGCTGGGTTTTGGTACAAATGTGGCGTGTGATTTTTACTGCCATGTGGGACGTTTTGTGCTTGATTTTGGTGGGGCAAGTTGGCATGAAGATGCTGCCATGTGGGTCTGAAAGTGTTGCCATGTGGGATGCCTTTTTTCCTGGTTGATGTGGCGCTGGTTCTGCTACCTTTGTGGATGGTTTTCTCTGCTTGCATGTGGCACTAATTCTGCTGGTTTTAGTGGAGCAAGGATGGCTTGTTTCTACTGGGTTTTGGTGGAGGTGTTACTGCTTGGTTTATGGAGCAAGAGTTGGACGTTTTTCTGCTTGGTTTAGGAGCAAGGGATGGTGTGTTTTCCAGCTTGCATTTCCTACGTGCATTTGTGTCTTTACCCCACCCAAAGCTGTTGGTTCCCTTTTTTTCTGGGTTTAACTCCTCACGTGCATGCATGGGTGTATATTATGATATGCATGGTTTGAATGAGAGAAATGCAACTATATATGTATACACGTAGAGCTTCCCCTTTGGCATGTGTAAATATATATATATATATATTGCATACATAATGCTTCTTCCTTCCTTATCATTTTCCTAATCCTAAATTAGTAGTATCCTAAGGAATATATTTGTATCATATTCCTCTAATTTATGCTCCAAAAATATTTTATTTATATTACTTCTAACCATGAAATGGTACCACATTTTTATAAAGAATTTTATTGTCATCAACTACCCATTTTAATTCTTGTTCATATATGTCTTAATTTATGACTAACCCTAGACTAGTAATGTTTAAAAAAAATGTATTTGTGTCCTCTCTCAATCCCTTATAATCTTAAAATTTTTATTTACATTAACTATGTTACCTATTTTATGCTTGCCTTATAATCATATAACTAAGCATCTTGATTACTTGTCATATGTGTTTTCTACTCATCCTTAAATTTATCTAACTTTATTAAAGGCTTAGGATGTTACATTTCTTTCCCCCTTAAAAAAATTTTGTCCACAAAATTTAACATACCTTTTTCAAATAGATGTGGATGGTAAGCCATGCTAAACCTAAGCTTAGTACCTAAAACATTTTGTAAGGATCTCCAAAATCTAGAAGTAAACCTGGGGTCCTGATTAGAAATAATACTATTAGGTATCCCATAGAGCCTAACTATCTCATGAACATACATCTGTGCTAACTTGTCTAAAGTATAGACAGATTTAATGGCTTGGAAGTGAGAAGACTTAGTCAGTCTATCCATAATTACCCAAATGGCATCATGGCCAGATGATGTCCTAGGCAAACCCGTGCCAAAATCTACTGAGATGCTATCCCATTTTCATTAAGGAATATTTAAGGGTTGAAACAATCCCGCAGGCTTCTAGTGTTTTACTTTGAATTTCTGACACACTAAGCACTTAGACACATATTAGGTTATGTCTATTTTCATTCCAGGCCACCAAATTTTTTTTTAAGTCCTGACACATCTTAGTGGCTCTAGGATGCAAGGTATACATACTCTTGTGAGCTCAGTCAAGATACTATCTCTTAATTCCTTCACCTCAGGTACACACAGCCTCTCTCCACACTTAATAAGCCCATCCTTAGAAATATAAAACTCTTTAGACTTGCTCTGGGATATCTGTTCTCTAATGTTCCTTAGGTATGGATAAAAAAAAACTTGACTATCTTTAATTCTATCCCTTAGATCACTCTGAATCCATATTGGATAACTATATTTTCTTATTCCAGACTTCTATCAAGTCATCTTTGATTCTCACATGTCAACATCCTCTCATGAATCTTAAGCCTTTCTTATTTTCATTTCTAAAAGCATATCATTCTAGTTCCTATCAATTCCATTTAACTAGCCCGTTCATTCTAAGAAGACTTTTCTCAACAATTATTTATACATGAATTTCCAATTCAACATAATTCACATCCTAGATACTAGACTCAATTTAGCATGGTATAAAACTTCCACACAAATATCTTTAATCACTTACATTATTTTTGGACATAATTATCAGAATATTCTCCATATTTCCAAATTAAGAGTTCAAAGATTAATTTAAATCCTAATTCCCCTATTTTATTTTCCAAGAACTTCAACACCACTAATTCTCTTGATTACATTCGTCCAAGCAACATAAGGCTATCATCCGTCTATTCCTTTCAAACTTTCACTATTTTAACCTACTAACCACTTAAACATCATAATAACTGAGTTTCAAAAGAATGAATTTAACTTTTCTTGTAATGAGGGAAAAGAACTTTGCATTTAATGCCAAACATTAATAAGGGAAATGCAAAAGAGAAGGAGAATAATTAATAGAGCATGGTGCCAAAATTGAAAGTCAGAAGTTTAGACAAAGCATGGAAAGAACATTTAAAATCTGTGGCCGTAATTCTTAAAAATCTGTAAACAAAATCTAGCTGTTATTTCAGCAAATATCGGTGGCCGTAATTTTTGAAAATCTATAAACAAAATCTAGCTGTTTATTTCGGCAAAAATCGGTGGCCGCAAGGTTTGAATATATGTGCCAAAACCTACTTAAAAGCTGTTGGTATTCGGTGGAAAAATAGCACATAAAAAAAATTTTCTGAGCTTATAAAAGTCTGAAAATTAAAGAATATTTAGTTAATTGATAGGATGTAGTTGATTACTTCAAAATAGATGTAATTAATCAACTGTAAATTAACCAATCTAAATTAAAATTTCTCAAAATAGCTAGTCGACTTAATAATACCAATAGTCGACTGGCAAAATATTGGGAAGACAAAATAAATCATTTGATTGTCCCTCTTCAACAACTAACTGGTTTGCATATTCATTCTTTTTCTGTTTTTTTTTTACAATTACACCTATCACCTAAAAGTTTCCTTAAAGAATCAAGACATCAATGCTTCATTGAGAACAACAAAGAAAAGACAAATTTTTGATGATATCTTAACCTTATTCTCTTTATGTGCCTAATATGAACGACTATCACAACTATGGTACATATATATTCTTGCCGTCATTTTTAAAAATTTCACCTTCAATTTAGCTTATATCCACCAATCACTCCATATAGCTGTTCTAATTATTCCTAGCCTATTTGCATATATATCATAAGTATGCCCTTCTCTAAGTACTATAAATGCGCACGTTAATATCTTTACCTTCATACTCAAAGTTAAAGTGTGTGCAGCTATGGAGGGAATCACATTCCGTCAGTTTTGAAATATTTGTGTCTTTTGTGGTTCCAGTCCTAGGAAAGATGGAGAGTATGTAAAAGTAACACAAAATCTAGGTATGGTGCTGGCTAGGAGAAAGATTCATTTAGTCTATAGTAGAGGTAACCGTGGGTTAATGAGATGCGTGTCTACAACTGTACATGCAGGAGGATATCAAGTTCTAGGTGTTATTCCTACAGCTCTAGCTGCATCAAACATCATAGGGAAGACAATTGGGGAAGAATTTAGAGTAGTTTCCATGCATGAGTGCATGGCTAGAATGATAAGCAATGCTGATGCTTTCATTGTCTTACCAAGGGGTTTTCGTACTTTAGAAGAGATTTTCCAAATAGTCTCTTGGGCACAACTGAATATGCATCACAAACCGATAGGTTTGTTAAATGTTAACCATTTCTTTGATGGTTTGTTGTCTTTTCTTGATCATGCTGTGGAAGAAAGGTTTATCCCACACTCAGCACGACGAATTCTCATCTCAACTTCAAATGCTGAGGAGTTGATTGATGCTTTACAAGCATATGTTTATATACCTAATCCAACTATGGCTCATATAGAATAGACAACAGACAACCGCAGAAAGCGTAAATTGGACTTGGATCTTCATCTGTAACTGTAGTAGGACATAGTCATTGTTGTACTACTTCTACTTTCTTAAGGTCAATTACCAACTATACTCCTTTAGAGTTGGTAAAACTATCTTTAAATGTTGCTTATAATCCTATGTATTCTAGAAACATATTAGTATTTCGTTAATAAATGTAAAAATAAATTGATCCAGGTATGGTTTAATTACTATTTATCAAGTCTATAAATGCAACTAGGGCATTTGTCAAACCAAATGACACTGCCAAGAACTCATAATGCCCATAACGAGTCCTAAAAGATTTTCTGAATATCCTTAACCCTTATCCTTAATTGATAATATCCATATCTCAAATCAATTTAATTTTTGACAAAACGTTAAGCACCCTATAGCTGGTCAAATTGATCATCTATATGAGGTAATAAGTATTTATTCTAACACACAGTTAATTCCTAGATCTACCGCTCTGATACCAACAAATGTAACACCTGACTCACTAGTGCCATTTTTCATATATCTAAATCATAAAATGTTCCTTATTATCTATAAATTTTTGTAAAATGTCTAACTATCCCATAATTTAACATATTCACCTATATCATTTATTATCTTTCTTAGATAAGCATAAAAGTGCTTCAGGCTATCCCAAGCATTTTAAAAATTCAATTCCATATAGGCAACTACCTAGGCATGCTATGCATTACTTACAACATAAAGGATCTCATGCCATAAAGGAAAGGGGTACAGTCCATAACTTATATTACATCATATTATAAGTTGTCTAACAGGGACTTAGCACTTAACTAAGCCATTCCACACAAATATTGCACAACCAAGGAAAATACATTCATGATCATATGGGTCAACCTTGAGACCCCTATTTCTCACTTCTGACTGGAGTACCTGGAATGTGATTATGTGGACATAAAAAGTGAGATGACAATCTCAATAGTTAGCAAATTTTTCAGAAAAATAGTGCACATTCCATTCCTTTAAACATCTCAAATTATTTCACTGAAACATAAGCACTGACCATACATCACACATACAGCATCTTGGTCACGCGGACCCATAACATCATGGCCTACTTACCCAATGCAGTCAAATGTGGCCATACCTGCAAAGGGCTATGCATCTCCTATTATTGGCCAATCGTGAGGGAAATGGAGCTTACTTGGCACCCTTTTGTGTACCCCCTTAATTTCCGAGAATGCATACATAACATATCTTTATACCATCATTCATCATAGCATAAAAGTTAGGCAACCAGTGAAATTTGATAAATTCAAGTTCATAAACATAAGGAGTGTTTTAAGGAAAAGCTAGCTACCTCAATTCCAGCACAATCACTTCCTTTCCAAGGCTGGCAAGGTTACTACCAGCAACTAAAACTAAAACATACAAGAATTCTTGGTTAATACATGCATATTAGGTCCTAAAACCATAAATACCTAGTTTACGAACTTCTGCTCCTCAAAATAAAACTATGATTTTGTTGAGATTTAGAATTGTTATTAAATATGACAAAATTTCTCTAAAAATTCTAAAATTTTGTATGGAGGAACCTTTACATGTTTATTTTATTTTGTAATTCTCTCAGCCCTTAAATCTTCCATTCAACCCCAAAAACTACCTCCATACTCAGGACAATATAATTTAGTTTCAGTTTCATTTCTATTCTGTTTCACATCCATTTGGATTAGTAAAACTACTTAAAAATTCATGATATTTTGTATGAATCATCCTAGAAATGTTATATAATCACCATAAAAATTTCAAATAAAAAATAATTCTTTTGACCCCTCAAATAACCCACATTTTAAGACTATCCCCGATTATGGCCTATTCTGCCTCATTTTCAAACTACCAAATTTATACATTTTATTATGTGCCTTAACCTACCCAGAATTTTCTACAATTTGTTAGGATGATTAATTAGAATCCCTTTAAGATGTCATAAAATTTTTATACAAACTTTCAACATCTAACCCCTTCAAAATTTTGTCTTTCCATCAACAGTCTAAGCTGTCTAGGAAATTGTCCTCAACACTATTTTAATTGTAACAGACCTAGTTGTAGGTTCTCAAAAATCATGACAATTTTTAGAATTGATTATGAATATTTTAAGACTCTATTCACCCAAAACTAGAGAATTTAAATGTCATTTACTAAATTTACTAAGCCAATATTTTTGGGTGCAAAAACGTTTCTATTTTCTCAACCTAACTCTTCTATGCTCTATGACCTTTACTCACTAATCAGACCCTAACTCACTCATATGGACTTAAAGGTTTGTGATTCTAGTGGCTATGTGACCGTGAGAAATATATCTACAACTTTTATTTTAATCACGACTTCATATTCCCTACTTATTATTCCCATAAATTCGAAAACAAAAGCTGTTCTTCACCAGCCTGGATTCCAGACCCGATTTTGACCTCTCATCACTCCATGGACTATAATACTCTCATTTTACATCCGATTGATGTGATTCCAAATGCTATGGAAAGCTAAGACATAGGAATAAAACTTCTATGTTGAACATATTTTCATATGTTAGACAGAAAGTCCTCCATGCAGGCCTGAAATTTAACCTAATAAACTCAAAACCAGATTTTTGTAAGAAGGCAGACTTACCTTATGTAAACCTACTCCTATGGCTCTCAATTTGCAGCTTCCTTCTCCTCTTGGTTTCCTTTGCAACTTAGCCACGTTTCTTGCACCAAATATGGGTTGATAAAGGCTTCAAACCTCAGCAATAACGCTCACTCTCACTGCCTTATGGTGAGAGAAGACAACTCTCCATTTGTTTCCTGGTTTTCTTCACTCTCTTCCTCCTCTCTCAACCTTCTTCTTCTTGCTGGCACCCTCTCCCTCTTCCTTCCTCTTCCTCTTCAGTTTTTTGGGCAACTTTCCTATCTCATTTCTCCTGCTAGGGTGAGGCAAGGTTGAGTGATTCTGCTGCTACCAAAGATGCAAGTTGCTGGGCACTAAAGGTTGCTCGAGTTCCTGAACTTTGCAGGGTAGGGGAGTAGGTTTTGCTACTGCACTCCTCGTGGGTTTGTGCATGTGTAGCTCTATTATATTATGCTCAAAGGGTGGGTGGTTGTTTTACACGTAAGAGGGACTTAGGTTGCCAAGAAAAACTGCTGCAAGATACTCTGTTTTCCTGGCGTGAAGCTGTTGCAGGTGTGTGAGTTTTTGCTACATGTGGGGCAAGGTTTTCTGCTGGGTTTTGGTGCAAATGTGGCGTGTGATTTTTACTGCCATGTGGGACGTTTTGTGCTTGATTTTGGTGGGGCAAGTTGGCATGAAGATGCTGCCATGTGGGTGTGAAAGTGTTGCCATGTGGGATGCCTTTTTTCCTGGTTGGTGTGGCGCTGGTTCTGCTGCCTTTGTGGATGGTTTTCTCTTCTTGCATGTGGCACTAATTCCGCTGGTTTTGGTGGAGCAAGGATGGCTTGTTTCTGCTGGGTTTTGGTAGAGGTGTTGCTGCTTGGTTTATGGAGCAAGAGTTGGATGTTTTTCTGCTTAGTTTAGGAGCAAGGGATGGTGTGTTTTCCAGCTTGCATTTCCTACGTGCATCTGTGTCTTTACCCCACCCAAAGCTGCTGGTTCCCTTTTTTTTTCTGGGTTTAACTCCTCACGTGCATGCATGGGTGTATATTATGATATGCATGGTTTGAATGAGAGAAATGCACCTATATATGTATACACGTAGAGCTTCTCCTTTGGCATGTGTAAATATATATATTGCATCACATAATGCTTCTTCCTTCCTTATTATTTTCGTAATCCTAAATTAGTAGTATCCTAAGGAATATATTTGTATCATATTCCTCTAATTTATGCTCCAAAAATATTTTATTTATATTACTTCTAACCACGAAATGGTACCACATTTTTATAAAAAAATTTATTGTCATCAACTACCTATTTTAATTCTTGTTCATAGATGTCTTAATTTATGACTAACCCTAGACTAGTAATGTCTAAAAAAATATATTTGTGTCCTCTCTCAATCCCTTATAATCTTAAAAAATTTTATTTACATTAACTATGTTACCTATTTTATGCTTGCCTTATAATCATATAACTAAGCATCTTGATTACTTGTCATATGTGTTTTCTACTCATCCTTAAATTTATCTAACTTTATTAAAGGCTTAAGATGTTACAATCAAAGCCAAAATAACTGACCAAATGCATCTATTCATCATCTTTGATAGTGAGAGGTGTGTGTGCCAATCTTTCTTCATCAGTCTTGTATATGGAGTAAAAGCCATGCAAGTGACCCTTCTAATTTTTGTACAACCTTTGCGCAGTGGCATTGATGGATGCATCAAATCGCCACTCCATACTTGAACCAACCTCAAATTTTTCCTACAATAATGAACCCAAAGGTATTAAATTCAAAAAGTTAATATGGATATAATATAATTATGCGAATTATTATCTTCACTTTCAACAAAATCTGTTCTCCACACTGTTCCCAAATATTATACCACTCCCTCTCCTTCAAGGGACAAGTGCATCGTGTGATGTGTCCAATATAGTTGATGAGCTCTCTCGATCCATCTCCCACAGCTCGAAGGATATCATCAGGGATCACAATTTGGATCTTTTTACTATTTTTAGTCTTTGAATCTATTAAAATATATTTGTATGATCCCCTTACATTCTTAGTTATGCTACAAGAAGCTGTGAATCACATGACAATAGGGTATTAATCACATAATAATAAATATCAATTAACAGGTGTAAAGTATTTTATTTTATTACCTGCACTACTAATTAAACATTGAGAAGTTGGTATAACAGGTTGTGCCTAGCTCTCTTCATAGTGTGGTTGCATACACAACTGTGGAGTCCCTGCATTAGAAGTAGCTTGTGCAATACCTCTAGATCCACGCCCATATCGTCCACCTCTTCCTCTTCCTACCATCTTCGAATTAACCTGTTGCTAATTGCAGACCATGTTGTTAGTTCAATGGATTCAATGATAAATGCAAGGCATCTAAAACCGAATAAAATGTGCAATGAATAAATTTATTTGGACAATGTATAAAATCTAGCAAAAAGAAAAATTACATATACATTTTACATTTTATGGCATTTTACATAGAGTCTTTAGATAAAACTTCTTCATCACTTTCCTCTTCCATGGTTTCATCTTCTTCGTCGTCATCAATGAAATCAATTTCCCTAAGACTGCTCCCTTCACTTTGATGACTAAGACTTTGAGGTTCAACGTCGTCCGTATGTAATATCACTTCAACATCATCTTGGTCCTCTCTATGAATGAACTTATTATGTTCAACCTCTTCCTGTTGGTATGCATCTTCAACAGATAATGATTCGCTCTCATCTTCTTGGGGCATGCTGAAAAGGTCGCGGGAATTTGTTTTCACAACTACAAGCCAATCTTTATCAATGATTTCATCCAAATAGAACACTTTTTCAGCTTATGATGCCATAACAAATGGCTCATATATACTCAATGACAAACGAGTATTCATACTTGTGTATCCATACTTGTCGACTTTATATCCTTTTCTTAAATGAGCAACATCCCACCAATAACACTTAAAGAGGTATATTTTCCTTCCCCCCAAGTAAGATAACTCATAAATATCTCCAAGAACACCATAATATTCCTTCTCGGGATCTGAATCATCTCTCTTCACAAGAACACCACTATTTTGAGTTTTCCTTTTAGATGCACGGTCTCTTGTATGAAATCTAAATCCATTGACCAAAATTGTTGTATATCTATATACTACTCTTTAAGGACCAATGGCTAAACTAATCAACTCATTGGCTCTTTGCCAAGGTGAACCTGACTTTATAACCTATTGAAAATTAACAAACACCGAGAAGTTATGAAATTGCTAATAATATAATGCATTGATTGATCTTATTGAAGGACACTTACTTGATGATTAAACCATTTGGAAAACTCTTTCATGTGGTTTGAATCAACATTTGATGCTTGTGTTTGTGTTTCAAGCTCCTTTTATACTCTCTATAAAATATGTCATTTAATCTATTAGAATTTAATCTACGAACAATTTAATTGCTAGCAAATAATAGTTGACTCACTCTATGAACGGCCAAATATTTTCACAATTTTCTAGCACATATAGACAAACTTGATCAAATTCTTTATTGGATAGAAAAATCGATTTAGCTGCACCTTTTGGCTATCCGCTTTGACTAAATATTGACATCCCATAAGATGTCCTGTTACCATCATCATTCCTTGAAACTCTATTGAACTTTTTTGGAATATTGCTCAGATATCTTGAGCAGAAGGTGATGCTTTCATCTATTAAATAACCCTCAGCGATTGAGCCTTCAGGATGAGCTTTGTTACGAACATATGATTTTAGTGTGTGTAGATACCTAGAAAAGAAAATTAAAATTAATATGGTATCTAATATAATGCACCATTCAAGTTTAAGTCAGATAATGCTACCTTTCAATTGGATACATCCATCGGTACTGAACAAGCCCAACAATCTTTGCCTCTCTTGCCAAGTGGACTACCAAGTGAACTATAACATCAAAAAAAGCTGGAAGGAAAACAATCTCCAATTTACATAATGTAATGGCAATTTGTTCTTCTATGGAATCCAAGTCTTCCGTGGTTAAACATTTTGAGCACAAAATTTTGAAAAATTGTGCTAACTCTATTATGGGATCACTCACCTCTTTAGGCAACAATCCACGTATGGCAATTGAAAATAATTCTTGCAACAATATGTGATGATCGTGACACTTCAATCCAAATATCTTTTTCTCTGCTACATTGACACATCTTGAAATATTTGAGGAAAATGCATCCGGAACCTTTAATTGAGCCAAAAAATTGCAAACTTTCAACTTCTCTTATAGCGATAGCACATAACATGTTGTCGGAAGCAAAATGTTGTTCCCATCATTAATAGGTTGCAAACTTCATCTGATCCCCAAATCTACTAAATCATACCGACTCTTCACTGTGTCCTTTGTCTTCCCAGCCATATCCATCACCGTGGACACAATGTTGTCCGATACATTTCTCTCAATGTGCATGACATCAAGATTATGCCACAGCAAAAGTGTTTTCCAATAAGGCATTTCGAAAAAAATACTCTTCTTCTTCCAATTATAAGCAACACTAGATTGGCCACGTATTCGTTGTTGCCCTTTCCAAATGTCACATTTGGTAAGAGTGGTACTTGCTCAAGCGCTTCTTCACCAGTCAAATGTCTAGGAGCGGCATTATTTTCTACTTTACCATCAAATGCCCTCCTATTTCGACGCCATGGATGATTGGCTAGTAAGAAGCGATGATATCCCATGTAGCATAATTTCCTTCTCAACGATATTGAGTGAGTATGTTTATGGAAACAAGGACATGCCAATTTTCCCTTTGTTGACCACCTTGAAAGATTACCATATGCAGAAAAATCATTTATTGTCCACATAATAGTAGCTCGCACACAGAAATTTGACTTTAAATAAGCATTATATGTCTCAACCCCTTACTCCCACAATTCTTTCAACTCCTCAATCATTGGTTCTAAATATACATCTATATCATCTTCTGAAGACTTAGGCCCTAGGATAAGAAGTGTCATCATAAAGTACGGTTGTTTCATGCATTTCCAAGGGAGCAAATTATATGGTACGAGAACAACTAGCCAAATGCTATACTTGGTACTCATGTTTCCATATGGTTGAAAGCCATCACTTGCTCAACCCATCCTAACATTTCTAGGTTCAATTGAGAAATCAAAATGTTGCTCATCAAATGACTTCCAAGCAACGGAGTCAGCTGGATGTCTTAACACACTATCATCAACATGTTTCTCCTTGTGCCACCTTATATCTTTAGCAGTGTGTTTTGCCATATACAATCTTTGCAATCTAGGTGTTATTGGAAAATATCGTAGCACTTTGTGTGCTTCTTTTTTACCTTTGCGTTCACTTAATTTCTATGAACAATTTGCACTTAAGGCATGATTGTGCATTGGAATATTCTTTTCTGTATAGAATGCAATCATTCTTACATACATCAATTTTTGTGTAGTCTAACCCCAAATCTTAAATAACCTTCTTAGCTTCATAGTAAGAATTGGGAACTTAGGCTCCCTCTGGCAACACTTCTTTAAATAAGTCTAAAAACATGTCTACAGACTTATCACTCCAATGATTAAGGCACTTCAAATTAAGCAGCCTAACGATGAATGACAACTTTGACACCTTATCACAATTTGGATATAAACTTGTCTCAGCTTTTTTCAGCAATTGGTAGAACTTTTTTGCATATATATTTGGCTCTTCGTTGTTTTCCATATTAGGATTCAGCTTCTCTATATTCATAACTCCGCATGCATCATGTATCATCCCAGCCATATTATCCTCCTCAACAATATTACCTTCATTAGTGGGATTTGAAGTCATCCTTATAACTTCTCCGTGAAGATCCCAAACTTTGTAAGACTCCAAAAAACCATTCTTCAACAAATCAAATCGTATTTCATGTCTCACCTTGAATACCACATTTCTACATTTTTTGCATGGACATCTATTTCTACTTCCTACCCTTAATTCACTGTATGACCAATTAAGAAAATGATCAACCTTTTGTATGTATCTTGGATCAGCTCTATTCTTAACATTTAACCAATTTTTGTCCATAATATTGCCTACAAAATTTGCTACACATAAAGTTAGCAATTGGAAAAGAGAAAGAAACATATTTGAATGAGATAAAATGTATGTGTATTGGTAGAATGGAATGGGATCATGTTGGCAAAAGTAGTACAATTGAGATCATGGTGGCATAAAATGATTATTAAAATGAGAATATGTTACACCTAGAGACTATAAATGAATTATAAGACATATAGAGAAAAAAGAGCATAACTAAAGAACTTGTTAGATAATGTCTTATGCTAATATGAAAATTAAGGAGGAAAGCAAAATGGAAAAAGAGGGCAAAAGTTTTGAATTGCACCTACTAGGAATAAAATTGCGATGATTGAAAGTTGTTATTGATTAGATTCTCTAGCTTAATGGTTGCTGCCTAAGCAATAATGTTATAAATCATAATATATTATTCATAATTTTTCACTTAATAATTTAAATTTTTGAATTGAAGTGACTCCTATCATGATATCATAATCTTTTAATAAATGAATAGGTGCTTGTCCTTCGTTTATACTTCTTGAAGTTCAAAAAGAACTTTGTGTCATATAGTGTATTAAAGATTATACAATAAAATTATTTATAAACATTTACCTAATAATTAGACTTGAAAACTCATATGTTTTGTGTGGAAAATTCTTCCCCTGAATAGAGATATAGTGATAGGTGCTTTTATTATTAATTAGACTTGAACTCCTAAAATAACATTCTCAATACATCCTCTTATAACTTCTTAAGGGTGGGTGCCAATAACCATGTTTGAAGGACTATTCAGTGTTTAAATTATAGATTATTCATAGGTGCTTTTTTCTGGTGCTTTATTTTTTCATATAAGTCAAGAAAAAGAATTTTTCATAGGTGCCAATGTAGTGTTTAAATTACAGATCATTTTTTCATATAAGTTAAGGGTGGGTGCCAATACATCCTCTATATTCATAGGTGCTTTTTCCTGGTGCTTTATTTTTTCCACAAAAACAGAATTTCAATAAGCAAGAAGAAAATTGCAAAGATAGGAGGATAAGTTATCCCTAACAAGAAAAGTACTCAGAAAAGAATACAATATAAGTCAAGAAACAAAGCTCAAGGTTAAACATGCACAACATCAACCCGTGATGGGTATATTTTATAATTATTCCATTGCACAACATCAACCCACTATGAAATTATCAACCAACCCACGATGTCATCAAATTTTCTAAACATTTGCTTGAAATTATCAACTAACATATATTTTATAATTATTCTATTGATATAATATCTTTCTAAATGTATATGATTGGTTTTAAAACTAAAATGCTACTAACAGAGAAAACTATGAATATTTTCCATCCGTGTATTGATATTATATCTTTCTCATTCCTTATCCCACGATATCCTCTTTTGTGTTTTTGTGTGTGTATATTATTCCACTTTCTATAATTTTTAACAATACTTTATTTATTTAATTTTCAAATCTATGTGCTACTCTGTCATTTTGGGTTTTTCAAACGCAAAAGTTCCTGATGTACAAAGTTAAAGCTTGCCACTTTGCCAATCTGATTTTATTTCCAAGGTTCTATAAGGTAACATTTTTGTCAACCATTCAACAGCATGCCAGCAACTAGAATGCCGTAATATCTCCTCCTCCTCCCACATTCATCACCTACACCAATTACCAGTACCTATCTCCAACAAAATAGTAACCCCTACGCCGTGGTATGCCCGTGCATTAGGAGGAATATCAAATACATCATCCCTAATGCAGTCACTACATCCCCCTAAAACTTGCTCAAATATAGAAAAAAGGACCTAAAATCATCAATCCCAACCAGAATATCAAAAACCCCAAAATGAATAAAGAGAATGTGAAAACACGAGTACCTCTAGCAATGTACACCACAAATCTAGGGCACTTGTCTTTCACGAGTGGAGAGGGCCTTGAGAGACTGTGAGTGCAGAGGCGTCTAAGTGAGAGAAAGAAGAATGGCTGCACTGCAGTTCAAGACTGGTTCTTGAGTGCAGAGAAGTCTCGTGAGGGTAAAGATCTTAGCGAGAGAAATAAAAATGGTGTCTTAGCTAGAGAAACGTGCTGCAATTAGTGATTCGTGAGTGCAAGATGCATCTTAGCCAAAGAAACGTGCTGCAGTAGTTCAAGATTGCTTTCTGTGTAATGTAACATCAATGTCTCCCTATCTCAGTAAAACCACGCTTTTTTCTTAAGTTCACGGGCTGAGCTCTCTAGCTAGTGGCTGGGCTACTCTTTTTTGATTAATTTAATCATATCAGAAGTGTATATGGCTTGCCTCAACAACGGGTATTTCATTCCTGCAAGGCTTTTTTTTTTCATCTCTTAGTTTAAGCGAGACACCTTCCTTACGTTCTTGGAATCCTTTATAACTTTTAGTGACGACCAAGTCGTCACTAAAAACAAGAAATATTTTGCCTTCTTATATTCAGTGACAACCAAGTCGTCACTGAAAGTAACCTTTTTGTGACAACTTTAATGAGTTGTCACAAAAACTTATACTTTTAGTGACAACCTAAAAAGACGTCACGGAAAATATACCTTTTAGTGACAAACACCCAAGGTTGTCACTAAAAGTTTTTTTCAGTGATAACTTTTTTAGTTGTCACAAAAAAATGGTCACAAATTGTCAATTTTTTTTTTAGTGTTAGTTGTCTTATTATAGTCATAATAATAATATGACTTACATAAACTCACTCTACAATACAAATTGGTTATCCAAATACAACAAATATTCATTGGATTAATATCTAGCAACATCAGTGGGACTTAAATCCAACCGCTTAGAAAACTCAACATGAGATCCAGCTGATACAAGATTAGCTCTGCCATGCAAATATATATATAAAAATCAGATAGAACAAAAATTTCAGAAAACTAAAATAGTAGTGCAACATGCAAAAACTAGAGTAGATCAAATTATTCAGCTTGTTTCTATATGGCTGATGGTTTTTGAAACCTCATTGAGACATTGAGGAATTTTATTTTAAATACTAATAAAATTCTTTCGCTTAATCCTATTTAAATCAATGAAACATGCATGTCAATTAGGGGTGTACAAAACCGAACAAAACCGATCGAACCAAACCGAACCATCAAAAAATTGAACAAAACCGATCTTGAGCGGTTTGGATTGGTTCTATTTTAGAGAAAACCGAGCGGTTTGGTTCGGTTTGCGGTTGGAAAAAATTTTCAACCAAACCGGACTGAACCGACCGCCATGTTATGTAAGTTCTAAATTTATCTCTGGGCCATGTGAAGCCCAGCCTGATTTATTGAGGCCCAGAATGTGAAATGGGCCAAAAAAACTTGAAATGAGCCAAAAAAACCTGAAATAGGCCAAAAAAACTTGAAATAAGCCAAAAAAACGAAATGGACCAAAAAAAATTTGCTGAAATAAAAAAAATTATTAAAATAGACAAAAAATTTTTTTATTAAAATGGGTTTCCAAAACCGCCAAACCGAACCAAACCGAACCGCTTTTAAGGAGTTCGGTTTTTAAATTTTAAACAAACCGATTAGGTCCAATTTTTTTTAAGTTTTGTATGAGCGGTTCGGTTTGGTTTAGCCTCCAAAATCGAACTGAACCGCACCGCGAACACCCCTAATGTCAATGCAACTCATGCATTGAGAGAAAATGGCAACAAATATTGCCATTAATGATGACAATTGCTTGTCACTAGCTAATTAAGTGTAAATTCGATGGAGACCACTAGTAAGTCACTTTGGAAGACAGGGACCATACTAGAATTCCCACTCTATTGCAATTATTAAAATATTCATAATTTATTCAACTGTTTTAATACATACATACATACATACATACATATATATATATATATATATATATATATATATATATATATTACTATTTATATATTTATAATTATATTAATAAGCTTTAATGTATGTGGGTGTATTTGAATTTGAAATTATATTGTTTTAAATTTTTTTAAATTTTTACCTAACTTTCATAAAAATTCACTTAATAAAAATTTTCAAATATGAAGATCTCCGTAAGTTCAAGTTTCCTGTGAGGAAATGGTAATGAAAAAAATTTATCCCCAGCCACAATGAGAAATAGGGATAGAGATGGAGAGATGGAGAGATAGAGAAGTTACAAGAACACAAAGCAGAGAAGGCCTCCTCACCCCACGCTCAATTACCATCCCTAAAGTCTCCATTGAAAATTATCCCGTAGAATTTTTTTTTCCTTCATAGCTCAAATAAATCAACCTATTGTGACAAGATTCAATAACAACTTATATGGTCCTCACTCTGAAAAGTTCACTTTTTGAAATGCTATTTAGAGGTTGCCTGCCATAGAAAGTTGTTGATAATTACCATTCAGTGACAGACTACGAAACTTTTTCACTATAAACCTAATTTAATTTTAGTGACAACTTTATTAGTCATAATATAAAAGTTGCCATTGAATATTTCATTTCCTGTAGTGAGATATGGAGGATCTTTATTTTATTGGTATCTCATGCCACCTAAATAAGAATTTTTATCTCTGAATATTTAAATTTGTAATTCTATATATATAATACCTTGTATCATTTTTATTTTTATTTTTTTGAAATCTATGGGTGGGCATACTTCTAGATCGAGAAGAGTTCAAGACCGGGCTGTTAGACAATCACATAGGCCATTAAACCCATCCCTAGCCTAATTAATTTTAAGATTTTAGATCTGAACATGGTGTTGTGCAATACAAGTTTAAGGAAAAAAAAACTTATAAATTTAAACGACTTAACATTCAAATTACGGTAAGAGTTACAAGTCATTATCCTAAAAAATATAATCAATAATGGTTACAAGTAAAAGGAAAAAGGGATGGAGTAAAAAAAAAAAGGGCTTGGAGAGGGTTTCTATTATTTTCTTTTCAAAAACATAATATATATTATATTTTATATTATTTGCCCAATAATAGCCTTTGAGCCTAATTATGAAGGCAAAATTCTACTTTTTTGGGGTCGGACTGGGGTCTATTAGGTTGGGTGCTAAATGATTATATTTAGTGATGATTTTCAATGGTTATGTCAGATATGATAATTCTTAAATATCATGGTTATCCATTATATATACTATATTAGTTCACTAAAGGTACAAAAAAATCCTAAAAACCTACATATACATGATTATATATAGTATAATAATAGGAAAGAAAAAATTGCAAAGTTGCCTACATGTAAACTACATATATATTTAATGGCAAAAGACGAAAAAGAAACTACGCGTACATTATGTAAGGAAATGTTAGGGATCAGTTGGCAGGGAAAAGGAAGAGAAGGAATCCAAAGAAAATGAGAGGGGAGAGAAGGGATGTTTAAATAATCATTTCTCTTTAACTAAAAATATTCAATAAAAGAAAACAGTTAATTATAATTTTTTTACAAATATATCTTTTATCAAAATGTTTAATTATACTAATTGGGTTTTATTGCCGTGTAATTTGAAGAAATAATAAATAACATCTATGTCGAATGGTTGATTTCTCCTTCAAAATCCTTCAAATTGGAGGAAAGTATAAAGGAAGAGTTTGAAGGATTTTAAAAGGTTAATTGAAAATCTTCCATTCTCCTCCCACGCTTATAATAAAATTCGAAACAAGGTCAGTTCCCTTCCCCTCTATTATTCTTTGTTTAACCCTAAGTAATAAAAGGGGTTTCAAAAATTTACAAAGTGGTTGGAATAGTTAGATTATTGCTTTTAACATTTGTAAAAAAGGAGTGGTTATTTTTATCCTTCAAGGGAAGGAAGGAAGGATTCTTTTGTTCTTTACCCTTCTAGATTTCTAATTAACAGGCTAGGGATTGATTATTTCAAAAGCAAAATTATGATGCTCGGATCTACAATTTTGGCTTCCACTCTAGCTACGAATATTAAGGTTCCAATTATCAATTCTATATTATAAATTTAGAGACTTTTTCCTTTTGATTCATTGAACTCCGAACTAAATTTTAACTACCTCAACCAACCCACATACCCCGGAAAACTTATATATCCCAAGTTCTGAGTTTTGACGTGGAAGCATCGTGGAAATTTCATTGTGTTTCGACATAAAATTAGCCAAAGAATAGCTTCAAACATACTCATTCAAGATTCTTCCATATACCATTAATATTAAAATCCTTTCAACAAGCCAGGACCACCAGACATGGATAAGATTGTTGATGAATTCATAAAGTGGACTAAGCACAATAAATCTCATAAGAAAAAATGAGTTTAAAAAGGGCTTATCTTAATAAAACATACTTAACTGTTAACTCATGTGGAGTTACAAAACCTATAATTTCAAACCTCGCTCAAAGTTCTACAACGTCCCAACTTGAGTTTATTTAGTTGGGGCTGTTTTGAGCCCAAAAATTCTAAAAAAGGCGACTTCTGATCTTTTTTGTTTGTTTTAATTTTAGGAATTTCTTTCCTATTTTCATATTTATTGTTGATTAAAATTTTATCTAAATTTTTTCTATTAAAATCTATATTATTGAAACTTTATTTTCGTTTAAATTATTTTTAAATAATAGACGGTTTTAGGCTTCTATATTTGTCTTTTAATTTTAGGCATGGTTATCCCACCATATTGATAATGGCAATGCCACCTCAGGGAATAGTGCTTTTTCCTTCCATCTCCTTTTTTGACGTTGCTTCTATACCAGGCTGCCCCTGAACTTGCTCAATTATGGAATGTCTAGCTATATACCTTTCTTGAATCTCTAACTTGTGGAACCAAGAAAGTGTAAAAATTTAATAAAGCAAGGAAGTTTCAAGGAAGAGAAGGGCACGCGAGACTTGAATATATAGAGTCACTCACGGAAACAAAGAAGTACTTTGCATTCTCCAAAAGCTAAGCTTCTTCAATTCGCTTTCTTCAACAGTTTAGTTTCTGTTGATACCTGATGTCTGCACGCCATATTCAGCTGCCTTTCATGTTCGTAATTGAAACTCATAGCCTCAGCACTTTTTTAACAGAGTAGATATGAATCATATTTGCTTTTGCTTTTGCCTTTTTTTGTTGTTGTTGTGTTGATTATCTATGGGAGCAAACGAAAGGAAAAGCAAAGAAATAACTATTGAAGTGTTACCTATGATTTTATGTTGAATATTCTTAAAATATCTTATCAAATGGTCCTCTCCCACTTTGCCTTTGCTTGAGTATACCCCTCTCGTGGTCAAAAGACAAATTCAAACTTTAATAATACTAGTTCAACTCATCAAGTTTGGCATCTGCTACATTCTTCTTCCTTTCATCAATAACTCATCTTTCATCGGAATTAAGTCTCCTCATCATGCCATTATTTATTGGCTGCCCCTGAATGGTAAAATTTTCATATTGCAATCTTGATTTGCCTATAGATATTTGTCTGTTTGATTCTTTGGTATGCATGGTATTAAAGATGAACAAAGACTTTAACTTTTCAAGAAGAAGGAAATGATATTTGATATCTGAATCCTTGGTGCTACAGATGCCATTCTGATTGACATTAATTAGCTGCATATGTAAATAGCTGGAGGATCTACCTGTGCAATTATCCTTCTTTAAAGGTAATTAGTCTCTTAACCAAGCTTTTACTTCTTCCTTTCTTAGAATATCAGTAGGTAGAGATTGTTGTAAGAGCGTTCAAAATTGATTTAATAAAAAAAAATAGTCAAAAATCAATTTAAATCGGTTTAATTTAATTGTTTTCAATTAAAAATTGAACGACGACGTATGATTTTCAGTTAGATAATAATCCAAACCAATCAACTTACTATTAAACATATTCTCATAATTTATAATTTTTTTATATATATTTATTATATTATTTGTTATTTTGAGTCATCCCAAGAACTTCTCTTTTTATGTTCGTTTGGTTCAGTTTGTTTAGATTCAAAATTGAGCCAAAGATAAGAGTAGAAAGTCAGTTTGTACACAAGAAGAAAGACGGTAGGAGAAAAGATACATATCTTTTTTATTTTATTTAAAGAAGGACTTAAATACAATCTTTTAAAGTCAACCAAGCAGTTTATTAGAATAATATTTTATGTTTAATAATTTTAAACATTATGATATTTAAGATGTTTATGTTGTATGATATAATTTTAAATTATAAAAAATAATATAATATAATTTTATTAAAAATAACAAAATTAAAAATTTTAAGATGCGACATTTAATATTTTTAATTATATAAAATATTAAAAAAAATGATAATTATCTTTATTTTAATAAATAGCAGCACAGAAGAATGTACTAAAACTTCCACAAATTACCCAAGTCTCTGAATATTTTATGTCTTAAGAGCAAAAACATTTTAAGGTAGTCCCATACTGTCGACCTAGAGTACATTCATTAAGTACGTACACTAAAAAGGCTATTACCATAAATTAAAATTTCAACCACCTTGATTTATTTTTTTGAAGATTTAAAATTTTTTAAGGTAATTCAGCGTATTTACACTAACTTATCAATTGAGTGACAAATCTATGGAAAAATTTGTTCTCCACAAAAAGATACATTGTCATTTTCTAATCAATTTTAGTCATTTCTTGGCCTTTTTTTTAATATTTTGTAAAGTTGATTGTTTATTTTAAGATTTCATAAAATTCTTTTCTAATACATCAAGAATTCTTCTCCTTTATTTATTTCAATGAAATAAAATGGCTAATGCCTGTTAGGTATAGTGACAATGTGACGAATGAGTTATACTCTTAAGTGAATATACAAGTTTGATATTTGAAATAAATACTTGTTTGAGAGAACTTTTTTATCATAATAAAATTTAAAAGAAATTAATTTTACGATGTCAGTAAAATGTGAAAATACTTTTGAAAACCCAAGAAAAACCTCCTTCAAACACATAGGAAGGCCATGAAGGACACCAGCTCTGTTTTGCTGGACAACGTCTCTTATAAATATAATTCTATATCGGGCATTTTGAAAAATGTGGGCACTTTTCATGAACATGGTTTTTTTAATTGTAGTCCCTTGAAAGAGACAGGTAACAAGTTTCCTAATAAGAAAAGCAGGGAAAGGGATCGAAATCCATATTTGGATGTTATAATTAACTAAAGGCATTGATGGATGATACACATCAAATCGTTGATCACCAAATCTTTTGGAATAGTTATAATAAAATAAACGGGAATCCAAATACAAACTAAGTCGTGTGTTTGGATTCTTGAACGGCATGCTTTAGCCATAATTCACATCCTGCGTGGTTCATAAGTGAGTTTAGCATGACAATTTAGAGACAGTTCATGTGGTTTAGTTTATTATGAATTATTTAAAAGTAGGCCACGTTGTGTTGAATGAGTGATTCCGGGTTCAAAAATATTCTCAGATTAAATTTTAAGATGAGAGATCAAATTACAAATTTTTTTTATTTTTTGGAAAATATTTATTGTTGAAATAAATATGATGTCAAAAGTTTGATTAATGTTCTTCATTCTTTTCTTTTCTTTTTTATTTCTTACTATTAGCTCTCAAAGTTTTTTTTATATAATAAAGAAAAAATATAACATACAAATTTTGAAATAACAGTATATATATATACATATATGTATACATATATGTATATATGTATACATATATACATATATGTATACATATATATATATATATATACATATATATATATATATATATATATATATATATATATATATATATATATATATATATATATATAAATTCAAAAGAAGTTAGGCGAATAAGTCATTAGATGGAGTTGTGTGGTGACTAGTTAACAATAATTTTTAAAGTCGAACCTCTGTTTCATTATATAAGAACGAAATAAGTTAGGTGAATTATTTTTTATTTTTCATAATTACATAAAAATTGAATTTCACATGCGAATTATACAAAAATTAAGTAGAATTGCATGACATGCCGTTCCTTTTGTTTAACTGGAATTTGCATGTGAGACATGGGAATTCTAGTTTTTTTTTTTTTAAAAAAAAAGAAAAATCACCTGACAAGTGGTGGTAAATATAAATTTTTTTTTATCATAAGCTACAATTCAACAATTATAGCTTGTTTGGATAGTAAAATTTATAATTTATTATATTTTAACTATTAGTATAAGTGTTTTTATGTTAAAAAAATAATATTTGGATAAATTTAAATAACTAATTTATCAATTTTTAATAAATTAATTTTAACTTATTTCATAAGTCATTTTTTTAAATTTATTAAAAAAAATATTTTATAGAAGTTGAAATTCACATGATCAGAAAGTTATTTTGCACTTTTAAAAATTAAAATTTTATCAAAATTATACCATTCATCTTTTTCTTTCCATAAAAATTATATTCAAATATTTTAAAAAGAGTTTATAAATTTGAAAAACACTTTTTTAAATATATATCCAAACGTTAAATAACTTAATTTAAAATTTTTTTTTCTATAAATGTTTTTTTTACATAAAACCTTATTTTATAAACATTTAAATAAACTGTATACCCAAACTGAACCATAGTTTATTTGGATGCAAAAGCCCCTATTCTATTATATTTTTATTATTGTGCACCAAAAAGATTATATTTTTATTAATTAATAATATTTAAATACAAAAATTGTACCTAGACAATTTAAAATTTCTCCCCATTAAATAGGTAAAGCCATAAATTGCATAAATTACAATAATCTAAAAGCAAAATGTTAAGATATATACTTTAAGCTATGTTAATCTGATTTTTAAAAAATACATTTTTCAAATTATAAACTAAAAGAGAAAATTTATCTAATTTATTCAAAATATTGAATTGTGTATTTTATATAAAATAATTAGCTTTTTTGTAAATTAAAAATTTTTGACTAGAAAATTATTTTCTATGTATTTTACTGTAATTTTTTCTCATAAAAAATATTTATAATTGATAAGTTATTACTATAATTACTTTGTACTTTTTTATATAACCGATATTTTTTTTTACATAGAATTACTTTTTTGTCATAAGATCATATTTTCATGTAGAGATATATTTATTTTATATTTAATTAAAAATGAGTTAGATATATATATATATATATATATATATATATATATATATATATATATATATATATATATACAATAGAAACAAATAATTCAATAAATATTGCATGCATAAACGATGTGGATTGGAAGATATGATCACTATTGGTTGATGGTTCATGTTGATACTCGATTTTGTCAATTAAATGCACGTCGTGAAGCATGCTGGACACACACTCAGATCCGGCATTATCCACATGTTCCCTTCACACATTTGCCATGCCGCACTGGGCACACTTCTAACATGCCCACCGCTTTCCACCATTCATTGTCCTTCTAGAATTCAAAAGCATGCCTTTTGTAGATTTTTGGCATTAATCTTGATTATAGTTTTTTAATGTGATACCGCATTTAATATCTATGTATTTGGTATATTCAAAATGTTTTCTTTTTCTTTTGTGAGAGATACGATATGGAAAGAGAAAAATGGAAAATTGAATTATGTTACTAATACGTCGAGGCTCTCACACTGTCTAAAATATTTAGTCTTATTTTAAGATTATTATTATTATTTTAAGTAATAAGAGATGTAAAAAATACGTAATATTTTAGAATTCCTTTTATAAAAAAATAAAAAAGAAAAAATTCGAAAAGACGAGCCCAGGAGAAGAAGCAAGGGAAAAATTGCATCCGCGCTCTGTCCGGTTCCCACGCGGACAAGCAATAATCGCCTTAAATTATGGTTTCACAAAATTAATTAATATCGAGAAAATATAAAACATATATTTGAACATTAATTTTTCAATCAATCAAAGTCTGAAAAGGCCAAAAAGATCGCGAAAATCGTGCAACGTATCCCTGAACTAGTGTGTTGATGTGATCATTTACGTTGAGTGCTTCTTTTTCAAGGTTTTTCTAGAAAGAGGAAGAAGAAGGTTTTTCTAGAAAAAGGAAGAAGAAGACTAAGAAGAAGAAGAAGAAGACTACAGGGAATATTGCAGTAAAAGCTCACTGTTGTTTTCTTGGTAAGTCAGCAACTTTTCCCTCCACTAACACTGAGAGAGAAAAAGCCAACACTTAATTTATTTAGCGGTAAATTTTGAGTTTCATACGAGAATAATTAGGAATTACTGGAGTACAAATATTTTCTTTTTTTTTTTTATTTAAATTTTTTGTAAGTCCTAGTGGTGTTGTTTTTCCTCGTTTGACTTGGAAGAGAAAAGCATTAGAGACCAGATTTTTCCGGAACGAGTGCGTGTTTTACTGTGCAATTCAAATGAGTACTGAACCAGTTTAAGAGTTTAATTACTGAAAATCTGTGCAACGCAGCCGAAACTGCCGCCAATTGTTTTGGAGGGAAAAATAAATAACGATTTGAGTGTTGAATTTCCAAACAGGAATTTGATTTTGCAGAATTAAAAGAGCGGATTTAGAGTTATTGGTTTTAGTTTGAATTTCGTACTGAGTGGTGAAATGGGGGGGATTGCGACAGTTTTGTGGTTTTAGGGAAATTATTGATTAGAATGAAGTGCGGAGGCATTGAAAACTAAAAGTAGCGGTGCCATCTCTGCTGCGACAGTTTTGGGAGCTATGAATTCCTTACGGGGTTCACCTCGCCGCCAGAGTGACATAGAGGCCGGAAGTAGCAGCTCCAGCGATTGTGACGAAGGGGATAGTTCGTCGGATCCATTTGTTATTACCAGAACAAAGAATGCTCCAATTGAACGCCTTAAGCGTTGGAGGGTATGTGCTCTCTAACTGAACCACTCACTCAATCACTTTATATGTATAGTGTGCTATTTCCCTTTTCCGCTTTCTCTCTTTTTATTTGTCTGTGGACGTGTTTCTCGATATCTGTACTCTGGTAACATTATCTATATCTGATTGCTTGCTGCCATAGTTGCCTTTGAGGTTGAGCTTCCGTTTTTGTCTGACGGAGTGATTCGGAAGTGTTTCACCTGCTTTCTGTAAGTATGGTTGAATTTAGGACGTTATGCGCTAATTTTCTGTTGTTGAGTCCGAAGGGGAATTTTTGGTTTAGGGTTTGTTGAGAGAACAACTTCCTGTCATAGTAGTGGACTGCTGAATCCGTCTTAAAAGCGATAAAAAAACTGCTTGTTGAAATGCTTACTTGTAACTTCTAGAGCTGAGGCTTCTAAAAAATTGGGTTATAGAGCTTTTAGAGCTCCACTTCCTTGTTATTGTTGTGTATTTACGCCCCTGGATGGATTTTTTTTTTCTCTTATCCTATGAAGGTTGATTGTTTGGTGCATTCTCTATTTATAAACTCTAAGGCGGAAAGAGATGCTCAAACGTGGTTAAATGATAACCAAGTCACAATTATCTGTCGTCATCTCTTCTAGGAATAGCAACACATTTGAATCTTATTTCATTATCTGGATGAAGCATCCTGAGCAACATATTTGAATCTTTTTTAACTTGGTCAGATTTGAAAATTTTCAACATAGAAAAATTTAAGTGGAAGTTGTGACAAGAAGCTCAATACTACTTTGGCACCAGAGTTTTGCTCCTAATAGAGACTTGGTGGCTGACATTTTCATATTATACTGAAATGAGTATGACTTTTCTGAAATTTCATATATGCCACTACAGATATAAACCACAGTTTCTGATATTTACTGAAGAAAATATATGTATATTTTCTATATCATGCTTCATTACTTCTTAAGTCACCTTCATTTACATTTTACAGTGTCAGTGTCGTTTTTTTGTTATAGTTTAGCTTCCATTTAAGAATTAAGATAAATTCCTAGTTGCACTTGGATATGGCTTTTCTTCTTTGCTATTTTATGTTTGTACGCTTCTGTTTTCATTATTATTTTTATTGAATAGACAATAAATCCCTTTTGTTTATCTTAGCAAGCCGCACTTGTGCTTAATGCTTCTCGTCGATTCCGTTACACCTTGGACTTGAAAAAAGAAGTAGAAAATCGGCAAATATTGAGGAAGATTAGGGCTCATGCGCAAGCCATTAGAGTATGGTTCCTTCAATTGGACTTCTTTACTATTGCTTGTGTGACTTAAGTGCAGTGCTTTAATAATTCAATTTGCTCACAGGCTGCATATCGTTTCCAAGAAGCTGGGAAGCTGGTGAATGGTGAGTCATTGAACTATTATTTCTGTATATTGAATTATAATAGTAACAGAAAGTGGTTTTCCTTGTGATTTACTGGTGTTTCCTGCCCCATAGGACTGCCTTTGGTGTCGATAGATTTTTCTCTGTCAGATTTTTATATTTATTCTGCATTTTTCCTGAAATTCTACTTTTGCCATTTCTATTTTTTTTTTTTTTTTTACTTTAATCATTCAGTGACCCGTAAGATAAATGTTTCTTCCACTCACCAAAATATATCCTGTTTAAGAGTTCAGAACTTCATTTGGATAGGCTGGCTAGGCTGTCAGTTCTGGTAGTTGGTCAATAAAATTAATCAGTATTTGGTTTAATTTTTTAGTTTGTGTTTACTCATAATGGTTGAAGATCAACCGTGTTATTCCCCTAGTATTCTCAGATCATGTATATATATTTGGATTAAAGTAGAAATTATATTAAAAAGAAAGAAATATACAAGGGAGGAGGATAAGTTATCCTTCTAAACAGAGAAAATCAAAATGTAAGAGAAAATACAACAATAACAACAACTAAGTCTTTTTTCATTAGGTGGAATCGGTTACATAGATCAAACGACGCCACAGTGGCCAAAATGTAAGAGAAAATGAAAAATAATAATTAAAACATGCAGCAATGCTGCCCATTTTATCTGCATATCTAATAGTGACACTCCCTTAAATACCCCTGAGCAGAACACCAAAGAGGGGTCACACATAATTGTAGCCCATAAGACATCTAAAGACAAGGAGGCAGCCCTTAAAAGACATCCTTCGGAGTTGTTGAAAGTTGCACTTACTCATTGTTCTAGTTGCTGAGGGCTGTTATACTATCCTTTTCTTTTTATGATTATACATGATACTTGGTGTGTTACATAAGTTGACCATCTTATTTCCTAAGCAGTTTCCAGGTTATATCCTATTATCTTTAGAGATGAACTTTTTTGATGTGCTTTTTATTTTATTTATTACTTGCTTTTGTGGTACTATTTTCTATTTTCAATGTTGATGATTAGTGCTTTTAAGTAACAGGAACCATACCAAGTCCTCCACCTCCCTTTGGTGACTTTGCAATTGGACAAGAAGAACTTTCTTCAATTTCAAGGGATCATAATATTAATGCTCTGCAGCAATATGGAGGGGTAAGTTTGTCATGAAAGATTTTCTTAGCTTGGTAGTGGTACTGATTAGTTTCAGAAAGATTCATGTGTTTCTTATTAACTATTTAATCAGGTTAGAGGGCTATCAAATTTGTTGAAAACGGATATAGAGAAGGGGATTCATGGTGATAATGCAGACTTAGTAAAACGGAAGAATGCCTTTGGTTCAAACAATTATCCTCAAAAGAAAGGAAGGAGTTTTCTGGTAAATTTTAGTGAGTTTTCAGTCATTGCAGGCTTGCTGCTTGTATACTATTCTGTTTTTGATTGGGGGCTTTTAATAGTGACTTATCTGTTTTTGATTCCTACCACAGCTTTTTATGTGGGATGCTTGCAAGGATCTGACCTTAGTTATATTAATGGTAGCTGCAGCAGCTTCATTAGCACTGGGAATAAAATCTGAGGTGAGATTGGCTCACAAAGCTATGATACAACTCTTTGTGCTCATATTGCAGAAAAATGTAATAAGTCCTGGTAGCTGCAATACAGTTATTCCTATTGTTTTCAAAATGATACATATGGTGATATTTTAAAGATCTAGAATTTGAGTAAGATGCGTATAATATATTAAATATAAAGAAAATATATTTACCCATAATATATAATTTAAAAAATATGGTGGTCTTGTCTTATGACTCATTCCCTTAATGCAAATATAAATCTGCCAACCTTTTGCTAGTCTTTATTGCATTTCATAACTAACTCAGCCATGTGGATGTTAGAAGGAAAATTGAGGGTTCCTCATGTGTTTGCTGTCAAATTCCTTGTAAAACTTCCTTTTAAGAATTTTTTTTTTATGTGGATTGTGTACTTCATGGCTTTCCTTCCTTTTTGTTCAAAATATGTATACTGTACAATGCTTCAGTCAGGTTGGTAGCTTTCAATAAATTGGTGCTTTCTATAAACATGCCCGCTCATACACACATACATAACTACATGCTTGCGTTTGCCTGAAAGGAAGAATTTGTTATAAATGCAGAAATAGTAACTTTGGAAAATCTGATTTAAACTGAGGCAAATTGCTTTATTATATAAATATACTCATAATTGAAACATTGGGCATCTTTCTTGGGGTTGCAGTCTCTATTTAAAATTTAATAAGATCTATTTCTTGGTTACTGGATACATTGAGTAAAGATCCTTCCCTATGTTGAGTTCAAAATTACAACTTTATTTTGATGATATTTTAGGTTTTATTTAGGTCTATTATTTTATATAAACTGGAGAGAATATGGTGGGTTAAGGCTATGAAAGGGTAGAAAGTTCAGGTCAGGTTATGATGCCCATGGCTTTGGTCATTATTGTAGGCTTTCTTACTTCATTTTTGTTGTTCCTTCGAATTACAATAGTTACCATTTGTTTATCATTGTGGGGGAGGGGGAAAGACTACACTTGGATTTGTTGGGATTTGAAAGGAGGAGAACAAATTTTGTATGCGTAGTTAGATTTATAAGAAATAACTATTAGCAGAGATTTTCGTGTTGCCCTAGCAAATGCTATTTTTTCTAGTCTGGTGTCAATTTGTGTTGGGATTAGTTTTTAATTTGACCAGAGCCCTGACCCATGCATGTCATTATATGAATTTGTGATCTTTTGGAGCCATTTAATATTCTTGAACATAAATAAAGATCAACTAAATTCTATTTATTTGGAGAGCTTCCAGAATTGATTAATCATAATAAATATATATTTATAAACTTTATATAAGTTGCATTATTTTTACTGTTACTTGATGGTAATTGATTCATTTATTTATTTATTTTAATCTTGGCTTTCCTTAGCATTTTATTCTAAGGTTCTCTTTATAATCTATGAATATACCTTTGTTAACGTTAAGAATTAGGGTTCATTAACTTAAAGATTAATTTTCTGTTTCAGGGAATTAAGGAAGGATGGTATGATGGGGGAAGCATTGCTTTTGCAGTCATTCTTGTTATTGTCGTTACAGGTATATTATTGTTTGTGTTGTCCTTGAATTGTTCATTAGCGTTAAAGCTTTTGTTTACATTTCTTGTAATACTTTTGCTTCATTTTCTTTCTGAAATAAATTATTTAGTGGAAATATCAGTACTTGATTCACTTTGTCTTTTCCTATGGAGGTTATTGTAATAATTATATATTTACTAATCTAATATAAGCATATATCATCCACTTTCTTTGGTTTTCCTTTTGAAGCTATAAGTGATTATAAGCAGTCTCTTCAGTTTCAAGATTTAAATGAGGTGAAGAGAAATATACACTTAGAGGTCTGTGTTTTTTATTCAAGTTTACTTCCTCATTTTCCTTCTTTATTTTTGTTTCCATTTTTTTCCCTAATCTTGTAGTTGTAATTATATATAAGCAGGTTATAAGAGGTGGTAGAAGAGTTGAGATCTCAATATATGATATTGTTGTTGGTGATGTTGTACCCCTTAATATTGGTAACCAGGTACATGGGCATCTTGATTAGCATTTTCACTTATCATATGTAATAGTTGCATTTTCATTTTGCTATTGAGTTCTTAAAATGCTCTTCCAAAGGTCCCAGCTGATGGAATTTTTATCCACGGTCACTCTCTTGCTATTGATGAATCAAGTATGACTGGGGAGAGCAAGACTGTAAGTTTTGATTTCTGTCTTGTGGAGAATTGAAGTAATTATTACCCCCTTTTCCCAGTTTTGATTATAATTTTCATTTTGCAGGTCTATAAGGATTCTAAGAACCCTTTTCTAATGTCTGGATGTAAAGTTGCGGATGGTAGTGGCACTATGCTGGTAAATTGGGGGCTTCCATTTTTGTAATCATACAGTTTTATTATAGTTACAAAATTCAGATTTTTGAAAGGCTTGTCTAGGTTGTTAATAAAATATATAATATTTGCTTTAATGTAATTGTGGGTGGTAAATATCCTGAGGGCATAAAAACTGTACACTAATGGGGACTTTTCTACTTGGTAAAATGTTTAGATTATACTCTTTTTATGATCCTTATCTTGCATAGGATACTGTTTGAGTGTTTATTTATGTAGATATAGTGCCTTGAGTGCATGATGTTCCGAAAGGGATTTTATGTTCAGTGTGCTTTTTGTTATCTAAACAACTGGGATGATGATGGAAAGGCACAATAGGTAACTAAAATTTTTTTTAGAGAATATAATGGTGAGAGAGAAATGGAGGAGGGAAGTTATGGATTAACTTTATCCTAAAAAGGAAAACATCAATTGACTTGTACTGAATTTTGTGTAATCATTCACTAAATATTTTAAATTTAATATTTTGTCTTTTGTAGTGTAGTTAACCTGTTTTATTAATTAAACTGCTCTTTTGGTTGCATTTTTTTTATTAATTTCATTACTTGACCAGGTAATCAGTGTTGGTATTAATACTGAATGGGGGCTTCTAATGTCTAGTATTTCAGAAGACAATGGTGAAGAAACACCCTTGCAGGTCCTCTATTTATGTGTGGTTTTTTATGGAACGTTTGTGTGCACTAGTATGCTTAACTGTATAAGGTCTAAAATTAGGTACGTTTAAATGGTGTTGCCACTTTCATTGGTATTGTTGGACTCTCTGTTGCTGCTGCTGTCCTGATTGTGCTACTGGCCAGGTAACTTAGTTATTGACAAATGGTTTCCATATGTTCTTTGTGTGATTTGGTAATATTTTTTGTTTTGCATGTCTCTAAAATGTTAACGTATAAGCAGATATTTCACTGGGCATACTACACACACAAATGGAACTGCTCAGTTTAAGGCGGGCAAGACAAAAATTGGTGATGCTATTGATGGAACAATTAAGATAGTCACAGTTGCGGTATGTGCATTGATAAATACTGAGTTATCCACATGCATGATGCAGATGCAGATGCTTGTTTCTATATTCAAAAGCATTCAATGGCTTTTAAGTAAATATTTATATAGTGGTTGCGATTCAATGAACCTGTAGGTCACAATTGTAGTGGTTGCAGTGCCTGAAGGGCTGCCTTTAGCAGTTACCTTAACGTAAGTAAGCTAATGTTCATTTTAATTATATTTCGTTTTTACTTTCTAGAGTTCTAATTTTACTTCACGCTACTCATTCTCTGTTAACTTATTCTGATGGATGTTATGATATTGGTGCCATTGCTCATTATGCATTACTTTTGTCTTTGTTGTTTTGGTTTGATATAATTGTTAGTTTGATCCGTTAGTTCTTTTAATGCCTGTGAGTTGGCTAAAATACTGTTGGCGATCTCAATATTTTTCTGTCATAGAACCTCAGATGTACGGTTATGTTACATTTGTATATTTAAAGAAATTTCTCACTTTGTTACCCTTTTATTATATGTATCTGTATCAGATTTTTATGTGCTCTTTCAGATCTATAATATTGTTTTTCTTCATGTTCTTTAAATCTCGCGTTTATATACTTATACTTTCTTATGCAACTATGTTTTAGACTTGCCTACTCGATGAGAAAAATGATGGCAGATAAAGCTTTGGTATGCCACTTGATGTTTTTTCTTTGATTAAATTTGACATATCTTTTTTCTAAATACACTTTAATATAACAGAAATCAAACTGCAGGTGAGGAGGCTTTCAGCCTGTGAGACAATGGGCTCTGCCACAACCATTTGCAGTGACAAGACTGGAACATTGACTATGAATCAGGTTAGCTATGGAGTTATGATGCGGTATTTGGAGTTTCTGATATAGGTTTTTTTTCTTATGGTATGTTACATAAACTTTTTCGGAGTGCACTTGTTGCAAGTGTTTTCATTCTATAGTGGTATCTGTGCTTGCCAACTCTTTAAAAGAAGGCAGCATCTCAGCTTTTGAGATGAATTAGTTTTCAAAATTATATCTAACCTGATAATCCAATAGCTCATAAACCCATATGAATATGAACAGGAACTTGGTCCGAGTACTTGTCAGTAGCTCTTTAACTTGGGTGAATATTTTAATGACGTGCATGGCTGTTGGCCTTGGGTGGTGGAGATAGTAATACATGTAGCATTTTTTAATTTCTTTCAAACTGAATAACTTCTTTGATTGACAGATGACTGTGGTTGAGGCTTACATTGGTGGGAAGAAGTTTGATCCTCCTTACAAAGAGTCAGAGCTCCCTCCAAATATCTACACTTTGATCATTGAAGGTGTTGCCCAAAACACCAATGGCAGTGTTTATGTGCCTGAGGTATGCTAGAATTATATTTCCCTTTTCCTTTATTCATTTTTCACAATAACCGCATATGCCGAAACATGGATTATTTTTCCTTTACAGGGTGGCACTGACATTGAGGTTTCTGGATCACCAACAGAAAAGGCAATTTTATATTGGGGAATTGAGGTTTGTTTCAAAAATTAATTTTCTTCTTTGTAAGTTGATTTCTGTATTTACCACTAGTTATGACTGTTTTATTAATCTCAGCTGGGGATGAATTTTGAGGCTGTCAGATCAGAGTCATCAATTATTCATGTTTTTCCATTTAATTCAGAGAAAAAACGCGGCGGAGTTGCAGTACAGACGGTAATATGGTTTTGTATTTCCTTTTTCTTTTTTCTTGAATATCCTGTTGGGCATATCAATAAGTATATTGCACTCTGAAATTTTTGGTTAATGTAATTATCACTGTTTGAACTTGTTTTGGTCTTATAAGATCCTAGCGTCTCATTTAATCTTTGTTAAGAAGCATTATAAGTAGTGCACATGTAGCAACAAGGGCTCCAAAATGCTGTAGGGCAGAGCATTGTGCAGGCTACATTATATGAAATATAATTTTTTTATTCATAATGACAACAAATATACTAATAAACCAGCTAATATGTATGAAAAACTAAACTCACATTTAAAACATGGCTCTTGACAACATAGTAGTCATCAATAAATCACATCAAGTACTCAAATCCTAAATATGTCAATGCTTAACAAAGTTATTGATTCTAAACTTTATACTCCTAATAGATCTAAATCAGAATTATATTTTCTTTCCTCCATTCCTTTCTGAGGTTAGCAACTAGACCTGCCTGCCTTGCAAGCATTGCAATTGTAACAGGTTTGGGTCATTGTTCGACAAGGAAGAAGAAATTTGAAAAACAAACAAATAAATAGAGAAGGTTATGGTGGATAGAAAGAGGGAAGTGAGATTGCGGAGTGACAACAAGGAAGAAGAAATATGAAATTAGGGAAAAACATACAAACATTGCATTGAATAGAGTGAAGAGATTGCAGAGCGACAATGATGATGAAGCAATTTGAAATCAGAAAAAAAACTAAGATAAACTGAAAAGAGAGGAAGAAGAGAGTGGGTATGCGTCCAGTGGGTACTGGTGGCTGTAGGTTACTGGAGATGGTGCCAAAGGAAACGCTAAAATGCAGAGGAGGGTCAAAGGCTTCTAGCTTTTAGCTTCTGATCCTGTGTATTCTAAAGAGAGCTTTTGCCCTTTTCATAGTGTGTGTGTAGCAAATGCTAAAGCCACTCCAAAATGGCACATGTAACATGGCTATATCTGCCCTTCATGGCTATGCAGTATAGCTATCACTCTATCCCCTTATTAATAACAATGAGAAGCATAACACAGTTTATATGTCTATATCATGATCTTTATTGGTCTTTGAAACCTAATATGCTGAGTTCTCGCTTCTGTTCTGAACTACTTGATATGTTATTATGTGGCTTATTTATTACAGAGAAACATTTTGTATCTTCTTTGGGCTTTCTAAGTTCTAACTAATAAGTTTATTCATTTTCACAGCCTGACTCTCAAGTTCATATACATTGGAAAGGTGCTGCTGAGATAGTCCTAGCATGTTGTTCAGGGTATATTGATGCAAATGACCAGTTAGTGGAGATGGATGAAGAGAAGGTTTGGAAAAGTAGTTATATATTGAGATCAATGGTTAAATTAACTGTATTTTCACTTTGGAAGTCATCTCAGATGATTTATCTTTCAAGAATATTTGCTGATGGTTTCCCCATTTTTCTGTTTGTTGTCTTTTGTCAGTTTAGTGATCTACCAGTAGTATATATGGGCTGTGATGAGTTGACACTTTCATTTTGACTAATTTTTGGAAACTTCATTTAAATGAAAATTCCTTGGTTTGCAGATGACATTTTTAAAAAAAGCTATTGAAGATATGGCTGCTGATAGTCTGCGTTGTGTTGCCATTGCATATAGATCATATGAAATGGAGAGTGTTCCGACAAGTGAAGAAGAACTTGCTCACTGGTCATTACCAGAGGATGATCTCGTTTTACTGGCTATTGTGGGTCTGAAGGTATGTATTTTCTCTAGATATAAGCCCATCATTGACATCATCATATTTTCACTATTTTGCCCTGATTGTGCATCTATCTGATATTATACTTACTCAGTGTTTGTCTTTCTCTAACTTAAAAGTTGAAGCTACTTAGAAATGTTGGTTTATATTTTATCTTTATTTATCTGGCCCCTGTTCTGTAGATCCTGTGGATATTTTTTTTTTAAATTTAACTTTCCCTGCCCGTCTTCATGCCTGATCTTCTACGTGGAAATATTTTACCTATAAGGTACTTTCTTATTTGGTGGTTGTGTATCTTTATATAATAAACAATACTTGGATTGTGGCATTTTACTTTAAACTATGATTCCACAAGTAAATTATTAACATATATGTGTATTTTTATTATTTCCCTTAAATTATTTATGCATTGAAATGCAGGATCCTTGTCGACCACATGTCAAAGAAGCTGTGCAACTCTGCCAAAAAGCTGGAGTTAAGGTCTTCATTTTATGCTTTTGATGTTAAAAGTTGTTGTGTTTCTTTTAAATACTAAGCTGGTTGAGCTTTTACAAATAAGTTAGATAACACATTCAGCACAATTCATTATATTATTCAAATTCAAATTGTAGAGTGTATATGGTATAGTGTACCAGGTGAGATGATGGTATTCTTATTTCAGAAAAAAAATGGGACTGCAGTTTACAAGTTTGTTAGACTCAGTTTGTATGTTCTTATACAAAGTAAAAGTTAGTTACTGAGAATTGGGGGACTGATCTGAAATGAAAGAAGGCCTTGTTAAGATTATAAATAATGCAAGTGTTTGAGATATTTAGTCATTTGAGATGAAACCATTTTATAGTGGACCTACTGAATATATTTTCTTAAATTTTGGAGTGAAGATGGACATTCATTTGTAGACGTTAGATCTTAGTTTGGATTTATGTAGTTATTTTTTAACGTACTTTTTTCTCATGTATCCATGTCACATCAAATAACTGGTGAGAAGTTTGCTGTACCAGTTATTTTGATTCTGAACAGAAAACATGTTTTTTTTTTGTTTTGCTGGAGAAGTTTTGGAGTCATTAATCTGATTCCTTGAGCATCACAAAAACCAAATTTTCTACTATCAGCTTCATCTGGTTTTCAAAATCCTGCAAAATGAGAATTGGATTAAGAAATGTAACATTCTTTACAGACAGTTTTCTGCATTTATGAAGTATTAACATGTTTGCAGTTTATTATGAACGATTGGTTAAAGTATTTATTTTCTGGTCTTAGGTACGAATGGTCACTGGTGACAATGTGAAAACTGCAAAATCAATTGCTGTGGAATGTGGAATACTTAGTTCATTTGCGGATGCCACTGAGACAAAGATCATTGAAGGAAAAGTATTTCGAGCTTTGTCAGATAAACAAAGAGACGAAATTGCTGACAGTATATTGGTATTATTTAACTACTTTGACAACCTTTTGTTTGTGCTCTTATTGTGATGTGGCTCCCTGGCAAAATTCGAGTATCAATGCTGTGTAATATATAGGTTATGGGACGGTCATCTCCTAATGACAAGCTTTTGCTTGTGCAAGCACTGAGGAGGATGGGACATGTTGTGGCTGTAACTGGAGATGGAACTAATGATGCTCCTGCACTACATGAGGTTTGTGTAGAATTTTGTTATGTTCTTTGTGTTTGTACTTCTGTTGTTGTTGCCTGAAGTTGGGTTCATATGACAATGATGGCAATAATTTTTATTGTATATTACTATGTCTATATTCTTGATTCCTTATAGAGATGATATCATGTAATTGTATGATGACTAGTGCTTATATGGATCTGATGGGAATAGACTTCCTATCACCAAGTATTACTCAAGGAGGGTTAAAGGAAAGGAGCCCAATACAGATAAAAGATGGAGAGTCCGAGATAATAGGGCCCAAACTCCTACTGATTTATGAAAAATGGAAGATGCGTGAGGAATTAGCAAGTTAGTTATAGCATGGGAAACATGTGATGTGAGGGGGGAAGTGTGAAGGTTGGATTCGGTTAGGAGGAGTATTAGTATCAGAAGGAGGAATGATGTTGGTATGGAAAATATGAGGTTTGGGACGATGTTGCTGGCTGCTTAGTGCCAAGACTTGTTACTGGAATTTCTACTTGTTTCTTGGTTCTCTCTTTTTTCTGCATTTCACTACTACACTCAGGGACATAGTAGTCAAAATCGTGCGATTCACGATCCAAATCGCATGACTTGATCTGATACAGATGCCCAGCAATTCTAATCACTGGGTGAATCCAAGGCTAGCATGAATCGTAGCCTGAATCACCTGAATCGTGCGATTCATGCCTGAAATCGTGAATTGCACGATTTTGGCGATTCTAGAACTTGTTCATGGATGGGTTGTCTTCTCTGCCTCTTCAGTTGTTAATCACATTGCAGTTGTTGATGGCTGTGTTGTCTTCATTGCCTGTTGGTAATGTCGCAATGTTCTGTCTGTGTTATCTTCACTTTCTCATGGTCGATTTGTTAACTTCACCGCGTTGGAGTCATATCGCAGCTTTGCTCATGGCTGGTTGTTTTTTTCATATTGTAGAGTTGGTTTTATTAGGCATATTTTTTGCTTTTGTTTAAATAATAATAATGAGATAGAATGAGACAGAATGTTGCTTTTCATGTTCTGTCTCATTCCATCTTACTAATACTCTTTTCTGTTTTTTATTTATTTATTAAGTCTTCAAAATTTAAGCATAAACAAACTTAACAATCTTTTAAATTTGAAAAATAAGTAGTTTTCAGATTTTATTACTATATTTTTAAGACTTAATAGTTAATTAATTTTTTTAAATTATTAGAATTAATATTATTAAAGTTAATATATTATTTTAAGTATTTTATTTATATTATTTGTTTATATAAATTATATATTATATATTATATATTATATATTATTTTTTAATGTGTTTCTGAATTTTACAATTCGATACGATTTACGATTTACAATTCAAAAATATGTTATTCGATTCACGATATAAATTACGATTTGATAACTATGCTCAGGGATTTCTCTAGCTATTCTGCTTAATTCCCTCTCCTGTAATTGCTTACTATTTTGGTTAATATCACATCACTATTCCGACCTCTCAGTTTATAGAGGCAGATTTCCTTTATTTACTTAGTTGTGAGATCAAAGCCATAGTCCACCAGGATCCCAATGATTCCTGTATACCATGATTTCTATTTTCCGGTTTTGATTTACTCTAACTCTAATGGGAGTGCTTTTATTTTTAATTGTGTAATCTAGTTTATATTTTGATGGTTGCATTTGTAATTTGATACCTTTTGGAGTTTAGGCCGATATTGGTCTTGCAATGGGTATTCAGGGGACTGAAGTTGCTAAAGAGAGCTCAGATATCATTATTTTGGATGACAATTTTGCTTCTGTTGTGAAGGTTAGTCCTCTTTTACCTGTTCCCAAGGAATTATGCTTGTTAACATCCACCTCATGAAAAAGAAGAATGTCGTCTTGAAATGCTGAACTAAAAGCTTAGAATAATTTTTCATTTGAGTTTTATTTAGACTTGAGGTGCATTGCCTAGCCTGAAACATAATCTTGTGTGAACTGATAATAAAATGATATTTAAAGGTGTTGAACTTCGTCAACTAAATGCAGGTTGTCAGATGGGGACGGTCTGTATATGCAAATATTCAGAAATTTATCCAGTTTCAACTTACAGTCAATGTTGCAGCTCTTGTTATTAATGTTGTTGCTGCAGTTTCCTCTGGTGATGTCCCGTTAAATGCAGTACAGGTATGCTCTGTTTCTCTCTCTAGTTTGAACTAATTTATTTTGGCAGACATTCTTATGCTCTTTATTGCTTTCTCTTCAGCTTCTTTGGGTAAATCTTATCATGGATACTCTTGGAGCACTAGCCTTGGCAACTGAACCACCTACCGATCATTTGATGGACCGGACTCCAGTAGGTCGAAGGTGAGAATTTTCTGATCATTTGAGTTGTTACTTGGTACTTTGGATCTTGCCGTATGTTATATTTGGCACATATTATTTGCAAACTTAAAGTAAGAAATGTTGCACAATAATACATTGTTGGGAAGGCCTCCTTTGGTTTTTTTGAATTTTAGAAAGAAATCAAAGAGAGAAGAATAGTGTAAATAGTAGGCTATAGTCCCACATTGCTTGTTTCTTATATAGTCAAGTCTTTCTCTTTATTATAAATAGAGTACATCGTTTGCCTTCCAACTCATGCTTTCCAAACTAGTCTCTTTGGATTTAACATGGTATCAGAGAGGACCAAGCATATATAGATTGATTGTCATTTTGTTAGGGATAAATTTTTGTCTAGTCGCATTACTACGAGCTTCATCAACTTATGTGATCAACTGGCAGATATCTTTACAAATCCCTAGAGTTCCCCATATTGGTTATATTTGTAACAAGTTTGGCACATACAATTTATATGCTCTAGCTTGAGGGGTGTGTTAGAATATAATGCAAATAATAGGCAGTTAGTCTCACATTGCTTGTTTCTTATGTTGTACATATAATAGAGTACATAACCATTTCGACTCATGCTTTCCAAACTAGTCTCTCTCTTTGGATTTAACCACGTCCATCAAGAATAAAAAAAACAGAGCAGTGTACAATCAAAGTGAAACACATCAATGCTATAAATCTCTGCCTCCGAAAATAATCTGTAGCTAGGTGCCATAGATGATGCTAGTAGTACAACTCTCTCCCATAAAAGAGGCAAAGATATAGATTCTGATGAAAACCCTAGATAGGAGGTGTATGAGAGGAAGGGTGAGGCTGGCAGCAGGGAAAAAAAAGGAATGGAAGGGGAGAATTGTGTAATTGATGTCATAGAGGAAATGGACATGTGAGGTGATGAGGGCAGCCAGGGAGGAGTATTTAGAAGGCAGTTATGGGGTAAGAGGCAGTTATTGGGTGATAGAAGTTATGACATAATAAGAGGAGGGGAGAAGAGAAACACAGCAGTGCATCACAAGACCTCTGAAAGCCAATTGCTTAATAAGATTTTCATGGCCTATTGCTACTTTTGACTTTCTCACACTTCTGACCATTTCAATATAATTAGGAACCAAAAATAGCTGTTTTTGTTATATGTCTTGCCTATTTTTTTATTTGCATCTAGGGCAATTATCCCATGTTTGATCTAATACTTTATAGATTTAGTTTTGGGAGCTCTTTCCCTTGTTTAAATGGTACACTTACCCTAGTAATGGAATCATTACTATACCTCACTATGACTTGAACAACTTTATGCAAAGTGTGATTTACTAGCAGCTATGATTGTCTGTCCACAGGCGTGCATGTGCCAGAGCATGCTTGGATCCTTGGGTAAAGGTTAAATTTTTATATGAATGCTTGAACTTATGTGGCACATTTGTGAATAAAGATCCTGTTGTGTTTGCTGCTCTCTTATTAAACAATTGATGTGGCGCCTATATGCTTGGATGGTTTCTGTGAGATGAACATGACTGTATCTCGTATACTTTTCAGAGAACCTCTCATAACAAACATTATGTGGAGGAATCTGCTTATACAGGTAGATGCTGTTTATCCTTAATTCTGCCTGTTTTCTTAGTAGTTTTCATGGAATTATTTGTAAGTTGTCTAAACCATAAACAGCCAACCAACGGATTTTGAATATTAGTGTCTTACTTCACCTTTCCTTGAGTTTATACTGGATTATTTCTTTTGGCTCTAACTGGATCATCAAATTACTGGTTTGAACTTTTCAGGCAATGTACCAAGTATCTGTTTTGCTTGTACTCAATTTCCAAGGTAGGAGCTTACTGGATCTGAAGCATGATTCCAATGACTATGCTATCAAAGTGAAGAACACTTTAATATTCAATGCTTTTGTTCTCTGTCAAGTAAGTCCTTAATTCCACTACAATTTATTGGAGGACCAGTCAATTTATGTATATAGCTTATACTAAGTAATGGAGCCCCATAATTGATTATATTTGCAAAAAGATTTGCGTGGGTTTCTTCTTCCTTAATCTCTTTAATTTGTTTGACTTTTGGGTCTCAGCTTATGTTGTTCCTGAGATTCCTCTGTTTAATTTGGTATTAGGGGTTAAATATTTTTCATCAGTGAGGATTACGTAGTTTCATGCATCAGATGTCATTGCATGGACAGTTGAAAGGGTATGCGGTATGCCTATATCACTTGATTGAGCTGTGGAGGTTTGTAGCCTGTAGCTTTGTTAGAAGGTCTGGTCTAATTTGGTGTTCGACAAGTGAAGCATAAGTTCATTATTGAAGTTTCCCACGCACTGCTTTGGTCCCTAAAGCTTTATTTAGGTAGTAGGAAACTCTGGACTGCCAGTTGCACACCCTAGGCTAGCATCTGCATGCTTGTGTGTGGCTTAGCGAGTTTATATTACACCTAGTCAACATCAATGTCTAATTCTTCCTTCTTTCTATTGCTTCTAAGTCCTGTCTGATGTCATTGGCCAAAAAAAAAAAAAAGCAATTCCTTTCCATGTCAGAAAAAGGTTATACTTATAGGATAGGTACTCATATTCACATTAGTAGCTATCTTATAAATTATAATTGCATTTTTGTCTTATTTCAAATTTCATTTAACTGATGGCAAAGCAAATATGCTTTTAAAATTGCAGATCTTCAATGAATTTAATGCTCGAAAGCCAGATGAATTCAACATATTCAAGGGAGTCACAAAAAACTACCTCTTCATGGCGATAGTGGGATTAACTCTCGTGCTTCAGGTTAGTCATGTTAGATGCCCACTGGTGGTTTGGCTTTATTTATTGAATAGTAATAGGCCTGTCATAACGTTCTTTTTTTTTTTTTTAAGATTATCATCATTGAATTTCTGGGGAAGTTCACTTCAACAGTGAAGCTTAATTGGAAGCAGTGGCTCATTTCTGTTGCCATTGGAATTATCAGGTTAGTTTATAATCTTGAATGCTGAGGTGCATTTTGCTTCTTTTAATAAGTTGAAGCTTGTAAGTGCTAAGAGCTATTAAATGGCATTTGCAGTAATAGATTATAGAGCTTGCCTTGTGTATGAGTTCTAACAGGATCTAACCCTCTGCCCCCCTTCTCTTTCCCGTCTCAGCTGGCCTCTTGCTGTGGTTGGGAAATTGATGCCTGTGCCCAAGGCTTCCGTCAGCAAGTGTTTTACAAGATTACACCCAAGAATTTTAAGAAGAAAGGAACATGAGTCTTCGTAATACTCTCGTCTGTCTTGTTGATTCACCTACTCTTTTACCTTCTCACTTGCTGTTTAAGTCCTACAGGCTGACCTACGTACTTCCTAATGGAACCAGTTCAGTGGTAGCACAATCGTGTTTCTCTCTCTACAGATCTGGAATTGTTTTAACATGTTAGTTTTTTCTACAAATCTGGAGATGCTTTATATGCAGGTTCTAACAAGGATATACGGAAATTTAGGGAGTCTTGGTTTTTGTATACTGTATTTTGTCAGTTTGACAGGTAAAATGTCCATTTTTATTCAAATACAGTACAAAAATTGCAGAAAGGTTTGGATGATTCATTCGTGCAATTTCATTTTATTTCTTTAATTTGGCAGCTTGTTCTTATTTGTATGTAATTGGGAATGGAGGCACTGTATTGCACCTAGTTCATCAAATGTTTAGAAGATAACGTCAATGAACGCAAATATAGTCATGCAATCTAAGATTATTTTTTTTGGCCAATAATTATATACATTCAGAGAATCTATCATATGAGAGCATTGAGTTGTCTGAGTGTGAGGAGTAAATAGGGGCCATTAGATCAATGTAAATAGTTTAGATTAAAAACTATGGAGAAAACTCACGTGCCCCTCGATCATTTACAATCAAGCTCTAAAGCACCCACAGCCAAAGAAATTGAGATGCTGAGCGAAGTACGACTGCGAGCAATTTGAGAGTGAAAGGGGAATAGAGGGAGGAAACGCTATCTAAGAGGACGAGAGCAGGACGGAGGGAGAAGCAACGGCGAACACATCGGGTTTGAGTAAATAACGAATCTCACTCTGTTATTGTATTTATGATCATAATTGATAGGCTTAACTTCACGTGATGATGCAGATCTCGCAAATGTATATTTCATGTAAATATAATCTAAGGATGTTAGAAACTGTATAATCACCCAGAAGAAAAAAAAAGATCAGAAAGAGAAATGCAACAAGATGATCAACAACACGTGAGTTGCTTCTCATATGAAATAATTAACTGTGAGCCTAGCACTGGTCATATTTTCTTAAGAATACATTGGGCTTGAGTGACGAACGATGGCGAACACATGAGGCTTGAGGGAAGGTGTTGCGCAATATTATTTAGGATTATATATATAATTGTGCTGACAAATTCTAAATGCAAGTCAAGGAATTGAATGAGAACTTTGTATTTAATATAAAGTAAATATATAATTTAATTTTTAAATTTATTAGGTTATTATATTTTAATTATTAAATTTAAGTCATTGTAAAATTTAGTTTCTGAATTTATTAAACATCAGACAATTTAATTCTTTCGTTATCTCTATACTAACTGTTTACTAATGTAGCCTATTAAGAGCATCACCAGTAGAAATACTCTTTAAAGTTGTTTAAGTAGACTCCACATTATCATATCATCACTTTTTTTAAGTAACTACACTACTTTAAGTAATTCTGCACTCTAATGGTGTAATTTTCAAATGTTCACTAAATGGATCATACATATTATCCCACGCCTTTATATTTGATTTATATCTATTTCTATTTTAACTTAAAATATTAATTCATTTTCATTTTCATTTTAAAACAATAAATATGTAAAAAAAATTAAAACATATTAAAAATAATACAAATTTATTTTATGTAATATTTTTTATAACAATAATAACGACTAGTTTGAATAACATTATTAAATTACATATAAATTCTAATTAGGTTACAATATTATCTTAACTAATTTTATCTGATTCTCTAATCATGTTACATAATGTTTTGTGATCTTGATGTTGTCTCTCTGTCATTCCAAATGTATCTTTAAAAACAATCTTCAACTTCTTCAACTTTAACTCTTTCTCTTTTAGTTTTTTTTTGCCTTAATTTTTTTTTCTTCATCCTTAATTCATGTGAATTCTTCCATGACAGTCATTTTGTGACTATGTGCCTCTTGTATTATAATAAAGTCGACATTATCAAAAGAAATTTCAGTTGGTTTCTCTTTGCCCTTTCTTTTTGCTGCCTATTTTCCCGTTTGCCGAACTACAGTAGGTGGGGTTGGGTCATATGTGCATTCAAATAGAGTTCCAGGGTTAGAAGATGATGAATACGTTCTAGAAGCAGAAATCTTTGTTCTTTTTTAAGAACTCTCACTTGATTCTGCTGTCCATTTAAGTTCATCTTTCAGTAGTCGCCACGCATGCTCAAATTTGAACTGTTCGCCCTCATCTTAAAAAAAAATAGTATATGCATTAACCATGATGTCATTCTCTGAGCTTTCACGTTTTTTTTTTCTATGAACAACTTGTTTGTAGCACCTAATAAACTTTTGAACTGTACTATTCAACCGATGCCATCGAGATTTTAATTGAACAGATTTTTTCTCTCATAATCGACCACGATAGTTGTTATAATTATCTTTGATTCTTGACAAAAAAAACTATCTATTTTTTGGTCAACACCAATAATTGCATCTTTTGAAATGTTAAGCCATGCTTGAATAAGAAGTACATCTTCTTCCACTATGAACCTGACTCGAGATTTTTTCTAACTTGTAGTTCCTCCTTCTTCATCGAACATAATATTTTTCAAATTGAGTTGAGTGAAAAATTGTGGAACTTGAGACTCGGACATGGACCCGACTGATATTTTAGGTTCTTGATCAGTGAACTTTACACTGTTAGTACCTATTGGAGGAGACTTATAAAATATGGCAAAATTGGTTGGTTGGACTAGAAACATAGTAAACATACTTTGTGGATTTGGAAAAAAAGGAGGAATTTGAGAATTTTCACTAATGGGAAGTTGATAATTTTGCATAAAATTTAAGAAAGAATTCAAATTAAATTGATTGGGATCCATTTGTCAAAACAAATGAAATTGTGAATTAAAGAAACTATAAATAAAATTGTGAGTTGAAGAAAGTATAAATGAAATTATGAGTAGTTGAAGAAACTACAAATGAAATTGTGAGTAGTTGAAGAAATTATAAATAAAATTATGAGTTGAAGATACTACAAGTGAAATTGTGAGTTGAAATAAATTTGATGTTGCACAATTTATAGAGCAAATTTTCAATGGTCATATTACAATAGTAAAATTGTTTATGTGTGCAACGGTTATAATGGGTGTCTAATGGCTAAGGGAGCAATTTCAATCATTTTTCATTCTTAAATATTTCTTATTATTTTTCCTATTAATATTATCACGATGCCATTCTCAATGCCTCTGGAAGCCTCAAGATTTTTCTATAGCTTTCCCCTTCCCGTTGGTTTTATATATTTTCTTCCTCGGTTTTCTTCGTATCTTTCCCATTCCCTTCCCTTTCGTTTTGGGGCCTTCGATCTGTGTGCGTTTGGTCGATGGCCTTCGATTTTGTGTGTGTTTGCTCGATGGCCTTTGATTCTTTGTAGCTTTCCTGTTCCCTTCCCTGTTCCCTTCCCTTTCGTTTTGGGGCCTTCGATTCTGTGTGCGTTTGCTCAATGGCTTTTGATTCTTCGTAGCTTTCCCGTTCCCAACAGTTATTTCTTCGTAGCTTTGCTCGATGGGGCCTTCAATTCTGGGTTTCCTGTTACCTTCCCTGTTTGGGGCCTTCAATTTTGTGTGCACACCAGAAGATGTGTTTGCTCGATGGAAAGTAGATTCGATGAATGGGTTTTTCGTTCCCTTCATGATTAGGGCCTTCGATTCTGTGTGCACACCAGAAGATGTGTCTGCTCGATGATGTTTGCTCGATTCCGCCGCGAACCTTCTAACTGGGAGCAATGAAAAGGTATGGTAATCCATCAATCCATCATTTTTTGATTGTTGATTCATTTTCTAGAGTTCGTTGTGAATTTGGGTTGTGATTTTTATGGTTTCCTGATTGAGCTCCTCTTCAAGTTTTTGATTGTTGATTTTTTGATTTGTGATTTTTGATCAAGCATTTTGGAGTTCTTTGTGAATTCTGGAGTTCATTGTGAATTTTGGTTGTGATTTCTGATTGTTGATTTTTTGATTGAGCACCTCTTTAATTTTTTATGCTTTCTGGTTTTAAGCAATCATTGCTTATAGAAGCAATTGTGCTTATATGTGGGTGCCAGCTAGAACACTCCAATGCTAAAATAGAGTAAAATGCATTGTTTAGCGAGAAGCAACGCTGCAAGCAATCCCCGTTGGAGATGTTCTAAGTGCTTACATGACGCGTTAAATGCCAATTAATCATGCCACATTAGCATCGAATCAACTTTAAAAAAAGAATAAATACACAATTTAGTCTTTGAACTTATTATATCCCTACAATTTAATTTTTGAATTTATTATATCCTTATAATTTAGTCCCTAAATTCATGTTATTACACAATTTAATCTTCGAATTTATCAAATATCAAATAATTTAGTCCTTATATTATTTTTATCTTAATTGTTTGCTGATTTGACCTATTAAGTGTTTACGTAGTATGTTAAATACTAATTAATCATACCACATTAACATTGACTCATCCATAAAATTTTGAACTGAAATTGTTCCCTCAACCTCATACAATATTGTTTGCTTCAAGTTGTTGAACTAACTATTGTATTTGTTTTGGAGGGCAATAGAAACCATATAAGCATTCAAATAAAAGGGAGGCCATCGTAAATGTATTTACAATTCAATAAAAAAAATCTTCATATTTTCAACTATATAGTAGTAGAGTGACAATATTTTTCACAAGTTAAAACACATTTTTTCCTTGTCCTCAAAGAAAAAAAATGATATATCTCAAGAAAAACAGTCTACAAGAAAAAAAGTATCTTATTAAAATACACAACAACATTCAAACATAATTATGAGGGCTAACTAATAAATATCAACTATAAATTTTTTAACATTAAAATATCTGAATTTGAGCAAAAATTATAAGAACTAACACAACACTGAACAAGAAGGAATTAAAAACGTTGAAATCATGACTTTTTCTTATAACCCAAAAAGTGTAAAGTGTAAAGTGTCAAAGTTAACTACCCATGATTGTTAATATCATAAATTTTAGAATAAATTTTTTTATTTTTAGTCATAGAAATTTTATTAGAATAATTTCATAATAAGGGACTATTTCATGGCGTTGTCAATTGACTTGACACTTTGATGTGGAAAACAAAACATTTTGAAGTTTTTTTAAACTGAGTCAACATTGATGTAATGGGCTATATTACAAGTAGTTAGTGTGAAAATAATAGAATGACTAAGTTGTTTGACTCTTGGTAAATTTGAAGATTAAATTGTACAATAACTTAATTTAAGGACTAAATTGTAGGAATTTAATAAATTTAGAGACTAAATTATGTATTTACTATTTTTTTAAACTGAATCAGCGTTGATGTAGTATGATTAGTTGATATTTAACATACTACGTAAACACTTAACGGGTCACGTAAGCAAGCAATTAATGTAAAGATAACGAAATGACTAAATTATCTGACGTTTGGTACATTTTGGGACTAAACTGTATTATAACTTAAATTTAGGGATTAAAATATAATGACCTAATAAATTTAGAGATTAATTTGTGTATTTACTCTTTAACATATCTAAGAACATTTTCAACTTATGCAAATTGATACTTTTCATTTTTGTCTTTGCAAATAAGAAATGTCAATTGGCTTCCCCCCTTCTCTGGTTCAATTTTTTTTTTTGATAATGTTATTAGTGTTGATCATATAGCAACACGATGATTCTGACAAAATAATATCCATCTAAGGGTGCATAGTTAATTGTTGCCATGTTAGAAACTTTAAAAACAATTTTTCTTGTTTATTCCTATTTCAAAGCTTTCATTTTTATGTCCTCCTGTTTATGCTTCACAAGAAATCGAGTTTCAAAAGAAAGTTGTTAAAATTGCGACAACAGAAACAGACGTGGGTCGTGAAGTCTCGCGATGCCGATGAGTGGGTTTAGAGAAGAATCTTTTGGCATCGATGTGTGGATCTAGTTATTTAGAGAAGAATATTCGTCTTCCCTATTTCAGGATTTTGGTTTTGGCTGTAAAGCGATGGAATTTTGGTGGTGAAGAGGAGAAATGTTGAAGGGGATAAATAAGATTTTAGTGAACACGTGACAAAGCATGTAATTCACCCCATGAGTGGGCTCATGCGATGAATTACATGCTCTCCACAAAAGGGTGAATTATTTTTTTAAGAAAAATTGTAATAGTTGTAATAAATTTTTTATAATAAATAAATAATTTATAAATTCTAAATTTTAAATTTTAAATTTTAAACTTTAATTTTTTTTAAATTGTGAAATTAATATACTTTGAAATTTTTTTATAATAAATAAATAATTTTTAAACTTCAAACCTTAAACTCTAAACTCTCTCTCTTTGAAAGAAAAACATATAAAATTAATATATTTTTAATAAAATTTATATAATAAATAAATAATTTACAAACTCTAGACTTCAAACATCAAATTTCAAACTTTAAGTTTCAAACTCTAAATTTAAATCAAAATTAAAATGTGTACAATTATTTCTTTTGAAGAAAAATTGAAAAATTAATTAACGTGAAAATATTTACACAATTTATCAATGTTTAGAGGGAGCTAGTAGTTATGTCTTTCTCATCTCGAATTTCTCCATTTGGCCAGTTATTATTACTTTGTCGGATTTTCATCCTCCATTGCAAGATTCTCAAGCGACTGAAGTGGAAGAATAAAAAAAATTGGTGTCATAAATCCACCAAACTACCATGATATAATCCTTCTCCTTGAGTTGTTGTACCACTATTGTATCATATTATGATCGATGACATGTTAATAAAGAGATAAGAGAACAAGCTCAAAATAATTTGTTTAGGTTATGGCACTAATGTTTAATAACTACACCCAATTTTGACTTGATCATAACTATAATAGCCCTTAAAACAAAGAGAAAACCCTAAATAAATACATAAATAATCGTAAATTTAAAAAAAATTGGAATGTAAGTGAAGGTTATAAAACATTGAGATAAGAATAATTGAAAATGTGTTTATTTATTATATTGTTTGAGAAATTATGAAGGTGATATGAGGATTTAAGTTTTAGGGCCAAAATGTAATTTTTTAAAAATTTAGAAGTCAAAATGTAAATAACAAAAATTGAAAGGACACCCCTCAACAATTGAAATTTTGCTAATAAGTACCTCAGATGATTTTAAGAGAAATCAGATGTAGAACTAGCGTGAAAACTTCTGCACCCTCTCTCTTTATTTTTTCTCTCTAAAAATCTTAAAACTTCTCTCTAGATTTTTAGCACTTCTGTATCTCAAATTTCGACACCACCGCCACCAATAGATTTAGAACAACGAGGACTACAATTCTATCTGATTGATTTCTAGAAATTTGGTCAAAAATCTATCGAAAAATGGAGGAGAAACCTAAGGAAGAAAAATTCTAAAACTCTTACTTAGAGTCCTTAAATTGAAAATTTGACACCAAAGATAGATTTAAGAAGTGGAAAAACCTCAAGATATGAAATTTTGTTGTCATCTGAAAACTTTTTGTGCACCGTGAACAGTAAATCTAGTCGTCATGAATAGTAATTTCAACCATAAATAGTGACCCACAGTTGACCAAGCTCTCGGAGGCCAAATTTTGTGATTTTAGAGTCATTTCCTAGGTTTTCGAACCCTCCGAACTTGTTTTTGAGGTCCATTTGATCAGATTTAGTTTGAAAAAATATATTTTAGGCTATCCAACTTGGAATACTAGTTTTGTGAGTAGATAATTCTTTCTATGACTTACTCTATACTCTTCTTGAACTTTAAATGTATAATTAGTTCTATTTACAAGTTATTTATACTGTTATATGTCCCTGAAATTGATTAAATTACTTTATTTATTTGTTAACTAGCATATTGTTCAAGAAGAGTATGATTTTGTATAATGATTTTAAAGCCATTAAAATGTGATTTTGTATACATTTCTCAACAGTATAGAAAGTGAACATTTTATGCATGTGGCATTGATATGTAAAGTTATAAGATTGCCTTGAAAAAATGGCATGTATATGTGACGAACCCTAACTGAAAAGTTTATGATAGATGAGTTGCACTGAGACTGAAATTTTGTAATATATTGAAATCTCTATTTTGAATTATATGGCATATGTGTAAATGATAATTTCTGTGAAGAAATCCTATTGGAAGTACTATTTGCTAACAACATGTGTGTTAATCCTGGTGCATCTTAATACCTTAGTTAGCAAGGGTGGTACTAGCCTCGTGTGACGACTAACACACGAAATATGATATGTGAAAGAGAGCAGGATGCCTCCTATCTGGACGAGATACCGACTATATGATATGTGATTTGCCCTCCCTTGTTGTGTGCTTAGGAAATTGCTCATATTAGAATCCCTTTGCGTATCCTCTTGAATGGTGGTAGGGTAAACCTTAGCTAAAATGTTGAGTTTAGGAAAATCCTACACCATCAAAGTATGAAAGGGCTTGAACTCTGATATGGTGGTTCTGATATGGGATCCTCCTAATGTTTTCATGAGAAATATTTTGATACATAACAATATTTGATTAATGATCATACCGTATTTCATATGGTTTCGGATATATGAATGTGACTTGAACGTAGAATATTTGAAATACGGGTCCCATATAAATGTACCCCTGAACTGAAATTTTCTATGTGATAAATTTTAATATATGAGTACATCCATATGTTTACCTAAGAAGTCATATGAGGTATTATCTGTTCACTAAATTGTCAAACTCACTACACAATATTTACATTTTTTTTTTCATATAAGAATATAGAGTTTAGTCTTGCATCTATATGATTAACTAGGTGTTATATTCTCTGGGTGAACCTATGTTACTTCTAAAACTCACAGTGTTTAAAAAATTATGTATTTGTAATCTAGAGTATGCTCTGAATCCACAGGCAAGATCCCTACTTTTACTGTAATATTGATATGTGTAGACTTGGCATGTATATTTTGCTATACTGAAAATTTGTGAACATATGTTTTACTCTTGTTATGTGATATACTTGAAGCATATATGTAATAAAATAAAGGTAAAGTTATCTGTTATTCATGACAATTGTGTTCCTTTAAATTGGGGGCGTGACAATAACTTGGCTACAAGGGTGCTAAATGCGGTGTTGAAGGCCTTAGATCTTGATGTGAATCATTATGTTTAGCCTCATTTTACATTAACATATGGCTCAATAAGCCTTTATTATTGTATTAACATAATATATCTCCTTCCTCGCCTTAACTAAGGCATAGTGATTAATGGACCAGATGGTCCAAGAATGGCCTATGCCAAGGGTGTAAGAAAGTATAAATGAATAAATTTTACAATTTATCAATGTTTGGAGGGAGCTCTACCAGTAGTGGCTTTTAGTGCCACACCTTAGCCTTTGTCTTTCTCATATCAGATTTCTCTGTTTGACCAGTTATTCTTCCATTACAAGACTCTTAAGTGATTGAAATGGAAGAATAAAAAAGTTTGGTGTTATGAATCCACCATAATACCATGAGATAATCCTTCTCCTTGAGTTGTAGTACCACTATTGTAGCATGTTATGATCGTTGACAAGTCAATAAAGAGATAAGAGAACGAGCTCAGACTGATTTGTTAAGGTTATGGTACTAATGTGTAATAACTACACCCAATTTTGACTTAATTATAACTTGGCTACAGGGGTGCCAAATGTGGTGTTGAAGTCCCTAGATCTTGATGCGCATCATGATGTTTAGCCTTATTTACATCAACATATGGCTCAATAAGCCTTTATCATCGTATCAATCTAGTAGATCTCCTTCCTCGCCTTAACTAAGGCATAGTGATTAATAGGCCAAATGGTCCAAGAATGACTTATGCCAATGATGTAAGATATGACATGTTGTGGATCATGTACCTCAACTATTCTTAAAGACTATCAAGCATACTTTTGATAAACGATCCATGTGCTACACATATTGGGTTTGAGATTTCCTGTTAATATCCCTTAAGATATCCTCAGCAATCTTAGCCTAAATTGATAAAGAAAAGCATCAATGTAAAATGTATCAATAAAACGTATGTCAACGGAAATAATGCTAGCAACCTATATTTAGAACATACTACATGTGCTTTAGACCCTCGTCTAGTAATGCCTTGGTGTCATTGCATGTATATTGAATCTTGCTCTAAGTACCCCTAAATTGGCTATCTGTCATAGACTAACTCCTATCAATGTGCCTAGATGTCAATGTACATAGAATTCTCAGCATACTAATGTACATCTATCTTTCATGTGAACACCATGGTATGATGTTGGTTGAGGTTAATTGGATACTGCGATATTAGTTGATCGAATCTAAACTGATGCATGCATGGTCTAGCTAGTGTCACTCAATGATGTGGAAACAAATGAGGGGTACCCACACTCTCCTCACATAGCTTTATTCTAGGCAATAATGTCGTATAACATGCATTACCTCTAATGAAGTGTACAACTCTTAAAGGATTTGACAATAGCAATGAAAAATATTAGTACATATAATTAAATACAATGAGAAAAGATAAGTTTATTGAATATGATTAAATGCAATTAAAAAAATTATTAGTAAATGTAATTAAGTTTCCAGCATCTGCTCCTTCTTTAGACAATCTAATTGAAGCCTAAACACCAAAATGTCTTGCTAAACAATATTATGCTGTAGCAAACCAATCCACCTTTTTGTAAAGATAAGTAATGTTAAACAATAATGAAAAAAAATACTTATAAATGTAAGTATTACCATCCATACTTATAGCTCAATGGTAGATAGACTGGGTACATATCAAGTTAGGGATTTGGTTCAAAAACTCGCTTAAGCGCTATAATGGGGAAACAATCCTAAGCATAGAGCTATAGTAAGAATGTTCATCTGCATATATCCACTTTTCTATAGTCAGAGACCTCACATAACTCTCTATACAAGTAAGCTAGGACAGTCAAACCCTAGTTGTATGTGCTAGCTTTTTCTAGGTTAACAAGTAATGGAAGAAACATAAGGTGGACTCAATTATTGAACTTGTTTAGGAATAACACACCACCTATCAAACTCAATATTTGTGCACATGTATAGTGTGGCAGCTGGTGCACTAGAGTGTTGGTAGGAATTATCCCAAATACACACAAAGTCATATAAGGCTTAATCTTTGCCCCTTCATTATTGTCCCTATTGGCGTTGCACCCAATAGCTTTGTGAATAATAGTAGCAAGTCTATATTGGTTTTATCTATGATAGGAAGATCAAAGTGGAGCCCTAACTGCACTTGCATGTCTCGAAATGTGATTGTACACTCCTTATGTTGTGTGAAAGGTGTGTCTTAGGATGCCACCTCTTCATTAAGGCAAATACAAGTGCTTAATCGACTAAAATATGACAAATGCAGGTCACTTCATAAAAACTTAATAATCTTAACAAGTCGATGATCATTAGTGTGGGGTTTTGAGGGTATTCATAGACATTCAGCTGGGTCTAGAGAGTGCAATCAAGCTACAAAGATGAATTAAATGAATATAGTTTGTTAGTACAATTCATAGTAGTGGAAAAAAAATACAAGTGTAGTAACAATAATTCACATATCCTTGCCATATGGCCTTTGAGCAATCGTGATACTGAAGTTTCAATACACTATCATTTGCTTGACTAGGTCTAACAACTTGTGTAAATAATTTGTATGAATCCATAATGGCAAATAATTTGTATGAATCCATAATGGCAAATAATTTGGATACATGTATTATTTCATGGCATCAACATTTGATGATAACATAAATGATATATCTATTATACCTAAATGATAAAGGACTAAAAAATTGTAATTAATTGTGCACATATACCCAAATGATAAAGGATTGTACTTGTTAATATATATGCAAAACATTACAAACATTTATACAATGAAAAAAATATGATTAAGGATTATGATATGTTACAAACATTCAACAAATAATATTCATATCAAATATTACCAATATTTACACATATAGCATGATACAAACACGGTGGAACTAATTGTTAGTTGTGGTCAGTTCCTTAGGAGCGATGGGCATACTGACCTATTGTGGCCATGTTGTCAACACAAGCGTGCCCTAGTTGAAGAAATTAATTCCCTCGCATCTATTTTATTGTGTATGTATATAGACTTAGGATGACTTTTTTTACACAACATGATTGGATTTAATACAAGGGCAATTCCTCTTGATTGTCATCAAGTAGATAGAACGCATTGTTATAGGCATTGAACATGGTGTATAACCTATAAACACGATCCACATACTAATAGAAGACAACTTTGACACATTGATATTGTCACACCCCTAATTGTAGGAACGCGAATAACACTACTGTCTGATAACTTTATCTTTATTTATTTGCAATACACTTCATATTATGGCATATCAGGATAATATCATATGTTTGCAAGTTTTCATTATAACTAATTATACATGTCAATGCTACATTTAACAATATTACAACGGAAGCAAAGATCCTGTCTCTGATGTTCAGAGCAACTATAGAGTACATTTATATTATAATTTAAACACTGAGAGCCCAGAAACAATTTAGACTCACTATGGAAGTACAACACTTAGTCTATCAAGAAGCCACAAGACCAAACTCTGGGTTTCTATCTAAAAAACATATCAATAACGTGTAGTGAGTTTTGCAACTCAGTGAGCAGATAACACCTTCTATGACCTCTTATGTCAACATATAAATGTACTCTTTATTTTAAAAACTTGTCACATTGAAAATACAATTCAGAGGTACATTCATATGGGACCCGCATTTCAAATAATCTCTGTTCAAATTCATATTCATATTCGCCTATATAGGAGGCATTCCGCTCTCCATCACATATCATCTCCCGTGTGTTGGCCCTCACACGAGGCTAACACCACCCCCTGCTAGCTGAGGCAATCAAGGTGCACCAAGGCTAACATGATCTGCTGTTAGTAGACAGTGTTTCCAATAGGATTCCTCCATAAAACCATAATCTCATATATTCCATAATAATCAAAACAGAGGTACTATTATAATGTAGCATTTTCATTTTCAGTATATTTCTCTGTCAAAACTTCTCAATTAGGGGAATCACGTAAACATGCCCATATCCGAGGCAAACATATCACTGTATAATAAATATCATATGCATAATATATTTTCTTTGCCATATAATGAGATATACATTTAAAAATCACATGTTCAATGTGTTTCAAAATTCATTTCAAAAGTCATACTCTTCTTGAACTAGATATCATATTGCAACTATTTCAGATATTCTAAACCATTTCAAGAATATATCAAAGTATAAATATCTTGGAAACATACTCATTTATCAATTTAAAGTTTAAGAAGAGTAAAGACAAGTCATAGAAAGAATCATCTATTCACAAAATTAGGGTACAAAGTTGGACAACACCAAAATCTACGTTTATGGTTTGAATTCGGCAAAATAAACCCCAAAATCAAGTTCGGAAGGTTCAAACACCTTGAAAATGACTCCGGATTTGTGAAATTTGCCTCCGAGAGCTCGATCAACGCAGGTCAATGCAACAGAGTCCGGCTGTCACGCGCTACATGCGTCGCCTAAGGAGCTGCGCGTGGGCTTCACGCGCTGAGGAAAAAGAGGCACGTGGGGGTACGTACAGTGGTGGGTTGGCCTAAAATTTGAGATCCAAAGGTTTCGGTACCTTCTAAATCGATCTACGGTATTAATTTTTACATTAGACAACCACAGATAGGAGTTTCACATATTACATTTTTAGGCAATTTTTCCTTCAATTTTTTGGCAAATCTCCGACCAATTCTCCAAAAACCAATCAGATGGATTTGTAAAACTCTTCGTCCTGAGTCCGTTGGTGGTGGTGGTGTTGAAATCTGAGGTCAGGATGTAGAGAAATCTTAGAGAGAAGTTAGAGAATTTTTGGAGAGAAATTTCTAAGGAGAGAGAGGAAATCCGAAAATTATGAGCTCTTCGGTGTCTGAAACCCCTTAAAATATCTCAGGGGACCTTTCTGCAAAAATCCACTTTTAGAGGGAGGTCCTTGCAAATTTTCTTTATTTACATTTTGACCCCGAAACTTTTAAGAAATTGCATTTTGACCCTAGAATGTAAATTTTCATATTTCTTTTTGTAATTCTTTAATCCATGTAATAAATAAACTTATTTTCACCGGTTCTTATCTCTATTTTCAAAATTCTCTCTTTAATTCACAATTTTTTTTAATTTGAACTTTATTAAATTTACGGCTATTACATTCTTCCCCCCTTAAAAAAATTAAGTCCCCAAATTTCATCACCATAATTGCAGATAAATACTAACATCATTGGTCAAACAACTGTGGATATCTGGCATGTATATCATCCTCTCTTTTCCAAGTAGCTTTTTTAGAAGAGTGATTTTTTCATATCACTTTCACTGTAGATATTTCTTTTGACCGCAACTTATTTACTTGTCTGTCCACTATTGCTACTGGTTGTTCCTCATAGGTTAAATCTTCCTATAACTGAATATGTGGGCACTGTATAATATGTGTAGGATCTGGTAAATATTTCTGTAGCATAGACACATGAAAAATTGGATGGACATTACCCAATTCAGGAGGTAAAGCCAAACGATAAGCTACTGGACCGATCCTATCAAGAATTTCAAATGGTCCTATATACCGGGGATTTAACTTCCCTTTCTTTCCAAATCTCATTACTCCTTTCATAGGAGATACTTTCAGAAAAATATGTTCATCTATGGCAAATTCTAATGGTCGACATCTATTATCAATATAGGCTTTCTGTCTACTCTGAACTACTAATAACATTTCCTTAATTATTTTTACCTTGACCAATGCATCATGTACTACATTAGGCCCTAAAACCTTTGCTTCGCCCATCTCAAACTATCCAATCGAGGAACGGCAACGCCTGCCATATAATGCCTCAAAAGGAGCCATTTGTATACTGGCTTGATAACTATTGTTATAAGCAAATTCAGCTAAAGGTAGAAATATTTCCTAACTACCCTGAAAATCTAAAACACAAGCCCGAAGCATGTATTCCAATATTTGAATAGTTCATTCAGACTGCCCATCTGTTTGAAGATGGAATGCAGTATTGAGATTCAACTTCGTGCCCAAAGTTTCTTAGAAAGTTTTCCAAAAATGAGTTGTAAATTGTGTTCCTCGATAAAAAATAATTGATATTGGCACTCTATGAAGCCTCACTATTTCATTCAAATATAATTTTGCATACTGAGCTACATTGTATATGGTTTTCACTGGTAGAAAATGTGCTAACTTAGTCAATCTATCAATGATCACCCATATTGAATCAAACCCTTTTGGTTTTCTCGGTAACCCCGTAATAAAATCCATAGTTATTCTTTCCCATTGCCATTCAGGTATCTCTATCTGCTAATGTAGTCCTGCAGGCTTTTGATGTTCTACTTTCACCAGCTGACATGTTAAACATCGAGACACGTAATCCATTATGTCTTTCTTCATACCTTTCCACCAATAAATTTCTTTTAGATCGTTATACATTTTAGTTATTTCAGGATGAATTGTATACATGGATCTATGTGCTTCCTCTACAATTTTTTTCTTAAGTTCTTCTTTATCAGGTACACATAACCGCTTGCCCAATCTTAAAATTCCTTTAGAGTCTACAGTAAATTGAATTTCACCACTATTCTTCACCTCTTCAATTTTTTTGCACAAATAGGAATTTTCTTTCTATGCCTTTTTCACTTGCTTGATCAAAGATGATTGAAACTGTATATGAGCTAATAATACTCCAGGCTCCTTTACTTCCATTACTACCCCATCACTTTCCAGCTTATGCATCACTTTAACTAACGACCTTCTTACCATTGTGATATGAGCCAAACTACTCATAGACTTCCTACTTAATGCATCAGTCACAACATTGACCTTACCTGGATGGTATAGTATTGTGCAATCATAATCTTTAAATAATTCCATCCATCGTCTTTGTCTCAAATTAAGATCTTTTTGTTGGAAAATATATTTGAGACTCTTATGATTTGTATAAATTTCGCATGTCTCACCATACAAATAATGCCTCCAAATTTTAAGAGCAGAAACTACTACTGCCATTTTCAAATCATGAGTCGGATAGTTTTGCTCATGTGGTTTAAGCTGTTTAGATGTATATGCAATGACTCGACCATTTTGCATCAACACACATTCTAATCCAATTCTCGATGCATCACAATATACCGTGTATCCCCAGTACCTGAAGGAATAGCCAATACTGGCGCCGTAGTCAAACATTCTTTAACTTTCTGGAAACTTTTTTCACATTCATCTGATTAGTCAAACTTTATTCTCTTTCTTATCAACCTTGTCAAAGGAGCAGCTATCTTTGAAAAATCTTTAACAAATCTACGGTAATAGCTTGCTAAACCAAGAAAACTACGAATCTCTGTAACTGTTGTAGGGTGTGGCCATTTCTGCACCACTTTTATCTTTTTAGGATCAACTTGAATACCATCCTTGGTAACCACATGCCCTAGGAAGGTAACACTACTAAGTCAAAATTCACATTTTGAAAACTTGGCATACAGCTGGTGCTCTCTTAAGGTTTGTAATACTATTCTTAAATCCTGCTCGTGCTCCTCTGACCTTCTTGAATATACCAAGATATCATCTATAAATACAATGACGAATTGATTCAGAAAAAGTTTAAATACTATATTCATCAAATCCATAAATGCAGCTAGAGCATTTGTTAGACCAAATGACATTACTAAAAACTCATAATGCCCATATCGAGTTCTAAAAGTAGTTTTTGGTATATCCTCCTTTTTTATCCTTAATTGATGATACTCAGATCTCAGATCAATTTTTGAAAAACATTGGCTACCTTGTAACTAGTCAAACAGATCATCTATTCTGGGTAAAGAATATTTGTTTCGTATAGTCACTTTGTTCAATTGCCTATAATCAATGCATAGGCGTAGAAATCCATCTTTTTTCTTCACAAAGAGAACAGGAGCACCCCAGGGAGATGTATTGGGTCGAATAAAACCTTTATTTAGTAAATCTTGCAGTTACTCTTTTAATTCCTTAAGTTCTACAGGTGCCATCCTATAAGGAGGTATGGGTATTGGTTGTGTTTCAGGGAGGAGGTCAATACCAAACTCAATCTCTCGGTTTGGTGGTAATCTTGGCAATTCCTCAAGAAACACATCAGGAAATTTTTTAACCACTGGAACCTGCTCTACACTATTATATTTTATATCAACATCTTTGACTATTGCTAAATACCCTTGGCATCCTTTTTGTAACAGCTTATGAGCTGTTAAAGTTAAAATTAAATTACTAGACTCCTTACTACGATCTCCTTATATCATGAAGGAAGATTCTCCAAGGACATTAAACTTAATCACCTTATGGTGACAGTCTAGAATGGCATGACATGATGACAAGCAATGCATTCCTAAAATCACATCAAAGTCTACCATATCTAGAACTATCAAATCTACAAGAGTCTCCTTGTCTTCTATCGAAATCTCACACGATCTATACACATCATTTACCAGCAAGAATTCTCCCATTGGAGTAGCAACTATAAAAGAACAATGTAAACTAGCAGGATCTCTATCTAATTTCTTAGCAAAGCGTGGTGATATATAAGAATGAGTAGAACCAGGATCGAACATGACATATGCTTTATGGGAATATACTGATAATGTACCTATCATAACTGCATTTGAAGCCTGAGCATCCTGTCGTGTCAAGGAAAAAACTCAAGTTTGTTCTCGACCTTGACTTCCTGATCCTCTACCAGTACCACCACTACTTGCTTGAACTGAAGTTGCTCTATTTGGTCATGCTGGCACAAATGCAGGAGGTGAAGATGGTTGTACCAATGTTTGACTAAAACTTCATAGTTATGGGCAATTCCTCATCAAATGACCCATTTGTCCACACTTAAAACATGCACCAGTTTCTCTACGACACTGTCCGGTATGAAGCTTGCCACAAATAGGACATGGTGGAATTGATCTTGAATCTTGTTGGCTAACAGGTCTCATATCTCTTTGATTCATTCTTTGTTTATTAATATTTACTGATGTCTGATTAGAGCTACCAATTTCCGTTTGAGTGAAGCGCTGTAGATTTTGAAATCTTGATCCTCTGACATTAGGATTATAACTTGTTTGAGCATTACTATCTCTCTCTCTCTTTTTCTTCTCTTTAAACCTTTAATATCTGCTTGCTCTCGTGTTTTCATCATTCTAACACAGTCCACAGCTGCTGAATAAGTTGAAAAATGATTCATCTAAGGACCCACCGACTTAAACAATGGGTGTATCAATCCTGAGACAAACCTCTTAATTCTATCTTTTTTAGTAGGGACCAGATACAGTGCATATTTGGATAACCGGGTAAAACGGATGTCATATTCAGAAACTATCATGTTCGGTGTCTATCTTAGTTCTTCAAATTCTCTAGCCCTCTTGTCTCTTTCACTCATTGGTAGGAAGTGATTCATAAATGCTTTCTTAAATTCTTCCCATTCCATTGGTGGTAAAATAACTACCCGTTCTTGTACAAGTGTCTTAAACCAAACTTAAGCCACATCAGATAGTTAAAAAGACACCAGTTCAACAGATCTTCTACTAGAGCACCTCAAAGCTCTTAGGATTCGTTCCACAGCATCAATAAATATCTGTGGGTCTTCCTGAACATCTGACTTAGAAAAAATCGGAGGTTTTAACTTAAAGAATTGCAGTAATGACACATTAATCCCTGTAAGCCTTCTCTTCTACCTTGTTCCACTATAAATCCAATCAATGTCTCTAAACTCCTATGTATACCAGCAATCATATCAGCGGTTCTATCAGGTGGCTCCTGAGGGGGTTCTACTCTTTCCTCAACAATTCTATCAGATACATGGGCATGTTCATCTTGTCTTGGGGTTCTCATACCCTGTGCACGCCCTCTACCTTTACCTCTTCCTCTAGATTGGCCTCTACCGCAGCCTTTTTGTACTGAAATTGTAGATTGTACAGACTCTTCTGTAGAGGGTGCACGATCTACAACTTCTCTAGTGACCGCTCTAGTTCTTGGCAGTATCATCGACTATACAGAACAAAACACATTTTTAAGATATTATAATATTTATTCAAACTTTACACTAGGACTTTAAGCACACTTGGAATAGGAAGGAAGTTAATATCCTATAGAATCCCTTCGTAGCACCTGAAGTATAAATATGTCCGACTCATATCCATACTAAAGGTCCTACTAAAGAATCCTTTACTCTGATAGCCACAGGGAAACCTAATGCTCTGATACCAACTTGTCATGCCTCTAATTTTAGGAACGCGAATAACACTACTGTTTGATAACTTTATCTTTATCTATTTGCAATACACTTCATATTATGGCATATCAAGATAATATCATATGTTTGTAAGTTTCCATTATAACTAATTATACATGTCAATGCTACACTTAACAATATTATAACGGAAGCAAAGATCCTACCTCTGATGTTCAGAGTAACTCTAGAGTATATTTATATTACAATTTAAATACTGAGAGCCTAGAAACAATTTAGGCTCACCACGGAAGTACAACACTTAGTCTATCAAGAAGTTGCAGGACCAAACTCTGAGTCTCTATCTGAAAAACATATTAATAACGTGTAGTAAGTTTTATAACTCAGTGAGCAGATAACACCTCCTATGACCTCTTAGGTCAACATATGAATGTACTCTTTATTTTAAAAACTTGTCACATTAAAAATACAATTTAGAGTTACATTCATATGGGACTTGCATTTCAAATAATCTCTATTCAAATTCATATTCATATTCAACTCATAAGTAATGCTGAAAGAATGGTAATAAAATCATGTTATGCATCAATATAATTTTTATGAAAACATTTGAAGGATTCCATATCAAAACCACCATATCAGAGTTTAACCCTTTCTGTACTTTGGTGGTATAAAATTTGTCTAAACTCAGCATTCCGCTGAGATTTGTCCTACTACCATTCAAGAGGATACGCGAAGGAACTCTATATGGGTATTTCCCCAAGCACACATCAAGGGAAGGTCAATCACATATTATATAATTGGCATCTCGCCTATATAGGAGGCATTCCGCTCTCCATCACATATCATCTCCCGTGTGTTGGCCCTCACACGAGGCTAGCACCACCCTCTGCTAGCTGAGGCAATCAAGGTGCACCAAGGCTAACATGACCTACTGTTAGCAGACAGTGTTTCCAATAGGATTCTTTCATAAAACCATAATCTCATTTATTCCATAATAATCAAAACAGAGGTACTATTATAATGCAGCATTTCCTTTCTCAGTATATTTCTCTGTCAAAACTTCTCAATCAGGGGAATCACGTAAACATGGCCATATCCAAGGTAAACATATCACTGTATAATCAATATCATATGCATAACATATTTTCTTTGCTATATAATGAGATATACATTTAAAAATCATATGTTCAATGTGTTTCAAAATTCATTTCAAAAGTTATACTCTTCTTGAACTAGATATCATATTGTAACCGTTTCAGATATTTTAAACCATTTCAGGAACATATCAAAGTATAAATATCTTGTAAACATACTCATTTATCAATTTAAAGTTCAAGAAGAGTAAAGGCAAACCATAGAAAGAATCATCTACTCACAAAATTAGGGTACAAAGTTAGACAATCCCAAAATCCACGTTTCTGGTCCGAATTCGGCAAAATAAACCCTAAAATCGAGTCCAAAAGGTCAAAAAAACTTTAAAATGACTTCGAATTTGCGAAATTTGACCTCTAAGAGCTCGGTCAACGTAGGTTAACGCAACAGGGTCCGACTGTCACGCACTACACACGCTGCCCAAGGAGCTGCGCGTGGGCTTCACGCGTCGAGGAAGAAGAGGCACGTGGGGGTGTGTGCGGTGGTGGGTTGGCCTAAAATTTGAGATCCAAAGGTTTCGGTACCTTCTGGATCGATCTACAGTATTAGTTTTTGCATTAGACAACCACAGATAAGAGTTTCAGATATTACCTTTTTAGGCAATTTTTCATTCAATTTTTCAGCCACTCTCCTGCCAATTCTTCAGAAATCAATTGGATGGATTTGTAAAACTCTTCGTCCTGAGTCCGTTGGCAGTGGTGGTGTTAAAATCCGAGGTCCGGATGCGGAGAAATCTTAGAGAGAAATTAGAGGATTTTTGGAGAGAAATTTCTGAGGAGAGAGAAAATTTAGAAATTATGAGTTCCTCGGTGTCTGAAACCCCTTAAAATATCCCAAGGGATCTTTCTGCAAAAATCCACTTTTAGAGGGAGGTCCTTGCCAATTTTTTTATTTATATTTTGACCCCGAAATTTTTAAGAAATTGCATTTTGACCTTAAAATGTAAATTCTCATATTTCTTTTGTAATTCTTTAATCCATGTAATAAATAAACTTATTTTCACCGGTTCTTATCTTCATTTTCAAAATCTTCTTTTTAATTCACAATTTTTTTTAATTTGAACTTTATTAAATTTACGGCTATTACAGATATATTGCAATCATTGGGGGTAGGAATATTACAATGCTTGAAATTGACTAGAATCACTTTTGTGTTATGCCTAGTTAACCCTACACATTTTTTTTGAATTAATGGTGGCCTTGATTATATAGCTCTTGAACCTTGAACATTGTTGATAGCCTATTGAATCTATGCACTTGGCAGGAATGTGTCTTTTGTGCGTTCTTTGATATATTTTTTGCAATCTCTTCACAGTACACTTGTCTTACGTTTAATTGTAGATAATAGTTATAGCACGCTCCACAAAATACAAGGTCAACTTGTATAATGTTGCCTTGACAAGAACAACAAAGGGCAAGAACTCAATACTCTTCAAAACATTATTAATGCACTCAACCAGGTTTGTTGTCATGTGTCCCTACTTTCTACCTTCATTGTATGCTTGAGTCCACTACTCAAGTTGAATGCCATCAACTCAATTCCTAACCTCAAAATTGATGCCTTGTAGCACATTTAGTTTTTGTTAGACTATGTCTGGTTTCACTCATAAGTTGTGTAGTGCAGTGAAACGAAAAATATTTTAAAAATTATGGTTAAGCTAAAGTGAAGGTGAAAAATAATTGAACAAAATGAATAGATAACTCACCCATTTTTATATTATAACTTACTCAACTTCTTGTTCTTGAATTAAACATTGAAATTGCTCGCCATGTTACATACACAAAAGACATGGAATCCATTTGGCTATTGCCAACCAACCTATGGGTCATCGACAGACTCGACTAAAGATGATTGCTTGTCAAATATTAAATATACATACCTATATGTTACTACATGTTGGCATAGCCACCGTAAGAACCCCAATTTCTCTCACCTTCCATAATGGCAAACGTAATTAATACCATATGCCTATCCATATCTTGTGAACTAGCAATTAGCAAAGTTCCTCTATAATTTTTATAGAACAAAGTGCCATTAACTTAAAGTATCACCAATGGTGATACTCTCTAAGGTTATTTAAGTGAATCACATATTGTCATATCATCATTTTTTTTATTTCAAGTAACTCTGCACTCTAATGATGCAACCCTCTAAGGTTATTTAAGTGTATCACACACTGACATATCATCATTTTTTTGTTTTAAGCAACTCTGCACCACAAGTTACTTCACATCTTTATATTTTATTCATATTTATTTATATTTTAATTTAAAATATAACTAATTTTAATTTTAAAACAATAAAAAAATTAAATATTATTTTTAATAATAATATTTTAATATAAAATTTTAAGTAAAATAAATTTTTTAATATGAATTTTAAAACAAAAAATACATAAATAAAATTTTTAAAATAATATAAATTTATTTTTAATAATATTAATTAAAAATAATAAAAATATATAATAAAAAATAATTTTTTTTTATTTAAGCTCTGTTGCTTATAGAAGCAACAGTACTTAAATTAAGCATCTCTCTTCATGCCACTTCATGTCAAGGTGGATTATGGCCCACCATAAACAACTCTCAATGGGGGTTAAGAATCCCTATTAGAGATGTTCTTAGAGCATGCATTTTAAAGTTAAGGAAGGTATTTATACACAACTTGAAAGCCTAAAAGACTTGGTGGAACATCTCCATCCTTTTAGGAATAGGTCGTATTTTCACATATGGTTTGTTTTTAAACCTAACAATTTTTACAAGAATGAAATGTGCAATTATTGCCATTTGCTTGGGAAATGAATTGTACGAGGCATCCTAGTCACTAAATGGTTTGGCAATTTTCTGCTTAGCAGTCTAGGCCTTCTTATATGATACCGTGTATAAGAAATTAGATATGACCTCCTAAATTTAAGCAACAGACACTTTGGGTTTTTGTCTACTATGTCCACAATGCATGCTGCTACCATGTTAGAGACCAATGTTCTATGACCTTGAGACAAGCTCTAACTGTGAGATGTGTATGCATCTCTATATTTGGTGACTTACAACCTCCTTATTTTTTTACCTTTTACATGCCTTGATCTTCCATGGGTAGCCTTATTAAAGTTGAGACATCTTAGATTAAAATATTGCTCTCATTGACTTGCCAATCCTAAAGTCATAGTTCCTCTTCACCAAGCACATCTTGGCTAAATAAACTATTTCATCTCTACTTGCAAAAGTTAGGTTGAAAGCCAAGTCATTGCCTAGGTCCACTCTTCTTGCGTAGCCAAATCAAGAAATGCTTAGACATTCATGACGTCTAGATTAAGTAAGGAGAAGTAGGATGTTGATGCCTTGTGATGAATGAGGCAGCTTTGGCTGATAGGTACAATGTCGGGGTTTTCAACACAAACATAACTGGCACCCTATAAAGATGAGCTAGCGCCTTGCTTAGCCTATTCTTTACCACTATCTCTGGCAAGTTGGTTTCATCATAGCCCTCTTTTAAGCTAGGAGAATCCCAAATGTCTCTTTGAGGCTTACAAGTATCATCTACCTGAGTTTTAGAGGAGGTTAGCTAATCCCTCTACTACGTATGTGTCAGGTAGCTAGGGGTAATAATACAAATCTTCTTTTACAAAATTTGAAATGTAGAGTGGTGCTTGTTGCTTTAGTCTACATAGTTAGGAGAATTTGTCAAGACCATCATTCGGCATTGAGGAGAATGCATCACTAAGACCTATATATGAGAGAGTGGATGGTCCACCGTATACATAATATGGGGTAGTGAATTCATGTCAAAGTGCACTGTTGTTGTCTCAACATCTAACTCTATGGTGCTGATAGATTGCATATTGTTGTAACAATTTAGCATCCATTAATACTCCTTTTGTCGTTTAATTCAACAGTTGGATACCACAACAGGTTGGTATTTTTTGGACATCTATAAATTATGTGTGAGCACACTTCATTTGGGGCCAGATCCAACTAATTTCGAGTTATCTTTTAATTTGTCCAACCGGTGCCTTTTGGAATCCTAATCCTTTGCAGCTGAGCACACTTAAACGTCACTCCTCGAGGACCATTTGATGACACTTGTCCGTTCCAATACATATAAACAAGATATCTTTCTCGTTTATTTGCCTACAAGTTTTCTGTACAATAGAATGTATAATAATATTTCTAAAATTGAATTATCACTTCAGGTCTAATTGTTGAAAGTTGTTACTGTTGTGTGTTATATGCATTTTGCATTAGAATTTATTTTTTATTACAAAACAAGTTTAGGGTGAGGGGAGGTTATTCCATTTCAAGATGAGGGTATGCCATAAGCTTTAATGAGAGTTTATAATGGTACTTAAAGTGTTAAGAAAATTAAATTAAATTGATCAATAAAATAAAATAAAAATTAGTAAATCGGCATGTTGTCTGGTCTAACCACATATAGTAAACAATACTAAACATGTATATCTTAGAATGGGTCAAAGTTGGTCAAGAATCAAGCAATTAACATACTAAATCACTTCTTAGTTTATTGATTTTTAATTAGAACTGCTTAATCTGCGTTCCACATAATCACCTTGATCGATGCTTTTAATTTGAATTTTAAATCATCTTATCTGATTAGAAATGATAAAAATTATAACAAAATGTCTTTTATTAAAAGAAAACTCGCGATCATAGGAAGAAGATATAGCAGAAATTCATTAAACTAGGCTAACTTCTTAAAATTATGTCAAAATTTTATATATACTTCTAAAATAAATTTGTAACAATTTTATTAATAGTAGTTAATAAAAATATTGATATTGATATATATATATATATATATATATATATATATATATATTAATTAAAATAACTGGTTCGATTTTCGTATAATTAGACTAGTGAATCATAAAATGCTCTTCTTACCAATTCAATGACTAATCTAATTTTAAAACATTAGTACTTACAAATCACCTATTAAGAGAAACCGTTAACAACTTGAATCAAACGAATATATTCTTTAAATGTTAGCTCCAAAGTTTGAATTCAAAGAATCCAATTAAGAAACACGTCTCCTTAACCGCTAGAACAACTCCTTAAAATGTCTGCCTTAGAATTTTAGTTTATGGGCATGATTGCATTGCAATATCTAGTTAATATGTACCATGAACTGTCGACCCAAGCTCCATAGAATGCCAAACCTGAAATTAGAATTTGGTATTGTATTTTACTCTACTGATTTCCAGTATTAACATGCCTCAAGTCAAAATAAAGGTGAAATCATGCGTTATTTCCTGCTGAATTGAATGTTACTTGAAAAGTTTTGGGATCATTGCTCTTAAAGATTTCCAAATCTTCCCCTGTTGGCTCCACCTGATTTTCAACATCTTGAAATTAACTATAAATATTGTTTTAGTATTATGATCAGGGGTATACTCAGATCTCTCGTAGTCATAAAATGATGTTTTTCCTTGGCCATAACCATTTCTTGTCACATGCTATATTATACAAAATATATCAGAGAATCAAATTCAAAACAAATTAACAGTTCTTCCTCTAGCAAGACGCTTGCATGGTTAGCTTCAATGATGTTTCAGATGATTGAGTATAATAGCTTATTGGTTGCTGTGCTTATGCCATGTCAACTAAGTATTTACATCCCAAAACACCAAACATCAAGTAGAAATTTCTTGATCTTCTTGAAGCACATCTGCATTTACAGCACAATAATGTTCTATGATGAACGAAGAATTTTATTGTGAAAGGTTTTCGTAAAGCAGACAATGAAAATGGTGCATGGCCTGCTCAACGGCAGGAGCATATCTGCCCACAGAATATGCAGGGGATTCAAGGCCTTTCTGAACACCTTCACACAGCACAATATCTTCTATCTGCACAAGAACAACCAGAAGTAGTGCCCTACTGCTCTAATAGCATTGCAACAGAGAATTTTTTCGTCAACAAAACTGAAGTCCCTACCTGTACCGTCTCACTATCTTGTAAACTTCTCTCTATAAAATCTGTGTCACCCTGATCAGGCAGCAAAGGGAGGGTGGTAGGAGTCAATTTTTTTTTATAATTATTATTTCACTGCAATTGTTTTGACTGATACTCTTTTTTTCTCTCTCTAATCTTAGTAATTCATGGATCTAGAAGTCATTTGACGAATTTAAAAGAAGGCACAAATAGAGGAACTATGGAGCCATTAATATAGTGAAATTCCTCTTGATTCTGTTTAAAACTCTGAAAATTCAATACATTAAAGCATTGCTTAGCTTAACTTAGGCTTCACTATCTTTTCGTAGAATATATTAAAACAACAAAATTAGTAGTCCTGGTGATATATAAGAGGAAAGAATAAAAAGGAAAAATAAAAAAACTCTCAAATTCTCAAAATCAATTTTTATAATAATCACTAAATAAGAAATCAGAACGATGCCAAGTATCCTAATCCTACTAGAATACCACGATATGGATAACATATTCCTAGACTCAAATAACTTTATTCAAATATCTAATTAAATCCTAAATTACCCCAATTATCTAATTATAAACCCTAATCCAAAATAACAATTATATCATTAAATAATATTATACATAATAATTCCATCTTCTCATCCTAAATTACTTGGTATTTTATTTTCTTGTAATTATTTACATATTCCAACACATCTCTCAGCTTCTTGCTTACATTGAGCTTTAATATTTGCCTCCCACTTTTCTTTAAATGGCTTTCTCAACGTTTCATTTACCTATCATACATCACCCAGGCTGTCTCAGAAGCCCCCATTACCTAATGCCTAATTTTCTGTAATTTCTATCCTCTACATGTACACTGGGTACAAAATTATCAGTACGAGGTTCATTATAATAGCCTGATTTGATTCTGTTCTCAATAAAATACGTTTGATACAAAACAATATCAAAAGGAGAACCAACACAGAGAGGAACAACATTTGGTTTTAGTATTATTTTAACAAATTTCTGCTTTTCTCCCATGTGTGAGAGAATAAGGAAGTGAACAAGTGATTTTCAAGATTCGGAATACAGCTTTTTGTTTTCTTAATCATTATTATTGATACTTAATAGGAATGAATTATGGTATATGTATTCTACAGATTACCTTTAGAGAGTGTTCAAGATAATAGTCAAATACTACTTGGCATTTGTTGGGTCCTAGTGGTAGCACTAGATTGGTGTCCATCCAAGGTCCATACCTGCAATGCAGTCAGCACCCCATGTTAAGAATTAAGGAAGCATACTACGTTGCAAGACAAATGCCCAAATGACTGAGAAAGTACCTATTTATCATGAAGTTAGGATAAACGAAAGAATATGTAGTTTCTGTTCCAAGTCGATCATAATTCTCTTGGCTTTTCACTGAACTGCCTCCACAACTTTGGATGCTTACTGTTTCAAATATCTGTTCCATTAATAACAATCCATTAGTACAAAACAATCCTCAATAACAAAGAACACTTGAAAAACCAGTTCCAGGGTTATTGTAATTAATAAATATTTTATTCTACTTTATTTAGTGTAGAAGCATGATATGAGAAGAGAGAGAAGGGAGAAAGAGAGAAACTTTTCTTTTTTTTTAGGGGGAGGAGTGAAAATTGAAGTGGAAGGAGGGAAATTAACAACGTATTAGATAATGCATTTTGTCTAAATACATTGTCAATCTGCATCACTTCCCTCTCCACTCTTCCTATATTAAACACTAACCAAGCACACCTGAGATATAACTAAGGTTTGCATGTGACACAAATTGTCATGCTACAGTGACCTGTAAAAAAATGGAGATTTTCAAAATGAGAGTAAAGGAGAATACTGTGGTGGAATAGGAATCGAGCTTTAGACCAGAAGCAAGGCCTTTATGCGCATATGGCACATGATAGCCACCATCCAAGTAGTTATCACAAAATACCTGCAAATAGAGAAACCCAACATTACCAGTGTCCTAACATCTACAATGTATCATATCTAATAAAATAACATCAATTGTCTGACAAAAAAATGCCAAGGTTTTTAATTTATTGTAGAAGACATCCATTAGTGTTATAAATTAAGCTCAACAGCAGAGGGAATGGTTCTGACATTGGTAAAAGTTTCTACTACATAATAATGAAATTGTACTCAAAGTAGCAGAATAATGAACAAAACTCCCAAGTAAAAGAATAAATTCAAGGCAAGACAAGAGTTCCATACCTTCCAATTGCATTCAATGGTATATTCACGTCTGCAGACATAACTTAGTGAAGAATCAATTCCATTGGTACTCAGCATGTTTGAACTGCTACCAAGCCATTCCTTTGCCACATTTTGACTATCAACTTCCTTTTGAGGAAAACTCTCTTTGTTCAGATTGAGAAGAACAAATGGACCCCAAGTAGCCACTTTGATTGGTACAAGCCCAAAGTCCTACCGACCAAGGTTAAAAAAATCAGCCAAACTCTCCAACTATTTGAAATATTTACAAGAGACCTATTGTAGAACAGAACTGCATACATTTACATTGAAATCCTGCACTCCTGCTATTCTAGTTGCCTTAAGAAGTTCTCCATTTAACCCATATGTCCACCCCTGCAGAGATCATATTCTTTTCCTACTTTAGTTTGCAAATAAAAGAGAAAAGAATAGAACCTAACACGAGAAAGAAGCAGGCACCAATAACAGCACCATCCAATAGGAATAAGCTTGACAATTTTTACCTTCAACCTCAAGGCTCTCAAAAAAAAAAAGTTATAAAATATTGCTCATAGACATATTAACTTGAGTAGGTAGACTCACATGATAAGGGCAGACAAAGCAAGATTTCTGTCCACTTCCAGATGCAAGAAGAGAGGCGTGATGACGGCAGACATTGTGAAAGGCGTGAATTTTTCCATTCTCATCTCGACACACAACAAATTCCACATTTCCTATTCTGCAAAATTAATCCTCCATTTGGTTCTCAGAAACTTGGAGGAAAAGAAACTCGCTCTATGGATCCTTTTCCCCTTCCAAGAACCAAATGGAGCAGACATTAGTACTACATTACTAACAACATATACAATTACAAGTTAAAAAATGAGTTGGAATGATCCACAATTTTTTAAGGTGAAAAAAATTATGAAATGTAAGTGAATTTTTTCTCACCTGCCAGTGAAAAAGTCATGGGGATACTTTATCTGCTCTGTGGATCCTGATAAAAAAGAAACAGTGAAAAATGACAATTCTTACTTCAAAAAATATTCCAAAAGATTACTCCAGGAGACATAATCCACATCATGGCAAGATTTTATGCTTCAAAACATGAAAAGAATTTTAGTTCACGTTATAAAGCACAACTCAGTAATGCACAATAAAGCACACTTCAACGTGTTAAATGCCTGCTTTTATGCTTATACTTGCAGCCAGTTTCTTGGATTCATTGTGAGAACTTTTAAAAGCTCACTTATTCCAATCCAAATTGCTAAAAAAAAAAAGGAATTAATAGAATGAAGTCTGCTTCATTTTTTGGGTGCGCAGCGACAGATCATTTCCTCGAAGTACTTAACCATTAGCAATAGTTTAAGACCTTGAACACTAGAAAGTAAAAGCTTGCTTCTAGCATCTACGAAGTATCTATATATTGAATAGTGTGTATTATATAATATATTATTAGCAGTCATGATTTGATAGACAAGTACTCAATAAAAAGAACTAGCCAGAGGACATACTGACTGGAGTTTAAGTATGCCTTTTGGTTTCTAATAAGGTACGATAATCAAGTTAGGCAGCTGTATAAGGCCCACTTGCAATTTTAGAACAGAAGCGGATAGATTGGAACACAAAAACACAATGACACCTAGCAATTTGAGAACCTAGGTATCAAGTCTTCAGCTTTATTCCCAATCCCAAATAAGGAGGATATGCCCTCAAAGACAGAGGTATTATTCCTTTGCATATTCTCATTATCTAAAAGGATTAAGGTCCTGCCTACTGAAACAATGAAGAGAAATGGACAACGCTAAGCTGAACTATTCGAATTATGTTCACATTTCGTTGAAAATCAGCATTATTAAATTAAAAAACAATGAACCAGCAGCCTCCATGAGCTAAATTGATATTCTCGATTGTACAGGAATATCAAATAACCATCATAACACTATACAATATCACAGATGGAACTCCGACTAGACATGCCGCTTAAAACATTTTTTATACAGCTAATTTTTGAAGCAATAAAGTTCTTGCCGGAAGACTTTACATTTTTCATATTTTTATTTGTTGTCCCTGTTTTCTCAGAAAATAAACACCCCCACCAACGAAAGGGACCCAAAAAGAAACTTGATTTAAAAAAAGTAAAAACTAACCTACAGCTTGCCAGCCTCTATAGAAGATGCGATCGAGCTCAAGTTCGAAGAAAGATGGGTCGATGTACCATGAGGTTGGAGGAGTTACGGCTTTTTCTAAGGGAATCTTAGGATTGAACTGGTTCACAAGTCTCTGAGTTTGAAGTGCCACCTCCGAAGGAGAGACGAGGTTCGGATTTCGAAGAGAGTAAAAGGTGAAGATTCGATTCGAACATCGATGTTTGTTCATAAAATTATGGTTTTGGGGTTTTGTCAGGTGAGGGACAGAGGATGTCAGTATCATCTTCATCGTCAGGGGCATCGAAATAGGATTGGCGGGAGTTCCAAAGAATAGTGCTACTGCTCAGCTACTGCACTCAAAGTTCATTCTTTGCTTCTTTCCGGGTCGGCGCCTGGCGTCTTTATGTATGTAACATTCTTGAACAAAAATAATGTTATTTATCCATTTTCTTTTTATTTAAGATAGAACATGTTCTTCTACCTCAATCAATTTATTTTTTTTATTTTAATTAAAACAGATCATTTATGCTAGAAATAGATAACTCATAACACAAAAATTTATATATTATTAATGTACTTATACTTAAATTTAATTATGATATAATTTATTCCCAAAAAATAAATGAAATAAGAAGTTAAATAAAAAAATATTAAGGGCGGGGATTATTTTTGGGGGTGACATGAGTTCTTAATTAGTTTGTGTAGTATTTGTCAATTCTATAGTTAATTACCAAATGCAATATATAGAATCCAAATTATTTGAATATATATTTAATTTTAACTTGATAAATGGACCGTTCTTTATAAATTTCTAGACATTATTTTAACTGTTCATGTAAAATTTGATGTCTCACATTGTATTTCAAATTATTCAACAGGGAAGACACGAATTTACAATTTTGGGGCAGACACATTGCTTTTGCAATCCATTCTTGCGATCTAACTTAAAACGGAAATCTTCGGAGTGTCGACTCTAAAAGTAACTGGAAGACAAAGTATTTGCATAGTTGCAGAACACTTAGTATAGAGCAGGGAATTTATCAGCTTGTCCCAGGGGGAATTCAGCAAAAACATAAATAAGCGAAATGGCTCTTCTGGGACACGTAGGGAGAGATGTAATCAGTGGCTGGAGCTAATGAACTTGCTACTTTGTCGGGAATAAGTATCTGGTTTTTGCCGGATGCAATTCTCATCCCAGCAACATTGTCATAGAAGAGGCCAGGAATAGAAGCCACAAAGACATCGCTCTTAGAACATATGTAGAAGTCAATGACCTTTTCAAATTCGGAGCTTTCTGAGTTGAGAAATTTTTCCCTCTTAGCTTCTGGAATTACACTTTCCTGTTGCAGCATAGGATATGTAGACTTAGCTTAGCAACATAGTCCTTCTGGAACGATACAGAGAACTTAGCAACATAACATTGAAAGTGAACATTGAAGGTAGGAGAAATAAAAGGATTCAGCTCTTCTCAAAAGTACCCCAGGAGTAAAATGGGTAATTGTTGAAGAAAATTAAAGGAACTGACTTTTGTACATTCATAGGTAGGTACAAGGTTGTTCCTACTTTCATAAAAATACAAACAGTTGATTTTCTGATAAATGATTACTCTAGCTCTAAAGCATGGAATGCACTTTATTAAACGAGCAAATGGGTTGTTGTTGATGAAACAATCAAAATTAATTTTCACTCATTCATAGCTAGTTATGAGGTTATTCATACTTCATAAAAATATGAATTCCTAAGTTTCTCAGCAGAAATTATCAATTTACACTTTATTTCCTGAAAGAGCCAAGTCCGAACTAAAAACACCAGAAAGATCCACGGCAAACTAGAATCCAAGTCAAAGAAAGTTACCTTAGTATATGTTTTTGGGAAGATGTCTCTGAGTGTATTAAGGTCAGTATGCCATCTTGGTTGCGTCACATAAATTGGCGTCTCTTGACTGAATCCAGCCTTCTTGAGAAATTCGCCTACCTCCTGTGCCTGGTAACACATTTTTCTTCCTGTGTCATATTTTCTGTTGCATCCATTCTTTTCCAAGACCTCATCATCAGTTCTCAAATCCACTGCAATGAACTGGCTATTCAAGTTCTGACTCCAACTTCGTAGCTGATGAACCATAGACTCCACTACTTCTTGTAACTCCGATTGCAACTGAAGAGCCCCAAACATAGCCTGGCATGCAAAGGAGTCCAAGTTCTTCTTTTCAGCCATTGTTGTATTAATTAAGGGAAAGTATGATTCAATCTTTATAGTTCCATTCGATTCGAATATTGGCTTAATTTTTGTCACAATATAGTCTTCAGAGACCCTGTTAGGCACCCTCACTATTGGTTGCTTTCCATTGGATATCTGGGAAGGCTCAGTCCTCGTTACCCTCACTAACCCATCCATGCTATCTAAAAATTTCTGAACATTATAAATTTCTCCGAAGGTCCTACAGTGAATTAATCAAATATGTCAGAATTAGCTAAAAAGAAAAAATCAGAATCATTGCCGCATGGACAACTATGGAGAGTTGCAAGTTAACTTGAGGACCATTAAGGTGATCTTAAGTTAAATAACACACTGTCTATAACATGATTAACTGATCTTGATTAATAAATTAAGCCAAAATCACATCACAAAAAAGCTACTATGAAGCTAGAACATTTCAATAAAAGAGAGTCGTATTTGTGTTAGACACATAACATTGGGAACGGAATTGAAAAATCTAGGAATGCTTCTTTTTGAATTCTATACAGAAAAATGTGTGTCTTGAAGATAAAAAGATAGCCAGAAACGAACTCAAATAGAAATTACTTAGGGTGTCAATGTCATATATATAGAGCACTCACATTCTATATCCGGGCTGGCTGCCCCTGATGTCAGGAAGAACAAGGGTGGCTCCCAGGTATCTAGCTACCACAACTGCATCAGCAATCTGTACAAGTCATCCCAAGAGGCAAAAATGGTCATGTTGGGACGTCCAAGTTGAGTAAGAAGAATCGAAACCATCCGAGATAGACTTTTAACAGACATATAAACTATGAATTGAAAGGGACACATCAAACTTCTAAAAGTATTGAACTCGAGGTAAATATATATTTTGGCATATGTATCATACACCAAATTTTTTAGCCACGCATTTAGTGATTTATATCCAAAGAGAAAAAACACAATCCTATAACCTAAATATCTTATATTATTATTTTAAAAAAAATTATTAAATAAAATGATATTAAATTATATTACTCAAATAATTCATATACAATAAAATAATTAAGTAAGAATTTTTATTATTTTCCCAAGATTTATTTAGTTTCTTGCATTATATCTTATTTCTTTTTTGAGACTACACTACAAGAAAGTGGGGCAACTTCAACAAGTCATTTTCAACAGTCGCAAAGAACTATTGAAAAAGATAGCAAATACAACACATATTGTTAACCATTGAAAAATGCATAAAAAATTTAGGCACTCAACTTTAGCGGTAAAATATATCCCAAATGTTTTTTTTTCTTTTTCAACAATGAAAATTTGGGCGCATAGTTTTACTGGTAAAATAAATGTTTTCTTTCTTTTTTAACAATCCCAAATACAACACATTTTCTTTTATTTCACCGTCAAACACAAGTCTATCCTCATAAAACACTTTTCAGCCCCCTTTTTGCTCTGCATAACCTCGCCCCTTTTTGGGCGTTCAGCTTTAGCGTTGCTTCTTTTTCGGCTAAATCCTTCATTTTGCTTCGTTTTGGGTAAGGTATGTAATGCAATTTACTCTCCATTCACATATTTTACAATTTATCTCTATCAATTTTGTCTTGAATTCTAATTTCAAACTATTGGTACCAAAAATCCCTAAAAAACATTTTCTTCGTGACTATCAATTTTGTTTCTAATCCACTTTTGGTATGTTGTCCTTGTCTTCAAAAATTTTCTTTCCTTGATAATCTATGTTGTTTCATTGTAATGATTTGAGGACCATAAGACTTGACTTTGATTATATTCAACTGAACTCTTCAAAGATAATGTTTACGTAATTTTCTCATTATTGTCTCTCTGTGATACGTGAATGAATTGTGTGCAGTATTGAGGGACTTTAGCTTACATTATACAAATGGATAAGAGTTGAATGAAAATTAAGAATAGAACAGAGGCTAAATATAGAGAAGGAGTTATTCAGTTTCTAAATTTTGCCTTTAGACACACAAGTAGAGACAAGATTTTCTACCCTTGTGACTCCCACACAACTATGGGGAAGAAAATCAGCACTTGTTTCTAAACTTGAGAGGCGCCTTGAAGAATCAAAAAAAGATCGTGAACATTCAAATGCAAGAGTACAATCACTAGAGGAAAAGGTGAACCATTTGCAAGACTTGTTGACAAATTTTGTGTGTGTAAGGATGCCTCCAATTCAAACTGATTCTAGCAACATTGGTGGTTCTAATTCACCTAGAGATACTATAAGCATTTTATCTTGTGTTTTTAATTGTTGTTGGTAACAGGGTTTATCTACATAATTGATAAAATAGAATTATATATTTCAGAATTAACAAGGCAGCTTCTTAAAAATTAAACTTATGGTGGTTAATTATTATTTTATTGACAATGAATACAATTGCAATTTGAACTTGTTAAGTTTGGTCCTCTGTTTTATCATATTTATTCATACTAATCATAGATTTATCTAAGTAAAAGGAAGAGATATGGATATATATACATATATCACAGGGAATTGTCTTAGTGATTTTGTTTTTTATATTTCTAATTAATTGATCTTTACCATAGGACTTTTGACTTAGACTTAGTGTATTTTTTTCATTTGATTTATTTTTCAGGTTGAAGAAGACTAAGATGAAGAACTTTCCATTTTTTGGTTATGTTTTTTTGGACAATATGTTGAAGACAAATTGTAAAGCCTTTTCACCTTTTGGTTATCTTTTTGCAAGTATTGGTATGAAGTTGAAGAATCTTTAGTTGAGATGTAATCTTTTGTAATGAACACATAACTAGTTATAAAGAATTATTTAGTAGAGATGACATTTGTTAATGAGATATTTTGAATTTTGACGAATATGATTTACAATTTTATTTATTTTAAAATATACTTTAAAAAATGATGGTTATCAATTCATTTTCAACGACCATCAATTGTCAAAAAATGTTATAAGAGATTTTTAAAAATGAATATACTTAATTATTTTCAACGGCTATTAATTGTCAAAACAGATTTATAAGATGTGGGTGGAAGTAACGCATTTTCAACGGTCACTAATTGTCAAAAAATCTATTACACTATTTTCGACGGCCACTAATTGTCGAATAAACAATTTTTGACAATATTTTTATTGATGGGTCTTAACAGTTATATTGTTATTGAAAATTCTATTTTCGATGGTTATTTTATGATTTTTTAAGAGAACTGACCCTCAAAATTGATCCTTTTTTTTATAGTGCCAGTTGTGTCCTAAACATATCTAACGCATGGCCGAGTCTAAATTTATTATTTTGAAAATAAGTGTATGCATGTATTATAGCGTATAAACAATGGAAAATAAGAGTGATGCAAGGAAACCTGTGAGACATGGTACTCTGGGCCATTTGTTAAAGATAATGTGATGAAACCTTTAGACTGATCTGTGGCTACTTCTGCAGTAAAAAAATATGGTATATGAGCACAATTATTTATTAGTAATAATGAGTAACAAAATCCAGGTAGAGGATGGAAACTTAATTACTCAGCGCAGACGGAATCCAGCATGGTTTTAGTCCTTCGCCATGTTCCATCCAAGGCCCTTTGCTTAGATGGGAAACTGTGGCCAGGCTTTGTCCTGTAGCCGCTACAGTGCCATTCTGCGAAACTGATGTTTCTGGGATATCAACCTTCGCATCATTACAAGCAATGCAATGTAAGTTCATTAGTTTATTACGATTAAGGAGTTTATTCTCTTCATAACCCGAATACCAAAAAGCATATGGGATGATCCCAAATCTTCCCATTTTGATATACTAATAAGGACCAAAACTGTCAAATTTTCGTTTTGCGTATACGTAAATTGACTAGAAAACGTGGCTAGCTTAAGCTGAAAACTTTGCTGTTTATTTGATCTAATTAAAAATCAAACAATAAAGATGATTTTTTTCATTTATTTTCTCTTTCCTTTATTGGTATCTACGTAGCGTTAATTCACTGGCGTAGTCCAGCAATGCGAAATAATTTTCTTTCTTTTCTCAAATCTTCTCCACTCCATATATCCCCTCAAACTTGTAATAAACAGATTTTGACAAAAAATTTTAAAAAGTTTAAGGATTTAATAATTAATTTAAATAATTTTTATAAATATTTTTGTAAATTACAATATGTAAATATTAAAATTCAATTTTTTAAAGACATGCTATAATCATAACAATATCTTAGTTATTGGAGTCTAACACATTTTCGTATATTTAAACCTTGCCAACTTTACATGTTGACTTTGCATCCATGTTTGACAAATAAGATATTATTAGTTTGGATTGAACAATATTAAAACTTAAAAAGTTTCTGAGTATTTAGAGTAATTTTTCATACCCTGACGTATGGTATTTTGAAAATAGTGTTTTATAAGCAATTCTAGTACTTAGTTAATGTATTTAATTAATGTTTTTTTAAACATCTTCAAAATAATCATATTTGGTAATTAACTGAATTATCACAATTTAAAATATATTCATTAAATGATAAAGAATTACTATTTGCTTAAAAATTATTTTATATGAAATTATCCTTAAAAATAAATTTTAATAGAATTATTTTAATACCTATAAATTATATTAAAACTAATTGGTACCACTATTTACCGAATAATAATTATATATCTAATTGTAATTGTTCTGATATATAAACTATAACTAGTCAAAAGATAGTTTGAAAAGAAAAAAAGGAGGAGGAAAGTATTGGAGCCAAAATTACTCATAAAAAATCCTTAAAAAAATACAATATTTATTTAAACACTAAAAATTTAACGAATTAATTACTGCCTAGTTCTTACCGGTACCGCTCAACCTACGTAGTTTTTTTTCACACTCCAAAATAACAGTAACTCCTCTGGGATATCTTGGTTCTCAAATTCTTTAAGGTACGAACCTCAACCTAAGCATTCAAATTCTTACCTTACACTTTATAAATCTCCCTATAACTTTCTCAGAGCCCTCATCTGATTTAAGCATATCGATCAAATTAGAAGCTTTTACCACGAAAATTACTACTCAGATAATTTTCCTTGTATAGAATCTTTTCTAAAATTTCAAAATAGAAAAATGAAAAAGAAAGAAACCGAGCTGATTCACTAGACTGAACAACTAAATATTAATTAGACACTTACATAAACGGAATCAAAATGGTCTTTCTTGACCATGTTAACCAGCATTATAAACATTGACAGAGTCAGAACTCCAGCTAAGGCTTGCCTCAAGTCCATTGTTGACACTTTTCAAGTTCCCGGCCGGCCCTTTCAATCAAATTCCTTGATCCTCAACTGATGTCTACCTTCTTCAGAAATATGTTTTTCAGAACTCTGCAAGATCATCAAGTATACAAGATCCTGTATTGCCGACCCAAGTGGAAAGAACAACCAGACAACCATAATGATGAAACCAGACCCAGACAAAAGTGATGACAACCTGACTCGTTTAGGCATACAGACTGTCTTTGTAGGATATATACCCAAAAGGGCATAGAAAAAGCCATGGCTTTTGATACAAGATCCTTTAGCTTTAACTCTCTCATTCATTCATTTTTGTTGCAAATACAATGCGCAAGTCAAGGTTGCCTGATCTAGACAGTGCGACGACGCCTGTTTCTATGCACTCCAGCGTAGCGACACGTCGGGTCAGGGAGCGTTGAGTTTGCCGTGAAGAGGAATTCTAGTTTCACAGGCAAGCTCAGTCATGTTTTGTTCACATATGGATTTTCTTTCCCTGCCTCAGCTACCTTCAAGCTCTTTTTCACTTTTTAGCTTTTTCTCACTTCTCTTTCCCGTGAGGCCTAACCACAAAATAATGAAAGGAAAAAAAGAAAAAAAAATTGCATTTACCGATTACCCATCCCAACGTATGAGTTTAATTGCAATTTTTTTTCCTAAAGGATTAATTTTGTCAAATACTTTCTTTCTTTTTTTGCTTAAATATAATGTTATTATTGATATTATTGTAAAATTTTCAATTTGGTCAACCTATATTAGTTAAGTCGTTGTTGTCCTTCAACGTTTAAAAATAGTACAATTAAGGTTTAACTATACTATTAATATGTTTGGTTTTGTAAATGTTTCAATTTGATCCTTGTAATATCCCTAACTTTAAATGGATTTTGCCTCTGTGAATGGTTTGCTAAATAAATTGGTGCATGGTTTGTTTTGTTATATTGGTTGTTTAGGTGCTTTGAGGCAAGTTTTGGGACATTTGGGCGGCCACAACTTGAAAATTTTCCAGAGGAGCCAGTTTCCACTGTCACGATGCCAAGATATCCAAATTTCAACTTCGGATCCCAAAGAGAGCGTCGTGATGATAGCTTTCAGCACTGCGTCAGGGCACGGAAACCTTTTATTCCAGAGTCCAGCGTTGCAATTACTGGCATCTAGCGCTGCGGCGCCAAGTGAAATTACTAAGTTGGCCCTATCGTTTTAAAACTCTCTCCTGTGAGTTTTTCTTAAAAAACTCCCCTCCTTTCTCTTCAGCCTTCTCTCTCTCTCCTTCTCTTCGGCTTCAGATAGTGTTAACTTCTCAAAATTACAATCTAACAGTAAGTTACCTGATTCAGCATTTTGAATCTTGTGCGTTAGCTATGCGGGTTTTTTTTAGGACTGTTGAACTTCAACTTCAATCAACATTCAGATATAAAGAAAACTGCATTCTCAAAAGCAAAAATTGCTGGCTTATCCCACCACTTGTCTGATACTTTAAAATAAATAAAAATGGTGAGCTCAACGCTACTTAGAATCACCAACAGTCTTGCCCCTACGACCAGTAGTCATGGTATGCTGGCCACGGACGCAAAGACCCCAGTCGTGCCTCAAACGTCGGTGGTTCCTGCATGGGAATTTCAAATGTTCGGCTCAACCACTGTCGCACACTGGAGCGGGTCAAGAATGGTAAGGAATAAGATGTGAGCATGACTCTAAAAAATTTTTTGTAGCAAATTCAAAACTCATTTTTATTTTAATTCAATCATCGAATTCTCATTTATTTGAAAATTTTTGAAAATAATAATTTTTTTCTTACTCGTTTATATAAAATAAAAATAAAGAGTAAAAAAAATCCACATAATTTTCAATAACACCATTCTCAATAAAGTTATCCTTAAATATTTATTTAATACAATATAAATTATTTTCAAATTTATATTCTAAAATTAATAACAACTTATTATCTTACAACATGAAAAAAATGGCTTAATAAGGAGTAGGGGTTGTACGTACATTACAATAAAACCGCGTCATTACGGCGGTTTTTAAGTGGGCATAACGACGGTTTTGACGATCGTTATGTCCATTAACAACGGTTTTAAAACCGTCATGGAACTCCAAACATAGCGACAGTTTCAGCCAACCGTGAGAATAACCGTCGCTATGACTGGATTAACGACAGTTTTAAAAACTGTGGTTAATCCAGTTTTAACGATGGTTTTTAACCGCCGTTAAAAGTAACCACGGTTTAAAAACCGTCGTTACTTATAAATTTTTTTTAAAATTTTTTATTAATAAAATTAATTTAATTTTTTATATCAATTTTATTTTTTATTTAAAATATAATATTTTGTGCTATCCATAATACTAATAATGTTTAAATTTTTTTATTATTAAATTTTTATGCAAAATAAAAATTAATTTATATTTTTAATATTTTATAAATTAATTTAGATACATTTTATTTTATTATATAATAATTAAACGTGTGAATTATTTAATAATTAAAAATTTTATTTTAAAATTTATTAATATTTAACTAGATACTAAATATGCATAAATTATTGAATTATAATGAATCTATATATAAAAAAAATATGTACAAAAAAATTAATAGTAACGAACGTGACAAAATTACATATACAAATATAATAACTAAATCAAGTTCTCGGACCCTGCGGATATTGATCACGCTAATGCCCACTATCACGATCGCTGGGGTCCTGAAAAATAAATTTTGTTTGTTAGAATTTTTAGTGTTTTCAAAATAAACAAAATTATACCAACAATTTTTATGTATTAAAAGGTTACCCTGGGTCTGGGACTATGAAGTCCTGAAATTTCAGGTGGCAGCTGACCCTGAAATTTTTGTAGCAGGAACGTTATAGCAGCCTCTATCTATACTTGCCGTGCTGCGAGCTCAGTATCTCGTCGCTGGAGCTCAGCGTCTCGTCACTGCTGCTCGGCATCCCGCTCCTACATAGCTGTCTTCAGGCGCTCCACCTCATTTTGTAAGTTGTGGTATGACAGCCCAGACTGTGAGCTCGACCCAGACGAACCACGACCGAAGACTTGAGTTGGGCAAACACTTAACCCAAATCCTCGAACGCGGCCGGAGTGCTCCTTAGTGCCAAGAGCTCTCGCAAGTGAATCAGCCGTTGAGAGCTCTTGGGACGAGCTGTCCTCCTATTGGATCGAAGCAATTTTCTCCTAACATTCAATAACAGACAATTAATAATATTAAATATTATCTAAAAATTAAATAATTACCTACGTATGGTTGATAAGATTTTATTACTTACCGCAACAGACCGAGTTTCGTCGTTGATATATGATCCGTCAGCTCTTTTATGAGCTGCCGTTCATACATCACCACGAGTCACTGGAACCCCAACAGCAATCTCCTGAAAATTATAATAATTAATCAATTTATGATTATATATATTATAGTCTTCTCAACATTTAAAAAAACAACATATTTATAGATTTAAACTTACCATCTCCGCCTTTTTACGCGCAAGGCTCTTGGATCCAGTAGTATGTGGCATTGTCAGCTGTCTTCTGTTCCGTTTATTCTTCGTAGCCACATCCTAATTAATCACATAGAAAAAATAATTAGTGACAATATTTAAAAGTTAAATTTTATAAATATGTTAATATACACAACTTACCCTAGACTTCGCGTCAAGGCGATAGTCTACGAAAGTTGCCCACTGATAAGGTGGGATGTCTGTCGGGACTTTACTTCGCAACTGATCTCTGGTCTTCGTACCATCGTACGCGAGGCAAAATAAATTGTATCGTACCACTCTCCATTTCGCTCTTAGCGACTGCATGATCAGTTTCTTGTGTTGATCCGTCACATTAAAATGTGTCTGCAAACGAAAGTAAAAAATTAGTTACACATAAATTACATATAAATTACAAATAAATATAATTAATTACAAAAGATATATGTTTTCATACCTGAATATTATTTACAAAGACATTCGTCTTCGACTGCTGAGGAATGCTCCTTCAGTCCCTGTAGGAGATCGGGAATAACCGAAAGTTATCCCCGATGGTGCCGAGGAAGACACCGAGCAAACCGCCACTGTCTCTGATAGCCTGATGGATGTTGTTGAATTGGACAACCACCTTTGACTCCTGAGGCAGGGCCCATACGTCATGGACAGTCAATTGTCTGGACGTCGTCTGCCCGGTCGCATCTGTCAAAATAAATAGTGACAATTATATATTATGTTACTAAGACAAAATTATTAAACGCATAAAATGTACATATTTACAATACTCACTGACTACATCAACTGTCCAACTCCTCCTGCATCTGCGCTCCTGCTCACCGGGTTGATGCTCCTCCTTTACACCGCAAAATATCGTGTCAAAATCGAACGTGTAATCGTCGTCCAGTGCCTGAGCGTCGAGTGAGGGGACTATGCATGGGACGGCCTGCGAATTCAGTGGATGGGAGTCGCTACCAGGGACTGATGACCCGATAGCCTCCAACTCCATAGTGGGCTGTCCGCCTTCACTGATCGCCCCACGGGGAGTGGGAGTGTCAGAACTGGACGTCCCTGCCATGCCCGTGTAGAGTGATCTAGCTTTCTTCATCGTCACCGCTACTGGCAAAATGAAATTAATAAAACAATTATAAAATAAATTTTGCCTAATAAAAGTTATGGAAATAAATAAAATAGTACAGTAATTATAAATAGTCTAAAATATATATAAATAGGCGGCAACAGTAAAACTAATACCGTAACAAGCATAAATTAACTTCTCCTTCTAGAAACAATCTTTCTAAATTTTGCGTGTGTAACGGATCGCTCTCGTAAATAAGATTTTCATCTTCATCGCCCATCTCGTATAAGTCACGGGGTTTTAAATGCATCACTATACTCCAGTTCTTGTCCAGCTCATCTTGTACATAATACACTTGACGAGCCTCAGATGCCTGGATGTATGGCTTGTCATCATCATTTTCACCAGTGTGAATCAACCAAGAAAAATCAACCGATGTCACCCCAAATTCATCAATTGCAATTCCTCTCGTTGTAGTTGTGTTGGCCCACATACACTTAAATAATACGACTGTAAAATGGCCATGGTAGTTTAACTCGATAATGTCCAATAGTTTTTTGTAATACGGGACGCTGCCAAATTGCATGTTCGTATCACTACTACTTGCATAACTCATCGGCCCGAAAGTACCGTAAACTCCACTATTTTGAGATGTCATCCCTTGATCTCGCTCTAAAGTTCAAAATTTGAATCCATTGACATTGTAAGCACTGTATCGACGTGCTCTATCTAGTGGACCAAGTGCCAGATATTTTAAATCAGCACACTGCGATCCATCGGCATCAATTGCGATCTAGAAAACGAATAAAGGATGAGTTGTACTCATATTTGACATATGAATTAAATGTGACCTTGTTGAAATACTTACACAACACGAAAACCAAGAGACAAATTCTCTGTGGACTTTTTTATCTATCTCGATAGATGATCGCGTCCGACTTCTTAAACTATGCCGTACATAGTCTCTAAATTCCTTGTTGAGAAAACATTGTCTAAACACTTAATGCTACACAGGACAAAAAATTGTATGCAAATGTAGCTAAGTGTGAGTTAACTTACTGTAAGTAAGGATCAACTTCTTTGCAGTTTGTTAAGACATGTCGATGAGCCTGCAATTTTTTCCGGGGAGAAAGGGTGAAATTATCAAATCCATCAACTGGTCTTCCTATTGGTGGGAACAAACCCTTGTCAGACGTCCCAACATCGGGTCGATCATCCACACGAGGAGGACGATTGAAGACAGTGTCAACACCATTTGTGTACCTGGAACAGAATAATAAAACTTCCCCTGCAATGTACGACTCTGCTATTGAGCCTTCTGACCTTACTCTATTTTGCACGAAAGATTTAAGTTTACCCAAGTATTTAGAGAACATAGATTAAATGAATAAAATTGGATTAACAATAATGCAAGAAATTGGAACTATGTGTTTTTAATGTTTTACCTTTCGATGGGATACATCCAACGATATTGGACTGGTCCTCCTAACTTCGCTTCTGTAACAACCCTTTTGTTTTTCTTTATTTTTATACAATATTGAGTTCACATACACGTCATTAATCAAAACGTACATGCAACATATCAAACACATAGATATTTACATCTTGTTTATTTTGGTTGACCAATTCCGGAGATACAGGTGTGGGTGGTTGCGCCTTCATCGGGATCTGAGCCAACTCGACCACAAACATCTTATTTGATTTTGAGATCTGCCCAACATAAAGTAATTCGATCCAATGTGCACTAAAAGTCAGAGCCATAGAAAAAAAGTTGCATAACTAATTTTCTGAACATGATATGGAAATATAGTGAGAATTAAATCATAATAAGTTCAACAATAAATCATCGTCAATATAGCTCATCACGTAATGTTCAGCTGTATAAACTACAGAAAATATCTTTGGTCACATGAATGCATTATATCTATGCACATAAGAATCATACAGTAATGATATGTATGACAGGATTAACTATTTTCAGAATATCATATGATGACTATCAATTTATTCTCATATCAAGCTACCCCCGTCAGGGTGAGTATTTTCTACTCTCCGGTACGGGCTTTTCTCGCTCTGTCCGACATGGCCCACTTTCTCTTTTTTTTTCTCATTAACATGATCATAACCGTTGGTAGGGCATCCCCTACTGGTGCACCACACGGATTGCCATGTGACCGTGCTCATTTCTTTTCTTTTCACAATGATAGCTAAAAATATGCTTTCAATAACAAGTATGTTCTTCAAAATATAACTATTACCAAAAATCATTGGTAATCATGTCATGAACATAACAATTTCAAATATCACTTTATAAAATATTTCCATGTCAAAATTTTACACTTAAGATGGTAAGAAGTTCATACAATGGCAATGACTATGGCTATACTAGTTATTTATTATTTTCATTTATAAGATTCATCTTATTTTTTAAATATTAATTTTATTTCTTTATTTTCTTGATGCAGGTTTTCATCCTATCTAACCTTCTCTTACTAATCATATCATAACTCCCACAATTTAACTCCGATGTAAGTGATCTTGGTGTCAATTTCAAGATAAAACAATTATCTAAAACTATTATGCTGAACATTGTAGCGAAATATTAATATATCAAGGTGATATTACTCCCTCAATGTATAGGTTATTTCTTCTCGGATAGGTACTGACATCTACCTACTAATCTGTCCATATCTCCCTAATAAGAATTCCAAATTAAGTGATTCCAGTGGCTAACAGTCCGTGACACATATATCTATAATTCATATGTTAACCATTTATTTTAATTCCTTATAGAATATTCCCAAAAATTAAAACACCGAAGCTATCCTAACATATTCTTCCCTGATTAACCATTTTCTAACCTTTGTTTACTAATCGGAACTTATCTACCTCATATGAACTCTAAATTGAATGATTCCAGTGGCTAAAAATCCATGACACATATATCTTTAATTCTTATGTTAACCATTTATTTTAATTCCCTACAGATAATTTCTAGAAATTAAAACACAAAAACTTAAAATTTTGCCACCCATATCCATACCTATGCAGAACTTTCTATACCAGCCTAAGTATTCAAACATACATCACATGCAAGATCAATATGTAACATGATATAGCAACATCCATGACCAATCATCAAAGTTCTAAGATCAAAATCTCATATAAATATTATAAGTTTCAAAACTTTTCTTCAAAAAGAAATATTGTTAAACTTACTTGGAGCACGTAGTCTTCTAGACTTCTCCTTCCTCTTTCTTCCTTTCTTCCTCTCATTTCCTCACTCTACCTTGCTTCTATTTTTCCTTTCCCTCACTTGGACGAAAATTATAATGTTGTAAAGGTGGATTTTGTTTAAATAAACCTTCAAATAATTTACCTTTCATGATCATGGGTCTACCTTATCACAATTAGATTACACTTGGTTGAATTTTTGGAAAACAAACAATTTATGTTCTTGTTTTTCTCTTCCTTAGTCAATATATGCATAGAAAAAGGAGATTTCTATTTTAAAAATTATGATAATATGTTCTTAAGATATGGGACAAGATCCGTTTGATTTAGGGATTCATTTCCTTTTTCTTTTGTCTTAATCAAGTATGATAGATTTGCCTTTTTAAGTGGCAAATTTCTAGCCCTTAAATCTCCATTATTTGGTTGAAATTATTTGTGTGGGATAAAGATGTTTTTTCATAATGCTATGTATTATTACCCACTTGCTAAAATTATGAGTGTAGGATATTGATGTTTTGTCCTAAATTCTTGTATTATCATACCACTTGCTAAATTTTTGTCTTAATGTCAAATCACCTAATCTTGATTACACCATTATTCCATCACTTTATTTTTATTTTATTTTCATTTTTTCTCTTGGGTTTGGGCTCATTTTTGCCCATTTTCTTTACTTTGGTTAAAATTCTACCTTTCATAATGGGCTTGGTCACATTTTCATGATTTTTCGGCTATCAGTCCAGTTTCTATATCCTAGTCCAAGTCTATGTTTTATTTCTTCATTGGGCTATCCTATCGGCTTGCTAAAAATTTATGTGAAGAAGAAAAACTCTATATGAAGTGTCCATAGGTGAAAGCCCAATTTATGGGTGGAGATACTAAATTTAGTAACTTTTACTCTTAAATTAGGAAAAAAATTATCCTAATCCAATCTTCTTGAAATTTTAAGACCTTTACTTCACAAAAATTTATTTTCTTTACCTAAGAATTTCACATTTCTTTAGCATGTTTATTTCTAATATTTTCTCTTAAGTTTTCTTTCTTTACCTATTCCATTAATATTAGAACATTTCTATACATATACGTAAGGTAAAGAATTTATTAGGATTGTATTTCCTTAAATATCTAAAAATTGTCTAATAAATTTTATTTTCTTACAGGATGTTACATTCTTCCCCCCTTAAGAAATTCGGTCCCCGAATTTCAACCAATCCTACCACATGTAGGGAATGTAATTAAGGCATAATTCAGAGTTACCAACTTTATTACCCAAATAATTAAGAATATCTTTTCTGTATAACATCTTTACTTTTTAATATGTCTATTCACTTGAGTGATTTTGTCATATGACTTAACCATAAGAATTTCTTTCACTCATAAGTTCTTCAATTTATATCCTCTAGATCGCATGGATATATCTATGGGTCGATATTAGAAAACACACATATAAAGGAACATATTCACCTTCATATTGGGTAACTATCTTTTCTTATTCCAAACTTCTATCAAGTCATTTTTTTGGTTTTCATATATCAACATCATCCCTTGAATATCATCATCTTAATCTATCATCTATTTTTATCCTCAAATCCTTTAATCAATATGTTAAACATACGTAGCAATAAATCATTCAAACCTTTAATAACGTGTACTATTGACACATGTCTAATAATTTCAACTTACCTCATCACAGTAATTCTATACAAGCTTATTAACACCATTAAACTCATTGTCAAAAATTTCAATTATTTCTTCTATCATATCCAAAAGCACCTCATTCTAGCTTATGTCAATCCCATTTAATTCACCCAATCATTTCAAGAAGATTTTTCCTAACAATTACTCATACATGAATTCTCAATTCCAACATAATTCACATCCTAGATACTAGACTCAATTTAGCATGATATAAACCTTTAACACAAATATCTTGATCACTTACATTATTTTTGGACATGGTTCTCAGAATATTCTCCATATTTCCAAATGAAGAGTTCAAAGATTAATTTAAATCCTACTTCCCATATTTTATTCCTCAAGAACTTCAACACCACTAATTCTCTTGATTACATTCGTCAAAACACCATAAGACCATCATCCGTACATTCTTTTCAAACTTTTCATTACTTTAACCTACTAACAACTTAGTCACTATAATAATTGAGTTTTAAAGAAAATAAATTAACTTTTCTTTTAATGTAAGAAAAGAATCTTGCATTTAATGCCAAATATTAATAGGACAATGCAGTAGAACAGAAGAAAAGTATAATAAAGAACGGTGCTAAAATAGAAAGTCAAAAGTTTGGACAAAACATTAGAGAGAGTTAAAATCGGTGGCCGTAATTCTTGAAAATCTGAAAACAAAAATTTAACTGTTATATCGGCAAAAATCGGTAGCTGCAAGATTTGAATATATGTGCCAAAATCTACTTTAAATCTGTTGGTATTCGATAGAAAGATATCACATGGAAAAAGAAACATTTCTGAACTTATAAAAGTCTGTGAAAATTAAAGAATACGTAGTTAACTGGTAGGATGCAGTTGATTGTTTCAAAATAGATGTAATCAATCAACTGTAAAATAACCAGTCCAAATTAAAATTTCTCAAAATAGCTAGTCAACTTAATAATACCAATAGTCGATTGACAAAAATATTGGGAAAACAAAATAAATCATGTGATTGTCCTTCTTCAACAACTAACTTGTTTACATTTTCACTTTCTTTTGTTTTTCAATTACGCCTATCACCAACAACTTCTCTACAAGAATCAAGATATCAAGGTTTCATCAAAGACAACAAAGATAAATTTCTGATGATATCTTAACCTTATTCTCTTTATATGCCTAATATGAGCGACTATCACAACTACTATACATATACATGCTTGCCGTCATTTTAGAAAATTTCACCTTCAATTTAGTTGATATCTACCAATCACTCACATAACTGTTCTAATTATTCCCGGTCTATTCACATAGCTATCATAAGTATGTCATTCTCTGAGTTCTATAAATGCACACGTTAATATCTTTATTTTCATACTCTAAATCAAGGTGTGTGCAACTATGGAGGGAATCGCATTTCGTCAATTTCGAAATATTTGTGTCTTTTGTAGTTCTAGTCCTGGAAAAGATGGATAGTATGTGAAAGCTGCACAAAACCTAGGTATGGTACTAGCTAGAAGAAAAATTTATTTAGTCTATGGTGGAGGTAACCGTGGGTTAATGGGGTGTGTGTCTACAGCTGTCCATGTAGGAGGATGCCAAGTTCTAGATATTATTCCTATAGCTCTAGCTGCATCTAACATCGTAGGAAAGACAATTGGGGAAGAGTTTATGGTAGCTTCCATGCATGAATGCATGGCTAGAATGATGAGCAATGCTGATACCTTCATTGCCTTACCAGGGGATTTTGGTACTTTAGAAGAAATTTTTCAAATAGTCTCTTGGGCACAACTAAATATGCATCACAAACCGATAGGTTTGTTAAATGTTAACCACTTCTTTGATGGTTTGTTGTCTTTCCTTGATCATGATGTGGAACAAAGGTTCATCTCACACTCAGCACGACGAATTCTCATCTCAGCTTCAAATGCTGAGGAGTTGATTGATGCTTTACAAGTATATGTTCATGTACCTGATCCAACTATGACTCAAATAGAATGGACGACAGATAACTGCCAGAAGCGTAAATTGGATTTGGATCTTCATCTTTAAATGTAGTAAAACGTAGCTATTATTGTACTACTTTTACTTTCTTAGAGTCTACTTGGATACCATATTTACCAACCATACTCCTTTAGAGTTGGTAAAATTATCTTTGAATGTTGCTTATGATCCTCTGAACTTTTGAAATATTCTAGTATATCATCAATAAAAACAAACTGATCCAGGGATGACCTAATTAGTATTCATTAAATCTATGAATGCAGCTAAAATATTTGTCAATTTAAATGACATCACCAACTCATAATGCCCATAATAAGTCCTAAAATAAAATTTTCGTACATCCTCTTCTCTTATCCTTAATTAATGTTACTCATATCCCAAATCAATTTGTGAAAAAATATTGAACACCTTATAACTAGTCAAACAGGTAATCTATACGAGGTAATGGATTTTTATTCTACATTGTCACCTTATTCAACTGTCTATAATTTATGCATAGTCATAGTGATCCATCTTTCTTTTTCACAGCTAGAACTGGAGCACTCCAAATAAAAGTACTGGGGTATTTAAATACCTTGTCTAACAAGTCTTGTAACTAATTTTTTTTTAAATTCAATTGATATCATTCTATATAGGGATATAGATACTAGTTGGGTTCTAAGGAGTAAATCAATATCAAATTCTCGAATTGCTGTGGCAAGGTTGTGTAGGATTTCCTCCGCATTGTTTACCGAATTCCTCCTTGGTGGTGCCATTTCCTACTGTAACAAAAATAAAGTTATGCTGCTATTGAGGTGATCAAGCCCAATAGTTAGTTTAAAAAAAACATATTTAACAGCAGTCATAACACCACCTCGGCATATAGATAAGAAACACTACTAATTTCTTACCTATATGAAATCACTGATCCCCTACATAGCACTACCACAACATACTCAAGATACTATAAGATCGATTCAGATAACCAATCACCCACTGGCCATCTAGGATCGACCTGCTCTGATACCAATTATGTAACAACCCTTTTTTTTATTTTTATTTTATTTTATACAATATTGAGTTCACATACACGTCATTAATCAAAACGTACATGCAACATATCAAACACATAGATATTTACATCTTGTTTATTTTGGTAGACCAATTCCAGAGATACAGGTGCGGGTGGTTGCACCTTCACCGAGATCTGAGTCAACTCAACCATAAACATCTTATTTGATTCTGAGATCTGCCCAACATAAAGTAACTCGATCCAATGTGCACTAAAAGCCAGAGTCATAGAAAAAAGCTGCATAACTAATTTTCTGAACATGATATGAAAATATAGTGAGAATTAAATCCCAGTAAGTTCAACAATAAATTATCGTCAATATAGCTCGTCACGTCATGTTCAGCTGTATAAACTACAGAAAATATCTTTGGTCACATGAATGCATTATATCTATGCACATAAGAATCATACAGTAATGATATGTATGACAGGATTAACTATTTTCAGAATATCATATGATGACTATCAATTTATTCTTATATCAAGCTACCCCGGTCAGGGTGAGTATTTTCTACTCTCCAATACGGGCTTTTCTCGCTCTGTCCGACATGGCCCACTTTCTCTTTCTTTTCTCAATAACATGATCATAACCGTTGGTAGGGCGTCTCCTACTGGTGCACCACACGGATTGCGATGTGACCGTGCTCATTTCTTTTCTTTTCACAATGATAGCCAAAAATATGCTTTCAATAACAAGTATGTTCATCAAAATATAACTATTACCAAAAATCATTGGTAATCATGTCATGAACATAACCAATTCAAATATCACTTTATAAAATATTTCCATGTCAAAATTTTACACTTAAGATGGTAAAAAGTTCATACAATGGCAATGGCTATGGCTATACTAGTCATTTATTATTTTCATTTATAAGATTCATCTTCTTTTTTAAATATTAATTTTATTTTTTTATTTTCTTGATGCAGGTTTTCATCCTATCTAACATTCTCTTACTAATCAGATCATAACTCTCACAATTTAACTCCGATGTAAGTGATCTTGGTGTCAGTTTCAAGATAAAACAAGTATCTAAAACTATTATGTTGAACATTGTAGCGAAATATTAATAAATCAAGGTGATATTACTCCCTCAATGTATAGGTTATTTCTTCTCAGATAGGTTCTGGCATCTACCTACTAATCTGTCCATATCTCCCTAATAGGAATTCCAAATTAAGTGATTCTAGTGGATAAAAGTCCGTGACACATATATCTCTAATTCATATGTTAACCATTTATTTTAATTCCTTATAGAATGTTCCCAGAAATTAAAACACCGAAGCTATCCTAACATATTCTTCCCTGATTAACCATTTTTTGACCTTTGTTTACTAATCGGAACTTATCTACCTCATATGAACTCTAAATTGAATAATTCCAATGGCTAAAAATCCATGACACATATATATTTAATTCTTATGTTAACCATTTATTTTAATTCCCTACAGATAATTCCCAGAAATTAAAACATAAAAGCTTAAAGTTTTGCCACCCATAGCTATACCTATGCAGAACTTTCTATACCAGCCTAAGTATTCAAACATACATCACATGCAAGATCAATATGTAACATGATATAGCAACATCCATGACCAATCATCAAAGTTCTAAGATTAAAATCTCATATAAATATTATAAGTTTCAAAACTCTTCTTCAAAAAGAAATATTGTTAAACTTACTTGGAGCACGTAGTCTTCTAGACTTCTCCTTCCTCTTTCTTCCTTTCTTCCTCTCATTTCCTCACTCTACCTTACTTCTATTTTTCCTCTCCCTCACTTGGACGAAAATTCTAATGTTGTAAGGGTGGGTTTTGCTTAAATAGACCCTCAAATAATTTACCTTTTATGATCATGGGTCTACCTTATCACAATTAGACTACACTTGGTTGAATTTTTGGAAAACAAACAACTTATGTTCTTGTCTTTCTCTTCCTTAGTCAATATATGCATAGGAAAATGAGATTTTTATTTTGAAAATTATGATAATATGTTCTTAAGATATGGGACAAGAGACCTTTGATTTAGGGATTCATTTCCTTTTTCTTTTGTCTTAATCAAGTATGATAGATTTGCCTTTTTAAGTGGCAAATTTCTAGCCCTTGAATCTCCATTATTTGTGTGGGATAAATATGTTTTGTCATAATGCTATGTATTATTACCCACTTGCTAAAATTATGAGTGTAGGATATTGATGTTTTGTCCTAAATTCTTGTATTATCATACCACTTGCTAAATTTTTGTCTTAATGTCAAATCACCTAATCTTGATTACACCATTATTCCATCACTTTATTTTTATTTTATTTTCATTTTTCCTTTTGGGTTTGGGCTCATTTTTGCCCATTTTCTTTACTTTGGTTAAAATTCTACCGTTCATAATGGGCTTGGTCACATTTTCATGATTTTTGGGCTATTGATCCAATTTCTATATCCTAGTCCAAGTCTATGTTTTATTTCTTCATTGGGCTATCCTATTGGCTTGCTAAAAATTTATGTGAAGAAGAAAAACTCTATATGAAGTGTCCATAGGTGAAAACCCAATTTATGGGTGAAGATACTAAACTTAGTAACTTTTACTCTTTAATTAAGAAAAAATTACCCTAATCCAATCTTCTTGAAATTTTAAGACCTTTACTTCACAAAAATTTATCTTGCTTACCTAAGAATTTCACATTTCTTTAGCATGTTTATTTCTAATATTTCCTCTTAGGTTTTCTTTCTTTACCTATTCCATTAATATTAAAACATTTCTATGCATATACATAAGATAAAGAATTTATCAGGATTATATTTCCTTAGATATTTAAAAATTGTCTAATAAATTTTATTTTCTTACGGGATGTTACAGCTTCCATGACCAAATGTACAGTCAAGTGCACCATGACTATAAAGAAAGATGGCCGAAATAACATTTCAAGATGGCACAGCGTCATAATGATTCGATTTTGAAGTTGATCAAGTTCATTAACATTCAAAAATCTAGAACAAAGTTGTCGGAAGAATGAACAGAACTCGATCAGAACTGCAGATACCGGCTTGGGAAGTGTCTTTCTTATGGCTAACGGTAACAGTTGTTCCATAAGGATGTGACAGTTGTGTCTTTTTAGTCCTCCGATCTTACACTGTCTTACGTCAATACATCTGGAGATATTACTGGAATAACCGTCAGGTACAGATATGTTCTTAAGTGTTTTCAGAAATACTTCCTTGCCTGCATTTGTCAATGTGAACAAAGCAGGTGGATATTTACCGTCATCATCAGGCCACAGCTCGGGCCTCACACCAAACTCCTTTAAGTCTTTCTGCACGTTTACGTGATCCTTTGAACGGTCAGAATCATTAAGTAAAGTGTAAATGATGTTATCGCAGACATTTTTCTCAATATGCATGATGTCAAGATTATGATGCAACATATTATTCATCCAATACGGAAGTTTGAAAAATATATTTTTCTTACGCCATTGTTGAGTTCCAGCATCAACCGAACCCTGACCTCGGGAACGCCGTTGTTGAGTCTCAACTTCAGTTTCCACATTTTTTCTAAAGACAACTGCAATATCATCGACTTGTCTTAAAATGTCTATACCACTCAGTTTCGGAGGAGGGTTTCTTCTTTCCTCTTTTCCATCAAACCTATTGCGGGCCAGCCTAAATTTGTGACCTGGAGATAAGAAGCGGCGATGTCCCATAAAACACCAATTTCGACTGTGAGGGAGACGGACTGGAGTAGAGTCAAAGTTACAGTACGGACAGCCAGTATGAGTATTCCAGCCTGATAAACATCCAAGGCCAGAAAAATCACTGATTGTCCACAAAAGAGCTGCATGCATATTGAACATTTCTTTGCCAAAGGCATCGTACGTCTTAACACCTTCAACCCATAACTCCTTCAACTCTTCAATTAGTGGCTTTAAAAATACATCTATATCATTCCCCGGTGCTTTTTTCCCTGGAATTATCATTGACAACATGAATGAACTCTGTTTCATAGACATCCAAGGAGGAAGATTGTACGGAATCAACAGAACTGGCCATATACTGTAACTTGTAGATAGGTTTCCAAATGGATTGAAACCATTTGTTGCAAGGCCCAAATGAACATTTCTCAGATCTGATGCAAATTGAGGATTCAGAAGATCAAATCTCTTCCATGCCTCAGAATCCTTTGGATGCCTCATGATGCCGTCAGAAATTTTGTCCTCAGAATGCCATCTCATAAATTCAGCAGTTTTAGAAGACATGAACAACCTCTGCAATCTTGGCTTAACTGGAAAGTATCTAAGAATTTTATTAGGCACCTTTTTCCGCTTCTCCCCTTTTTGTTTCGGTTTTCACCTTGGTGCGGAGCACTTACTACAAGTTTCGCTACTTTCATACTCACCCTAGTATAACATACAATCATTCTGACATGCATGAATTTTTTTGTAGTTCAACCCCAACTTATTAATGACTTTTTTAGCCTCATAAAATGAAGGCGAAATCTTGGCATCTGGGAATACATCGACAAGAAACTCAAGTACCATCGACATTGCTTTGTCACTTAGGCCGCACAAACACTTGATGTGATACAACTTCACCAAAAAAGAAAATTTGGAATACTTTTCACACCCTTCATAGAGTGGTTGTTCACCATCTTTCAGTAACTCATAAAAATCTTTGACACTATCATCCATCCTTTCTGCTGACTGTGGAACTGGCATATCCACAGAAGCGATGCTCTCATTCTCGGGGTGAATCCTGAATGCATCACGAACTATGTTCTGCACAGGGTCATCTTGAACTATGGGTTCTGAAACCTCAATTGGCATTATAGCATGTCCTACAGCAGGTTCTTCTGTAATTATTTCTCCGTGCAAACTCCAAAAATTGTGTCCCTCCAGAAATGGTTTGACGATCAAATGTTGGCGCACAACCTCGATGAGTTGCCATTTTTTGAATCTACACTTTGGGCATGGGCATATTATTCTACCTTTGACCCCAGAGTTAGCATTTGCGAATTCCAAAAATTCATCTAAACCATTCAGGTATTCTATTGATTGTCAAGGTTTATTGATCCAAGATTTATCCATTTATGAAATAATTATGAATTTAGATAAAAATTAACTTAAATAACTCTTACTCTAAACTAAGATCAAACATGACTATTTTACATGAGAAGGGATTTGCAATTGATTGTGCATAAAACACAACACATTTTGAAGAGGTTTAACATGTTTTACCTGTAAAAATTTTGTAACAAACTTTATGATAATTGGCATTTAATGAAGCACCAAATAAAAAATCTTCGTTATTGGTTCGCTATAAATAAAGAATCCTGATCCCAAAGAGTTTAAGAGAGATATATAAGAGAGAGTGAGATAAATGATGACATTGGCTTACATAATATGAAATTAAACACTTGAAATATCTCTACGAATCCATGAACAAAAAATCTAACTTTTCAAACCGTGCCATTGATAAAGTCTTTGGTCATGTGTTAATTTTATTTCATTCTCCTAATGTCATTAATTAAAAGGATGAGTTTCATAATTAAATCTCTACGAATCTGAATTTTTTGGAAAGGACAACCACTAGCAGCAAAAAATTGAATTATGATTTTACATCTGCCGCTAGGATTTCAATTATAGTATTTATATGGTAAAATTTCTAACGAACTCATATAGGAAATTGAAATTTTAATTCCCTATCTGAAAAAGTAAAATCAGTGGTCCATACAAGGGCCATATATTTAAGAATAATTCTACTCAATTATATCTAAGATCTTTTAAAAGGATGATTTTCATTATCGAATTTCTATGAATCTAAATTTTTTGGAAAGGACAGCCACTAGCAGCAAAAAATTAAATTATGATTTTACAGCTGCCGCTAGGATTTCAATTATAGTATTTACATGGTAAACTTTTTAACGAACTCAGATAAGGAATTGAAATTTCAATTCCCTATCTGAAAAAGTAAAATCAGTGGCCCATATAAGGGCCACATATTCAAAAATAATTCTACTCAATTACATCTAAAATATTGTTAGTTTCTTAATAGAGAATCTAGTGTAAGAACAAAGTGCATTAAAATTTATTACACTATTATTTTTTATTACAATTATGTTATTATATATTTGTTTCTATTTTTTAAATCTAAAAATTTATTTAAATGTGTTTTATTTTTTAAAATCTAGTGTAAATCTAGTGCAAGAACAAATGTGTTTTATTAGAATTACATCTAAATTTTTTTAAAAACTACTTGTATTTTTAAATGTGTTTTATTTTTTTAAAACCAATTCCTAATACTAATTTTGTCTATTTACTAACATTTATTATCTTACCTCATCACCTGAATAAATATTTTAATATTTTAGTAACAACTGTAATATAATTTGACTATTACTAATTTACGTATATTATTTAAATATGTTTATCAATATAATAATTATTTTCGATTTATTTGCATTAATTTTAATTATACTTTTTAAACAGTAAATAACTTAAATTTAAAATTAAATTAACTATCATTTTATACTCAATTTATAGTATTATATGTATTTATTAAATTTATATTAAAACATACGTATACTTTTAAAGTAGTGTCACAATTTTTTATAAATTGTTTTCAATACTTACTCTGTCTATTTATTAAAATTTATTATTTGATCTAATCAATTACACACTTCAATTCATCTACTAAATTTATATTATTATATATATTTGTTTTTATTTTTAAAACCTATTTGTAATTTTTATTAATTATTTTTTTAACTATGTGTATTCAATAACTTTTTCATATTATTCTATCAACACCGCCTCAAGATCTCTATTTCTTTTTTATAAATCAATTCTAATATTAAATACAAATATTTTACTTCAAAAATAATTAAGTATAATAATTCAGCATTATTAAAAAAAATTTCGTCTTACATGTTTTCACCGAACATAATATATTATAATATTAAACATCATAAATATTGCCAGAATAACACAAATTTTAAAATTGATTCATACAATGTACATCACAATGTCAAATATATTTATAAAAAAATAGTAAGTATATAAAATATCTAATATTATCGCAATCTAACATACAATAATTTGAAATAAATTCATTTCAAATAAAATTAATTAGATTACATACCTTGAAAATGATTCCAAATAAATAACGCACAAAAATCAAAATCCAAGTGTCTTCCCAACGTCAGAAGATCTTCACAAAAAAAATAAAAAATAATATAAGAAAATATTTTGAACATACAATATGTAAAAAATTAATCAAACACAATTAAAAAGTTAAATGACATACCTTGAGAATAATAAATACAAGTCGCAAAGAAGACCACAGTACAAAAACTCAAAAGTCACAACAAATAATCTCAACTAGTGTATTATATGAAAAAGTATTATGAAAAATGTTTGTAATACAAATGAGGAGGGCTGCTGAATTTATAGGCGTATGCATGGTTTAACGACGATTATAAATCGTTGTTAAACAAAAATAAACCATCGCTAAATGGGTTTAACGACGGTTAGAAAATAAACCGTCGTTAAACGTAAGTTTAACGACGGTTATCAGTACAACCGTCGTTAAACCACACGAATATCGAGCAACAGTTAGAATTTTGAATGTTGGGAAGTCAACGACGGTTTCCTAGAAACCGTCATCATTTAACGATGATTTTTTATAAAACGGTCGTAATGTTCATAAATTTCTTCCCCACGATCAGAACGACGCAGATCACTACGGTTGGATCCTAACCGTCTGTATTTAATGACGATTTTATGTAAACCGTCGTTAAATACCGAACTTTAATGATAGTTAGGAAACTGTCGTTAAAGTTGGCTTTAGAGACGGTTTTTTGTAACCGTCGTTAAATTTCCGTCGCCATTCCCCGCCTTTCTTGTAGTGGTAGTTGAAGCTTTACTTAACTAGGTTGGGTTTATTGATGAAAAGACAATATTATCATTTTAAAAAGAAATAAATAATTTCATCTTAACAATATTATGATAAAAATATAAATATACAACTTATTATTCAATGTATTAAATTTTATTATATATATTACCCAAACTAAAATCCAATATCTTTAAAATCTGTATATCTAAATTCATACATTTTGTGATCTCTAACCTCAAACAAGAAAAATTTATGAATACCCCTATGGTATGAATATTTTGTCCTTCCCTACTCTCGGCGGGTCACCTCCCTCTCAAATGGGCACCCAGTCTCTCTTTTTTTCCTTCCCCCCCACATGATAGGTCACCTCCCTCTCAAATGGGCGCCCATTTTCTCTTTTTTTCCTCCCCCCCACATGATAGCAATTGTAGGGTTAGCAAATAAAAAAGGGGTCCTTTATTCGAGAAAAAGGATAATCTCCAACTTCATATATTTCTTCTCTAGTTTTTACATACAAAACTCAGGTTGACATAGCAAAAGGACAGAAAGAAAAGAAACAACACAGACAAGTACAACTCTAGCAAAAGATACACTCATGAAGCCATGTATTGTTATTCTTCATGCATGGTAATCAGAAAGCCAGTACGGTGCTTTTCTCTCTCTCTTCTTTCCCTTCAGATCTTCCTTTTGGGCCAAGCCTCTGAAGTGGACTCCTCCTTGATGATGGGTACTGTTATTGGGCTGGTGATCTATCAAAACCCTCATCTTCAAAAATAACTTTGTCCTCAAGATTAAAGTTTGGAAATAAAACCAGAATAGTTTCTCGGTCTTCCCAAGTGGCGTCTTGTGCTGCTTGATGAGCCCATTCTATTAGTAGTTGTTGTCTTATTTGATTTCCTATTGGAATGGTGCAGGTGGCCAACATTTATGAAGGTTTGAGGTTAGTGGCTGTGTCTCTGGCTATTATTTCTGAGGCCTCAGGTGGATGGGCTACTGTTTTATGTCCCTTATATTCCTTCAACAAGGATACAAGAAAAACATTATGGATTCAAGCATTAGCCGACAATTCCACAACATAGGCTACGGGTCCTATTTTTTGTATAACTGGGAAGGGTCCAAAGTAATGTCGTGCTAACTTGAATTGGCTCCTCATTGTGACTGACTGTTGTTTGTACTTGTGAAGCTTGATCCAAACCAAATCACCCATTTGAAATGTTTTCTCTATCCGATGCAAGTCAGCTTGTTTTTTCATTCTGGATTGAGTCTTTTGCAACTGCTGCTGTAATTTGAGCAAGAGGTCTTGCTGATCTTGCATGTAATATCCAGTAATTTTTATTTTTAAATAATATTTTACTATAAACAAGTATTTTTTTTTTAAAAATGATTATGCATGTTTCGCTAAAAGCAAGTATACTTTTAATTAAAATAATTATTGTTTTACTTAAAATAATTATATTGGCCTATAATAAATTTTTGTTTTATTTTTAGAAATATTTTTTCCTCCTATTATGCATAAAGATATTTATTTTGTAATTTGTTTTATTAAAATTTTATCAAGAAAAGTCATGATGTAAGGGTGCAACTAAAGTTTTGAATAATAATAAATATATATAAAATAAATAAATATATAAATAAACGATATTTATATGAATATATATAAAATAAAATAAATAATAATCTTAAATATTTAATTATTGAATAATAATAAATAAATAAAAATGAGAAAAGAGAAAATAGGGAGGGGGAGACAGAACTGAGAGAGTATGTAAAATTTTGATGAATAGTAACCTTCATGTTTTCTTTCTAAATCTAGAGTGTCTATTGGGTTTCAATCTCCAAATTAAGGGTACCATTAGGTTCAAAACGGAGAATACTACGATTTTGACCAAACAATTTTTCAAATCAACCACAGAATCGTCGCAGATCGGAAGTAGAAAATCTTAAAAAAAATGTAAGTTCTCAAACTTCTACATAGAGACCTCAAATTGAAAATCTGATACCATAAATGGATTCAAGAACTAAAGAAACCTTAGGATATAAAAATTTTCAATTATTTGACAACTTTTTGTTCATCGTAAATAGTAATTTTCGACGATGAATAGTATTTTTCGGTGGTGAATAATGATTTTCGGTTGCATGAACAATATTTTTCTGTCGTGAACAATGGCCAAGCTCTCAGAGTCATTTCCTAGGCTTTTAGACTTTCTAGACACATTTTTGAGGTCTATTTAGTCAAATGTGGATTGAAAAAGTACATTTTAGGGCTGTCCAATCTGGAGCTCTTACCTTGTGAGTAGATAATTCTTTCTATAACTTGCCATATACTCTTCTTGATCTTTAAACGTATATTTGATTATGTTTATGAGATATTTACACTTTTATATGTTTCTGAAATACATTAAATTATCTGAATTGCTTACAATTTGGAATATAGTTCAAGAAGAGTATAGTTTTGAAAATAGATTTCGAAATTCATGGTATATCTGATTTCACATGTATTTCTCATTAAATGATAAAGTGAATATTTATGCACATGGCATTGATTTATAAAGTCAGATGATTGTCTCGAGAAAAGGCATGTATATGTGACAAACCCTGAATGAGTAATTTATGACTGATGATCTGTATTGAGACCAAAATTCTGTATTATACTAAAAGCTCTATTTTGAATTATATGGAATATGTGCATATGATAATTTTGTAGAGGAATCCTATTAGAAATATTGTCTGCTAACAGCAGATGATGTTAACCTTCAGCGGGATGCTGAATTTAGGCAAATCTTACACCAACAAAGTACGAAAGGGCATAAAGTCTGATATGGTAGTTCTGATATAAGATCCTCCTAATGTTTTCATATGAAATATTTTGATGCATAATAACTTTTGTTTAATGTCATACAGTATAGTATATGGTTTTGAATATCTGAATATCCTTTGATTTGAGAATATTTGAAATACGGGTCTCATATGGATGCACTTCCGAACTGTATCTCCTATGTGACAAATTTTAAAATATGAGTGCATCAATATGTTGACCTAAAAGGACATAAGAGGTATTATCTGCTCATTGAATTGTTAAATTCACTATACGATATTTATGTTTTTCAGATAAGGATATAAAATTTGGTCATTCCCCTTCAAATAGTTGACCAGCTAGACAACATGATCTCTGGGTGAGTCTACTTTATTTTCAAGACTTGTAGATTTTAATTTATATTGTACTTGTACTTTAGAGTATACTCTGAACACCACAGGCAGGATCTATGTTTCTACTATACTTTAATGTTTATAGATTAGTTTATATATTGTGTATACATAGGAATACCTATTTGTAAAAGAGTGTATTATACATGTTATGAAAAATATATGTTCGTAAAGTATATGTTTCACATGCTCTAAAATTAGGGGCGTGCCAAGTTGGTATCAGGGCATTAGATTTTCCTGTGACTATCAGAGCAAAGGATTCTTTAGTAGGACCTTTAGTATGGATATGAGCCGAACATATTTATACTTCTGATGCTGCTGAAAGATTCTATAGGGTCTCAATTTTTTTTCTATTCTAAGTTTGTTAAATTTTTTAGTATAAGATTGATTGAATATTGTGGCATCTTAAGAAGTATCTATGGGTCAACTACTGCCTGAAAGTGAAAGGGCTAGGCGTACCAAAGAATTTAATGAATTGAGACAAATGTCAATTATTATCATTTCTGAATATGATATCTGTTTTACCCGGTTGTCTAGATATGATACTTTGTTGTGATACTGAGAATGAATTGGTTGGTATCATGTCATACCATTTTGGAATGTCACTTTAAGGTAATTAAATTTAATATTCTTGAAGAATCTTCTTTCTTGATACAAGGAGATTGTAGTGAGGTACCCAAAAATTTAATCTCTGCTTTAACAGCCCATAAGTTATTACAAAATAGTCAAGGATATTTGGCAGCGGTCAAAGATATAGATATGAAATATGTTAATGTAGATCAAGTTCTAGTGGTTAGATAATTTCTTACTGTGTTCCCTAAGGAATTTATAGGATTACCTTGAAACGATAAATAGAATTTGATATTGATTAATTTCCTGGAACCTAACCAGTGTCTATATTCCTATATAGAATGATACCCACTAAACTTAAGGAACTGAAAGAGAATTAGTTACAAGACATGTTAGACAAGGAATTTAAATGCCTTAGTATTTTTTTTTTGGAGTACTTTAGTTCTATCTGTGAAAAGAAAAAAAATGGATAACTACGATTATGCGTAGATTATAGACTATTAAATAAGATGATAGTGTGAAATAAATACTCATTACCTCATATAGATTATCTGTTTGACCAACTACATGGTGCTCAACGTTTTTCAAAAATTGAATTGATTTGAGATATGGATATCATCAATTAAGGATAAGGGAAGAGGATATTTTTTTAAAAAAATTGCTTTTAAGACTTGGTGTGGACATTATAGGTTCTTAGTGATGACATTTGGATTGACAAATGCTCCAGCTGCATTCATAGATTTAATGAATAGTAATTAAGTCATCCTTAGATCAATTTGTTATTATATATATTGATGATATACTAGAATATTCCAAGAGTTAAAAAAATCATAAGCAACATTTAAAGATAGTTTTATAAACTCTAAGGGAGTATGTTTAGCAAGGATGGTGTCCAAACAAACCCTAAGAAAGTAAAAGTGATACAACAATGGTTACATTCTACTATAGTTAAATATGAAGATCTAAGTCCAATTTCCGCTTTCTGCGGTTGTCTGTTATCCATTCTATTTGAGTTGTAATTGGATCAGGTACATGAACATATGCTTATAAAGCATCAATCAACTCCTTAGCATTTGAAGCTGAGATGAGAATTCGTCGTGCTAAGTGTGAGATGAACCTTTGTTCCACAATTTGATCAAGAAAAGACAACAGACCATCAAAGAAATGGTTAACATTTAACAAACCTATCGGTTTGTGATGCATATTTAGTTGTACCTAAGAGACTATTTGGAAAATCTCTTCTAAAGTACCAAAATCACCTGGTAAGACAATGAAGGCATCAGCATTGCTCATCATTCTAGCCACGCGCTCATGCATAGAAGCTACCTTAAATTCTTCCCCAATTGTCTTTCTTATGATGTTGGATGCAGCTAGAGCTGTAGGAATAATACCTAGAACTTGATATCCTCTTGCATGTGAAGTTGTAGACACGTACCCCATTAACCCATGGTTACCTCCACCATAGACTAAATGAATCTTTCTCCTAGCCAGCACCATACCCAGATTTTGTGCTACTTTCACATACTCTCCATTTTTTCCAGGAATGAAACCACAAAAGACACAAATATTTCAAAACTGACAGAATACGGTTCCCTCCATAACTGCACTCACCCTAAGTTTGAGTTTGAAGGTAAAAATATTAACGTGTGCATTTATAGAACTTATAGAAATATTAACTATGTATTCTTTATTTTTCACAGATTTTTATAAACTCAAAAATGTTTCTTTTCCACCGAATATTAATAGCTTTAAAGTAGATTTTGACATATATATTCAAAACTTGCGGCCACCGATTTTTGCCGAAATAATAACTAGATTTTGTTTACAGATTTCCAAGAATTACGGCCACCAATATTAATTTTCTTTCAATATTTTGTTCAAATTTTTGACTTTCTATTTTGGCACCATTCTTTATTATGCTTTTTGTCTGTTCTACTGCATTCTCCCTTATTAATGTTTGACATTAAATGCAAATTTTTTTCCTCATTACAAGAAAGGTTAATTTATTTTCTTTAAAACTCAGTTATTATGGTGTCCAAGTGGTTAGTAGATTAAAGTAATGAAAAGTTTGAAAGGAATTGACGGATGATGGCCTTATGGTGCTTTGACGAATGTAATCAAGAGAATTAGTGGTGTTGAAGTTCTTGAGGAATAAAATATAGAAAGTAGGATTTAAATTAATCTTTGAACTTTTAATTTGAAAATATGGAGAATATTTTGAGGACCATGTTCAAAAATAATATAAGTGATCAAGATATTTGTGTTAAGGGTTTATAGCATGCCAAATTGAGTTTAGTATCTAGGATGTGAAAAATGGTTAAAAAAGGAGATTTCAGAAGAAGCCATAGATTGTGAATATTTATAATCTTAAGGAAATAAGGATATATTAGGATCTGAAAGAATTGTATTAGCATAATGGTAAAAAGAGTATACAAGTGATATTTCTTTCGTTGTTTGGTATGTCAGCAAGTAAAAATTGAATATTTTGTTTCAGGAGAGCTATTCAGGAAGCCTAAAGATCTTTGTTAGATTATAGTATGGCTGATAGTAAATCTAAAATATGTGTTTATGCAATGGAAGTTATGCTTCAGTATCTTTATATAATTTTGGTGAAAATTTGGAGAAATCATTTATCCTTAGTTGAACTTGCCCATATCAGTAATTATCAGGCCAACATTCAAATGACACTATTTGAGGTTTTACATTAAACATCGTAAGACTCTTAATAGGTGGATGAGTTGAATAAGGTTAAATTTTTGGAATCTAATTTGGAATATCATATAATAGATAGAATATGACTAACCTAAGTTAAAGATGCTAGTTTGGAGAGCATGATTCAAGCATATGTTTCCGAGTTTGGTGGGAGATTCCTTAGCAGAATTTGCCTCTAATAAAGTGTTATTGGATGATTTAAAGCCTTATGTAAGAGGTGTTACAAATTTTCTGTTAGATGACTCAGTGGAGTCAGACTTATGATAAGATGTCGTTGATAAAGTGAAATTGATTAAAAAAATATATACAAGAAACTCAATATAGGTCAAAAGTCTATAAGGACTATGAATGTTGAGGACTAGAATTTATCAGTTTGTGACCAAATATTCTTAAAGGACTCACAAATGAAAGAGGTAATGAGATTTAGAAAGAAGAAAAAAGTTAAACTCTAGTATATAGACTCTTTTGAAAACTTAAACAAAGTAGGCATAGTAGTACATTGTCTAACCTTGTCATCAGGATTAGATGATGTCGATATAGTCTTTCTTGCATCAATGATAAGGAAGTACCTATTAGATTCTTCTCATGTTATCGGATTTCAAGAAATTCAATTGAACATAAACTTGGTTTAATTATGAGAAAAAACCGAAGTTTATTTTTGATTGACAAGTGAAGAATTTATGGTTAAAGAAAATTCCTATAGTTAAGGTTATATGACAAAATTACACAAGTGAAGAGATTTCTTAGAAAGTAAAAATGATATACAGAAAAAATATCTCCAATTATTTGAGTAATAAGGTTGGTAACTCCGAATTATGCCTTGATTTCATTCCCTACATATGATAGCATAGGTTGAAATTCAAGGACCGAATTTCACAAATTTCTTAAGGGGAAAGAATATAATATTCCGTAATTTTTATTTTTAAATAATATTTTACTATAAACAAGTATTTAAAAAAATGATTATGCATGTTTCGCTAAAAGTAAGTATACTTTTAATTAAAATAATTATTATTTTGCTTAAAATAATTATATTGGCCTGTAATAATTTTTTTTTATTTTTAGAAATATTTTTCCTTCTATTATGCATAAAGATATTTATTTTGTGATTTGTTTTATTAACATTTTATCAAGAAAAGTCATGATGTAAGGGTGTAACTAAAGTTTTGAATAATAATAAATATATAAAATAAATGATATTTATATGAATATATATAAAATAAAATAAATAATAATCCTAAATATTTAATTATTGAATAATAATAAATAAATAAAAATGAGAAAAGAGAAAATGGGGAGAAGGAGAGGGAACCGAGAGAGAGTCTACAGAATTTTGATGAATAGTAACCTCCATGTTTTCTCTCTAGATCTGGAGTGTTTATTGGTTTCTGATCTCTAAATTAAGGGTACCATTAAATTCAAGATGGAGAATACTACGATTTTAACTGAACAATTTTTCAAATAAACTGCAGAATCGTCGCAGATCGGAAGTAGAAAATCTTAGAAAAATGTAAGTTCTGAAACTTCTACATAGAGACCTCAAATTGAAAATCTGACACCGTAGATGGATTCAAGAATTAGATAAACTTTAGGATATGAAAATTTTCAACCATTTAACAACTTTTTGTTCATTGTGAATAGTAATTTTCGACGGTAAATAGTAATTTTGGCCGGCATGAACAGTATCTTCCTATCGTAAACTGTGACCAAACTCCCGGAGTCATTTCCTAGGTTTTTGGACCTTCCGAACATATTTTTAGGTCTATTTAGTCAAATGCGGATTGGAAAAAATGTATTTTAGGGCTATCAAATCTGGAACCCTTATTTTGTAAGTGGATAATTCTTTCTATGACTTGTTCTACACTCTTCTTGATCTTTAAACATGTATTTGATTATGTTTATGAGATATTTACACTTTTATATATTTCTGAAATGCATTAAATTATTTGAATTGCTTACAATTTGGAATATAGTTCAAGAAGAGTATCGTTTTGAAAATGGATTTCTGAATTCATAGTATATCTGATTTCACATGTATTTCTCGTTAAATGATAAAGTGAATATTTATGCACGTGACATTGATTTATAAAGTCAGATGATTGCCTCGAGAAAGGGCATGTATATGGGATAAACCCTGAATGGGTAATTCATGACAGATGATCTGTATTAAGACTGAGATTCTATATTATACTGAAAGCTCTATTTTGAATGATATGAAATATGTGCATATGATAATTTTGTGGAGGAATCCTATTAGAAATACTGTCTGCTAACAGTAGATGATGTTAGCTCTAGTGCACCTTGATAACTCAGCTAGCAGGGGTGGTGCTAGCCTCGTGTGACGGCCAACACACGTGATATGATATGTGATGGAGAGCGGGATGCCTCCTATATGGGTGAGATACCAACTATATGATTTGTGACTTGCCTCCCTTACTGTGTGCTTGGGAAATACCCATATTAGAGTCTCTTCGCGTGTCCTCTTAAATGGTGGTAGGGCAAACTTCAGCGGGATGCTGAGTTTAGGCAAATCCTACACTAATAAAGTACGAAAGGGCCTGAACTCTGATATAGTGGTTCTGATATGGGATCCTCCTAATGTTTTCATTTGAAATATTTTGATGCATAACAACTTTTGTTTAATAATCATATAATACAGTATATGGTTTTGAATATTTGAATATCCTTTGATTTGAGAATATTTGAAATGCGAGTCCCATATGGATGTACTTCCGAACTGTATCTCCTATGTGAAAAATTTTAAAATATGAGTACATCAATATATTGACCTAAGAGGTCATGGGAGGTATTATCTGCTTATTGAGTTGTTAAATTCACTACACAATATTTATATATTTTTTAGATAAGGATATAGAGTTTGGTCATTCCCCTTCAAATAGTTGACTAGCTAGACGACATGATCTCTGGGTGAGCCTACTTTGTTTCCAAGGCTCATATATTTTGATTTTTATTGTATTTGTACTTTAGAATATGCTCTGAATGCCACAGGCAAGATCCCTGCTTCTACTATACTTTGATGTTTATAGATTTGGTTTATATATTGTGTATACATGGAAATACCTATCTGTAAAAGAGTGTATTATACTTGTTATAAAAAATATATGTTCGTAAAGTATATGTTTCACATGCTCTAAAATTAGGGGCGTGTCATTGCAGGGTGACATTTATAGCGTGAACAGAAAAATGTCCAGCCATGTAATCTAGTATGTGCCTTGGTTTTTGTCCAAACACTGCCTCATAGGGTGACATTCTAATTGCCGAATGAAAGCTTGTGTTATATGATAATTCAGCCCAAGGTAGATACCAATTCCAATGATGCGGCCTGTTGTGACAAAAAGCTCGTAGATATTGCTCCAAGCACCTGCTCACAACCTCTATTTGACCATCACTTTGTGGGTGATAGGCTGAGTTGAACTTGAGAGTGGTGCCACTATTCTTAAGGAGATGCTTCCAAAAATTACTCATGAAGATGGGATCCCAGTCTGACACTATGGAGCTGGGAAACCCATGAATTCGAACACTTAATACTATAAATAATGTCGTTACTTGCATAACCACAAATCCGTTTTTTAAAGCTCCAAAATGTGCCATTTTAGATAATTGATCAACAATGACTAGGATATTAGAAAATCCCTAGGAGTTAGGCAACTTGGTGATAAAGTCTATACTTATATCCTCCCATGGTTGTACTGGGATTGGCAAGGGCTGGAGCAACCCACTTAGCTTAGTAGTAAGCACCTTGATTTGTTGACAAGTCAAGCACTCAGCTACGTAAGTTTGGATGGTGTACTTCATATTTGGCCAAACTAATTGTTCAAAGATACGCTTGAGAGTCTTTAAAAACCATGCATGACCCCCGAGACTCGAAGCATGGCATTCGTTAAGGATAACATTAATGAGAAGGGATCCTTTTGGTAAGTAATATATATCGTGGAAGCATAGGACACCCTCTTGGATGGTGAAACCTCTTAGGGCGTTACCTTGCTAGACTGCGTCCTAGAGTTGCTGTAATTCCTTATTGGTGCCATTCTCCTATTGAAGTTGCTACCAGAAGGAGGAATATATGGATGACAGTGCCCACATGAACCCCACTTCCTGATCCATAACTTTGGCCTTTCGAGACAAAGCATCAGCCACCACGTTAAATCTGCTAGGTCTATAAATAATGATATAGTTAAAACCTATGAGCTTACTAAGATAATATTGTTGCTCGAGTGTTTGTAAAACTTGAGACATTAATTCTTTTAGGCTGCGATGATCTGTGATGATTAAAATTGTCTGCCAAGTAGATAGTGCTGCCACTTCCGAACTACTTGAGTGATGGCATAGAGTTCTTTTACGTAAGCTGAAGTTTGGCGAAGCTTGGGGCTGAGTTGCTTACTAAAATAAGCTAGTGGATGTCATTTCTGTACAAGTACTGCTCCTATACCCGAAAGAGACTCATCAATTTCTACTTCAAATACTATAGTGAAATTGGGTAATGCAAGTACGGGGGCTTGGACCATTGCTTGTTTAAGACATTGAAAGGCCTTATTTGCTTCATTATTCCAATGAAAGCTATCTTTGCACAGTAGCTGAGTGAGTAGGGTAGCTTATGGGGCATAATGTCGAAAGAACCAGCGATAATAACTCGTTATGCCCAGGAAACCCCGAAGCTATTTGGTGTTGGTTGGGTTAGGCCAATCCACCATTGTTTGGATTTTGGCTGGATCAGTAGCTACACCTGAAGCAAGGACTGTGTACCCCAAGTATTTGATGGATGGTTGAAAGAAGTGGCACTTGGATTGTTTCAAGTAGAACGCGTTTGAGGCCAAATTTTCAAAAACCAGTTTCAAATGGAATAGGTGATCAATAGAATTGCCACTATAAATTAAGATGTCATCAAAAATCACTATGACAAACCTTCTTAAATAAGGCAAAAAATACTTGATTCATGATTGATTGAAATGTGGCAGGGGCATTCGTTAATACAAAGGGCATGACAATGAATTCGAATTGGTCGTAGTGAGTTTTGAATGTCGTCTTGTGGATGTCAAACTCTTTCATGCGTACTTGATGGTAGCCTGAGCGTAGGTCAAGCTTAAAGAAGAATTTAGCCCCATGTAATTCATCCAGGAGCTCGTCTATCGATGGGATGGGGTATTTGTCTTTCACCGTTGCCTTATTTAGAGCATGGTAGTCCACGAAAAAGTGCAACGTACCAACTTTCTTCTTCACTAAAAGCATGGTTGAGGAGAAAGAGTTGTGGCTAAGACGAATGACTCCAGCTTGCAACATCTCGGCCACTAATCATTCAATCTTTGCTTTTTGAAAATAAGGATAGTGATATGGTTTAAGGTTAACGGGGGTTGTGTCTTTGATCAAATGGATTTGGTGATCTTCACTGTGTGGAGGAGACAAAGTTATAGGTTATTGAAATAGATCTTTATAAGTAGTGAGAAGCCCGTGTAACTTTGAAGGCCAACCTTACAACACTGGGATGTGGTGAGGGGAGCAGATACATGAAGCTGGAAATGCAAACTATGTTACCTTCTCGCTTAGCCAATTTTTTTGAGGATAGAGGGTGCAAATTGAAGGGTGTCTCCCCTTGCAGGCGAATGCTCTACCCATTCAAAGTAAATTCTATCGTTAGCAGAGCATAATTCATCTGAATAGGGCCCAAAGTTTTGAGCCACTGACCTCCCATAACCATATTGACCCCCTTTAGGTCTAAAACAAATAAGTCAACCAGTAGATGGTGTCCCTGTACATCAAGTATCACGTTATTACACTTGGAGTTGTATAGCAAGTGAGCCTCATTGCCAACCATAACTTTAAATAGGGGAACAACCAATTAGGGTGTTTAAATTTTCTTCAAGATGGATCCCTTTATGAAGTTGTAGGTACTACCTCCATCCACCAAAATACTAAGAGGAACATTCTGAAACCTCCCTGTGAGTTTAATAATGTTTGATCCGAGTTGACTTGCAAAAACATTAAAGCTTATTTCAGGTGGTGGACTAGATGAATCCGAATCATCAGCTAGCGTTAAACGCTTATAGAAGTATGGTAAAGGTTTCATAGGTGGAGGTATAGGAGGTAAGGATTGTAAAAGACGAATAGACTAAAGAGAATGTGGGGCGAGTACAATGTGAGAGGAGTGGAAATGGATGTACGAGGGGTCTGTGGGGTAAAGTGTTTAGGTGAAAATCGGGGTTGACTAAGGTGGGTGTGTTTACGTTCATAGAATTTTGCCAGAGAAACTGCCACGCCCCCAATTTAAAAGACCGCAATTGTCATGAGTAACAGATAACTTTACCCTTATTTTATTGCATACATGCTTCAAATATATCACATATTAGGAATAATAACATACGTTTACAAGTCTTTCAATATAACTAAATATACAGGTCAAATCTTTATACATATATTACAGCAGAAGCAAAGATCATGCCTATAGCGTTCAAAGCATACGTTATAATAAAAATACAAAATAATTAAAATACTGTGAGTCTTGAAAATAACGTAGACTCACCCAAAGAGTGTGACACCTAGTAGCTCGCGTAGCAGTAAGACCAAACTCTGCATCTTTATCTAAAAAAAATACGTAAATATCATGTAGTGAGTTTGACAATTAAGTGAGTAGATAATACATTATATGACCTCTTAAGTCAGCATATAGATGTACTCATATTTTAAAATTTTTTACATAGAAAATATAGTTTGGAAATACATTCATATGGGACCCGTATTTCAAATATTCTCAGTTCAAACCACATTTAGATATCCAAAATCATATGCAATACGGTATGATCATTAATCAAATATTGTTATGCATCAAAATATTTCTCATGAAAATATTAGGAGGATCTCATATCAGAACCACCATATCAGAATTCAAGCCATTATGTACTTTAGAGGTATAGGATTTGCCTAAACTCAGCATCTCAGTTAAGGTTTGCCCTACCAACCATTAAAGAGGACACGCGAAAGGACTTTAATATGGATATTTTTCAAGCACACAACAAGAGAGGGCAAATCACATATTATATAGCCGGCATCTCACCCAGATAGGTGGCATCCCGCTCTCCTTTACATATCATATCTCGTGTGTTGGCCGTCACACAAGACTAACACCACCCCTGCTAGCTAAGCTATCAAGGTGCACCAGGGCTAACATCACCTACTGTTAGCAAATAGTGTTTTCAATAAGATTCCTCTACAAAAATCATTATTTACACATATGCCATATCGTTCAAAACAGAGGTTTCAGTATAAATTCAGAATTTTCAGTTTCAGTACAATTCCTCTGTTAGAAACTTTTCAATCAGGGTAATCACATATACATGCCCTTTTCCAAGGAAATCCTATAGCTTTATATATATCAATGCCACGTGCACAATATATTTTCCTTACCATATGATGAGAAATACATTTAAAATCACATATTCAATTAGGTCAAAAATATATTTTCAAAACCATACTCTTCTTGAACTATATGTCAGACTATAAACAAATCAGGTAATTTAATCCATTTTAGAGACATATAAAAGTATAAATAACTAGTCAACAGAACCAATTATACATTTAAAGTTCAAGAAGAACATAGAGTAAGTCATAGAAAAAATTATCTACTCACAAAACTAAGGTTTCAAGTTGGATATCCCCAAATATATTTTTTTCAAGACAAATTTAATCAAATAGATCTCAAAAATGAGTCCGGAGGGTATGAAAATCTAGGATAATCACATATACATGCCCTTTTCCAAGACAATCTTATAACTTTATATATATCAATGCCTCGTGCACAATATACTTTCTTTACCATATGATGAGAAATACACTTAAAATCACATATTCAATTAGGTCAAAAATCCATTTTCAAAACCATACTCTTCTTGAACTATATGCTAGATTATAAACAAATAAGGTAATCTAATCCATTTTAGAGACATATAAAAGTATAATAACTAGTAAACAGAACCAATTATACATTTAAAGTTCAAGAAGAGTAGAGGGTAAATCGTAGAAAGAATTATCTACTCACAAAACTAAGGTTTTAAGTTGGATATCCCCAAATGTATTTTTTAAGACAAATCTAATCAAATAGATCTCAAAAACGAGTCCGGAAGGTCTGAAAACTTAGGATAATCACATATACATGCCATTTTTTAAGGCAATCTTATAGCTTTATATATATCAATGGCACGTGCACAATATATTTTCTTTACCATATGATGAGAAATACATTTAAAATCACAAATTCAATTAGGTCAAAAATCCATTTTCAAAACCATACTCTTCTTGAACTATATGCCAAATTATAAACAACTCAAGTAATTTAATCCATTTTAGAGACATATAAAAGTATAAATAACTTGTAAACATAACCAATTATACATTTAAAGTTTAAAAAGAGCATAGGGTAAGTCTTAGAAAGAATTATCTACTCACAAAACCAAGGTTCTAAATTGGATATCCCCAAATATAGTTTTTTTGATGTAATTCCTGAGGAATTGCCAAGATTACCTCGAAATGTAAAATAGAATTTGATATTGATTTATTTTCTGGAACCTAACCAGTGTCTATATTCTCATATAGAATGGTATCCACTGAACTTAAGGAGTTGAAAATAAATTAGTTACAAGACGTATTAGACAAAGGATTTAAATGCCCTAGTACTTTTTCTTGGAGTGCTCCAATTCTATATGTGAAAAAGAAAGATGAATCACTGCGATTATGCATAGATTATAAACAGTTAAGTAAGACGATAATGTGGAATAAATACTCATTATCTTATATAATTGATCTATTTAACCAGCTACATGGTGCTCAACATTTTTCAAAAAATTAAATTGATTTAAGATTTGGATATTATAAATTAAGGATAAGGGAATAGGATATTTAAAAAAAATATATTCTTTTAGGACTCATTATGGGTATTATGAGTTCTTGGTAATGTCATTTAGTTTGACAAATGTCTCAGCTGCATTCATGGACTTAATAAATATAGTATTTAAACTATTCTTGGATAAATTTATTATTGTCTTTATTAACGAAATACTAACATGTTCTGAGAGTACAGAGGACCATAAACAATATTTAAAGATAGTTTTACCAACTCTAAGAGAGTATGGTTAGTAAAGATGGTATCCAAGTGGACCCTAAGAAAGTAGAAGCGGTATATTAATGGCTATGTTCTACTACAATTACAAATGAAAATCCAAGTCTAATTTGCGCTTTTCACAGTTATTTGTTGTCCATTCTATTTGAGCTGTAATTGGATCAGGTATATGAACATATGTTTGTAAAATATCAATCAATTCCTCAACATTTGAAGCTGAGATGAGAATTCGTCGTGTTGAGTGTGAGATGAACCTTTGTTCCACAACTTGATCAAAAAAAGATAACAAACCATAAAAGAAATGGTTAACATTTAACAAACCTATTGGTTTGTGATGGATATTCAGTTGTGCCCAGGAGACTACCTAAAAAATCTGTTCTAAAGTACCAAAACCACTTGGTAAGGCAATGAAAGCATCAGCATTGCTCATCATTCTAGCCATGCGCTCATGCATAAAAGTTACCCTAAATTCTTCCCCAATTGTCTTCCCTATGATGTTGGATGCAGCTAGAGCTGTAGGAATAATACCTAAAACTTGACTTCTTCTTACATGTACAGTTGTAGACACGCATCCTATTAACTCACAGTTACTTCCACCATATACTAAATGAAATTTTCTTTTGGCTAGCACCACACCCAGATTTTATGCTGCTTTCACATACTCTCCATCTTTTTCAGGACCAAAACCACAAAAGACACAAATATTTCGAAATTGACGGAATGTGGTTCCCTCCATAACTGCACTCACCCTAACTTTGAGTATAAAGGTAAAATACTAATGTATGCATTTATAGAACTCAGAGAATAGCATACTTATAATAGCTATGCGAATAAACTGGGCATTATTAGAATAGCTATGTGAGTGATTGGTGGATATTAGCTAAATTGAAGGTGAAAAATTTTAAAAAAATGACGGCACGCATGCATATATACAGTAGTTATGACTGTGACCCATATTAAGTATATAAAGAGAATAGGATTAAGGTATCACCAGAAATTTGTCTTTTCCTTATTGTCCTTGATGAAATATTGATGTATTGATTCTTATAGGAAAGCCGTAGGTGATAGGCGTCATTGTAAAAAAAAGTGAAAATGCAAACAAGTTAATTGTTGAAGAGGAACAATCAAATGATTTATTTTATTTTCTTAATGTTCTTGCCAGTCGACTATCGGTATTTGGTGGTATTGCAAGAATGAATGCAATGTCAGAACGCAAGTGCACGTGTCGTGACCAAGTAATAAAATGATGTGTGAGTATCGTCCCACGAGGAGTAAACTAAAACTATTATAGAGAATTTTGCGGTGTGAAATGCTGTAGCAAAAATAAGTTGGTTCACAAGATTTATATAGAGGTAGAACAACTGAATACAACTATAATTAAGATGAGGGATACTAGGGAGTAAAAGAAGATGATATTAGGTGGTCTAGGGTTGCTTCAAGGTTGTCATGAACTCATATTTGCTCTAGGGATTGCTGCAACAATTTTCTCTGGGCCAAGTTTATTCTTGAATGGGCTCTTTCCAGACTTCCATTCCCTGCAATTCTGGGGTTCAGACACACATCCCTACGTTAATCCTAACCCCCGAATTGTGCATGAAGTCCAACTATTGGGCTAATGGGGTACCATATATCCCTATATTGGCTGACCCCACACATTCAACTCTTTTTCCATCTTTCACTACCCTTCCAGGAGAATATTGGCCTTAATCTTCCTCTATCAAACTTCTGTTATCAAGGGAAATTAAAATATACACACAGTTGAATGTTACAGCAATGCTGCAGCAATTCATTGATACTAAAAATGTGCATGTGTTCATTACAACCCTTCTACAACCCTAGCTAGAAACTAGCCCAGCCTCATAGCTACACTGGCTACAGATATCAGAAAAGTACTGGTATGCATCCTAAGTGATACAACTAATAATAAAACAACAGATGCAGTTTCTTGCTAAACACTAAAAATCACAACAGGGATCAAGGAAATTTTGGAACTACAGACTCTTTCGTGCTCCAATGCTTCACCATGTAGTATCAGTGCACCTTAGGCTGAGGTGTTTCTCACAACCCTCTCCCGTCAGGGATTTTTAGGTTCTCTCTCTCTCTGTATTTTTCTTCTCCCAACCGTAGTATCCTCCTCCCGTGCCTTTGCTTTTTGCCCTTTTTATAGTCATGCCTTGTGGTCATAGTAAAGTGGCCTGGTTTTGCTGACATTCTCCCTGCTCTGCAGCCAGCATCTCTGCGTGCAGCCTTTTTCTCCACTTTCAGTAGTGGAGCACATTCTGTACCAACCATCAGCCTGCAGTGTCAGTTGGATGCTACTTTCTCCTGCTAGGTGCTGGCTGCACCTGCTGCGCAGCTCTGCTCCCCTGCCACCTACACCATATCAAACAGAATTAGTGCATCGTATTAAAAAGGGCCCAGCTCACTCAATATCACTCGGTTTGCTGCCATGATTGCTGCATATGCATACTAAATTGTTACAGCAAACAAGGTGGATGATATTGTATCTAAGGGAGTCATCACATTCAATTAAATCTGGGAATAAGAGTGCTTAATAAATCAAAACAGCACAGTAAACACACTCAGAAAGCACATAAAAACTGCAATAAATTGAAGTTATCAGTATTATTAAGTCGACTAGCTATTTTGATGATTTTTAATTTGAACTGGTTTATTTTACAATTGATTGATTACATCTATTTTGAAGCAATCAACTACATCCTACTAGTTAACTATGTAATCTTTGTTTTTCATAGACTTTTATAAGTTCAGAAATATTTTTTTTCCACCAAATACCAACAGCTTTAAAGTAGATTTTGGCACATATATTCAAAACTTGCGGCCACCGATTTTTTCTGAAATAATAGTTAGATTTTATTTACAGATTTTCAAGAATTACGTCCACTAATTTTAATTTTCTTTTAATACTTTGTTCAAACTTTTGACTTTCTATTTTGGCACTGTTCTCTATTATGCTTTTCATATGTTCTATTGCATTCTCTCTTATTAATGTTTGGCATTAAATGCAAGGTTCTTTTCCCTCATTCTCTCATATATTCAAAACTTGCGGCCACCGATTTTTTCCGAAATAATAGTTAGATTTTATTTACAGATTTTCAAGAATTACGTCCACTAATTTTAATTTTCTTTCAATACTTTGTTCAAACTTTTGACTTTCTATTTTGGCACTGTTCTCTATTATGCTTTTCATATGTTCTATTGCATTCTCTCTTATTAATGTTTGGCATTAAATGCAAGGTTCTTTTCCCTCATTACAAGAAAAGTTAATTTCTTTTCTTTGAAACTCAATTATTATAGTATCCAAGTGGTTAGTAGGTTAAAGTATGGAGATTTTGAAAGAATTTATCTAACAAAGAACGTATTTAAAAAAAATCCTTATATCAAGTATGTATAACTGTGAAAGTTGGAAGATTATGTGCGAATTAGAAAGAATAATAGGTTGACAGTATATATTGATTGAGTATTAAGGTATGAAGAACACCTAAGTTTACCTAATGTGGTTGAGAAGGAAAATGAGAATAATTTTATAACCATGTTCGAAAATAATGTAAAGCGATTAAGATATTTGTGTTAAGGGTTATACCATACTAAGTTAAGTCTAGTATATAGGATATGAATTATGTTGAGATTGGAAATTTATGTGTGAATAATTGTTGAGAAATGAGATTTCATAAGAAGTCATAGATTGTGAATATGGATAATCCGAGGCAATAAGGATATACTAAGATATGAAAGAATTATACTAGTATAATGGTAAAAAGAAGATACAAGTGAAATATTTTTCGTTGTTTGGTATGTCAACAAGTAAGAATTGAATATATTGTTTCAAGAGAGCTAATCAATAAGCTTAGGATCTTTGCTAAATTATAGTATAGCTGATAATAAATCTAAATGATGTGTTTATACATTAAAAATTATGCTTTAGATATTTTTATATAATTTTGGTGAAATTTTGGAGAAAATCATGTATCTTTAGTTGAACTTGCCCCTATCAATAATTATTAAGCCAACATACAAATGGCACCATTTGAGGTTTTATATGAACATTGTAGGTCTCTTAATAGATGAGTGAATTGAGTAAAATTAAGCTTTGAGAATCTAGTTTAGAATAACATGCAATAGATAGAATATGACTAACCTAAGTTAATGATGCTAATTTAGAGAGCATGCTTCAATTATATGTTTTCGAGTTTGGTGGGAGATCCCTTAGGAGAATTTGCCTATAATAAGATGATATTGGATGACTTAAAACCTTATATAAAAGGTGTTACAAATTTTTTGTTAAATGACTAAGTGGAGTCAAACTTATTGTAAGATATCGTTAATAAAGTGAAATTAATTAAAAAAAGAATACAAGCAACTCGATATAGGCCAAAAGTCTATAAGGACCATGAATGTTGACCACTAAAAATTATCAGTTGGTGATCAAATTTTCTTAAAGGACTCACCTATGAAAAAGGTAATGAGATTTGGAAAGAAGGAAAAAGTTAAGATTTGGTATATAGGCTCTTTTAAAATCTTGGACCAAGTAAACATAGTATATATTGCCTACTTTTGCCATCAGAATTAAGTGATGTTAGTACAATCTTTATTACATCAATGTTAAGGAAGTGCCTATCAGATTCTTTTCATGCTATCTAATTCCAAGAAATTCAATTGGACAACAATTTGACTTAATCATGAAAAAAAAATCGATGTTTATTATTGATCGACAAGTGAAGAACTTATGGTTAAAGAAAATCCCAATGGTTAAGATTATATGGCAAAACCACTGAAGTGAGAAAGTCACCTGGAAAGTAGAAGATGACATGTAGATGAGATATCTCCAATTATTTGAGTAATAAGGTTGGTAAATCCAAATTATACCTTGACTTCATTCCCTATATGTGGTAAGATGGGTTGAAATTCGGTGACCGAAATTCTTAAGGGGGAAGAATGTAATATCCCATAATTTTTAAATAATAATTTTTTACGATAAATTTTTTTTTAAATAATTATGTTTTACTAAAAGTAAATATATTTTTAATTAAAATAATTTTTTTCCTTAAAATAATTATATTGGCCTCTAATAAATTTTGTTTTATTTTTAAAAATATTCTTTCTTTTATTATGTATAAAGATATTTATTTTGTGATTTGTTTTATTAAAATTTTATGAAGAAATGTCATAATTTAAGAGTTCAACTAAAGTTTTATAAGAATGTAAATTTTTAGAAATTTTTGGGATATTTAAGGATGAAAAATAGTATTTATATGTATATAATAAAAAAATAAAATAAAATTTAAATATTTAATTATTAAATAAAAAAAGAAAAGGGGGAGGGGGAGACGGAAGCGTGAAGAAAAAATGCAAAATCTTGATTTCTGAATAGTATAAATAGTAACTTTCATTTTTCTCTCTAGATTTGAAGTACCTATTGACTTCTGATCTCAAAACTAAGGGTACCACTGGATTCAGGACGAAGAATACTACGATTTTGACTGAACAATTTTTCAAATAAGCCGTAGAATCGCCGCAGATCAGAAGTAGAAAATCTTAAGAAAAGGTAAGTTCTGAAACTTCTATTTAGAGACCTTAAATTGAAAATCTAACATCGTAAATGGATTCAGGAATTAGATAAACCTTAGGATATGAAATTTTTCGACCATCTAACAATATTTTGTGCATCGTGGATAGTGATTTCCGGCGGTGAATAGTATTTTTTGACTATGAATAATACTCAGGAATTGACTAGTGTTGACCAAGCTTCTAAAGGCCAAATTACGTGATTTTGGAGTCATTTCCTAGGTTTTTGGACCATTCGGACACGTTTTTTAGGTTTAATTAGTCAAATGTGGATTGAAAAAGTGCATTTTAGGGCTGTCCAACCTAGAGCCTTACCTTGTGAGTAGATGATTCTTCCTGTGACTTGCATATACTCTTCTTGATCTTTAAATGTGTAATTGATTATGTTTATAAGTTATTTACACTCTTTATATGTTTCTGAAATGGATTAAATTATCTGAATATAGTTCAAGAAGAGTATAGTTTTAAAAATAAATTTGTAAACTCATGGTATATTTGATACTACATGTATTTCTCATTAAATGATAAAGTGAATATTTATGCACGTGGCATTGATTTATAAAGTTATATGATGAGTTGTATTGAGACTGAGATTCTGTATTATACTTAAAGCTCTGTTTTGAATGATATGGAATACGTGCATATAATAATTTTGTGGAGCAATCTTATTAGAAACACTGTTTGCTAACAGCAGGTGATGTTAGCCCTGGTGCACCTTGATACCTCAACTAGCAGGGGTGGTGCTAGCCTCATGTAAGGGTCAACACATGAGATATGATATGTGATGGAGAGTAGGATGCCTCCTATCTGGGCGAGATGTCAGTTATTTGATATGTGATTTGCCTTTCTTTGCTTTTTGCTTGAGAAATTGCCCATTTTAGAGTCCCTTCGCATGTCCTCTTGAATGGTGGTAGGGCAAATATTGGCTAAGATGTTAAGTATAGGCAAATCCTACATCAACAAAGTACAGAAGGGATCGAACTCTGATAAGGTGGTTCTGATATGGGATCCTCCGAATATTTTTATAAGAAATATTTTTAATGCATATCAACATTTGATTAACAATCATATTGTATTATATATGGTTAAAGATATCTAAATGTGATTTGAACTGAGAATATTTGAAATGCGGGTCCCATATGGATGCACTTTTGAACTATAGTTTTCAATGTGATAAATTTAAAATATGAGTACATTTATATGTTGACCTAAGAAGTCATAGGAGGTATTATCTACTCACTGAGTTGTCAAATTTACTACACGATATTTTCATATTTATTATATAAGAATATAGAGTTTTGTCCTTCCCTATCAGATAATTGACCAGCTAGATGACATGGTCTCTGGGTGAGCTTACTTTGTTTCCAAGGTTCATAAATTTTGATTATATTGTACTTGTACTCTAGAGTATGCTCTGAACGTCACATACAAGATCCCTGCTTTTGTTGTTATTCTGATGTTTATAGATTTGGTTTATATATTGTGTATACATGGGAATACCTATTTGTAAAAGAGTGTATTATACATGTTATGGAAAATATGTGTTCGTAAAGTATGTGTTTCACATGCTTTAAAATTAAGGGCATGACATCATGCATGGTAATCAAAAAGTCAGTACGGTGCTTTTCTTTCTCTCTTTACCTTCGGATCTTCCTTTTGGGCCAAGGCCTTTGAAATGGACTCCTCCTTGCTGATGGGTACTATTACTGGGCTAGTGATGCTATCACCACACCTGAAAGATGATCATTTGGGAACAATGCTTGCCTTCTTCCATCTTTGATTCAAAGAAAAAATTGTGCTAATCTCCCACTATATCTCTTTTTTCCTATAATGCACTCATTTTTCTCTTTCAAAGAAAAGAGCTCCTGATCACGTTACCTGTTTTGCCTTTTTTTCATCTATTGGTAGAAAATACCTCATCTTTTTTCTTTCTTCACGTCTCTCTACACCCCCTTCCCTTCATGTCTTTCATTTCACTCCTTTTTTCTTATTTTTTCTGTGGTGCTAGGTGTTATGTTTAGCAATGTTAACCAGAGACAAAGAGAGAAGTGAGAGAAAAGAAAGATGAAATTGAGAAGAAAGAGATAAAAGAGATAAAGAAGAAAGATAAATAAAAAATTTGATAATGCCACCTGGATATAATCGAGGGCAGATCTTCCTTAGATAGGCAGCGGTAACCTCCTCCCCCAAAAAAAAAAAGGTTTCTTAAAAAAATATTTGCCCCTTCAATTTTTTTTTAAAAACTAAATATAGCCTTGTCAATTAAAAACAAGGCAATACAATGTTAAGCCCACTTCTTACAAATTCAACCCAAATGGCACTAAAAAGTTTAATAGCCCTAACCCCTTGTTCTCTTGTTTCTTTTCTTGTCAATTGTACCTCACAACTACTCTTTCCTTTCTTTTGGTGTGCCACTTTCAGATATGGATCATCTGCCGATGATGCGCTTCCAAACACAACATTTTTGTTGCGTATTATTTTTTTCTTCTAAATATATTTTAAAGTTTAATTTGATTATTTAAATAAGTTTAATTTTTTAAAAAATTAAAAAAATTAAAATTTAAAGACAAATAAAATTTTAAAAAAATTGTTCTTATGTTTCAAATAATTTATTTTTAATAACAATTGATTTATTTTAATTTAATAAAATAACCAAAATCTTTCAAAATTTAAAAATGAAAAAGGAGATTTTTATTTTGATATTTGAAAAATATATTTTTAATTAATTTTTTTAAACTTCAATTTTGTAAACATATTATTAAAAAAATTATTTTCTTTTTTAAAAATATTTTATGTTAATTTTGTAAATAAAAATTTAATAAATTTATTTAACTACTCAAAACACTTTTAGTTGTAAGATATATGAAAATATGTTAAATGTAACAACTCTATTTTATATATATATATATATTTGTAAAGTCCCATAAAGTCATTACTTCTTTACTTCTAAAGACTTAACTCATAATAACATTCGATTAATTTAACCATATATAAATCAAGGTTTAAGGTCTACCATTAATATTGATACAATTCTAAGTTCACATACACATTATTAATCAAAACGTCTATTCAAAAATCAAACACATAAATATCTACATCTTATTTATCCATGTTGACCAATTTCAGAGATAGGGGTGCGGGTGGTTGCATTTTCACCAGAATCTTAGCCAACTCGACCATAAACACCTTATTAATTTTTGGAATCTGCCCAACATAGAGTAACTTGATTCATCATACACTAAAAGTCAAAGCCATAGAAAAATCTGCATAACTAGTTTTCTAAACATGATATGAAAATATAGTGAGAATTAAATCCTAATAGATTCAACAATAAATCATAATCATCATCAATAATACTCGTCACGCCATGTTCATCTGTATAAGCTATAACAAATATCTTAGGTCACATGAATACACTTAATCTATACACATAAAAATCATACACTAATGACAGGTATGGGATAAATAACTATTTTCAGAACATCATATAATAGCTATCAACTTATTTTTATATCAAATTACTCTGATCAAGGTGGATACTTTCTACTCTCCAGTACGGGCTTTTCTCGCTCTGTCCAATATGGCACACTTTTTTTTTCATTAACATAATCACAGTCGTTAGTAGGGCGTCCATACTGGTGCACCACACGGACCACTATGTGACTGTGTTCGTCTCTTTTCTTTTCTTTTCACGTTAGTAGCCAAAAATATGATTTCAATAACAAGTATGTTCATTATACTCACATGTCATAATTTATCATAAAATCATGTCATGATCATAACCATTTTTTAATATCACTTTATAAAATATTTCTATATTAAAATTACACACTTAAGATGGTAAAGAGTTCATGCAATGACAATGGCTAAGGCATACACTAATATTTATTATTTCCATTTATAAGATTCTTCTTCTTTTTTTAAATATTATTTTCATCTTTTCATTTTCCTTATACTTGGCCTCTAGTTACTTTCCTCCTATTTATATTATTTTCAACACATGTTCTCACAAATTTTATAGGACATTCTTCTCCTATTTGGTTTTTATTATTACCCTATAGTTAATGAGGTTCATTTAGGGTAGAATATGTTAAAAATAAGTTTTATCAACTTCCAACACGGCCTGGTCAGGACACGATCATGCTTAAAAAATACTCCAAACATACTCAAAAATAGCCATGAACATGGCCTACCCATGCTGAAGCAACCCAAAACACGGCCTGACCATGTTCTATGAAATTTCCTCACTTATTCAACCATATCTCCTTCATACAAACTCCAATTGAGATGATTTTAAAACCTATAAAAAGATAGGACGCCCATCTACAACTTTCATGTTTATTGTTGCTTCAGATTCCTTATGAATTATTCCTAAAAAATGAAAAAAAAACGCTTACATTTACCACCCTGGATTCTAGATTGAATTTGATCTTTACTAATTAATCAGGCATATCTCCCTCATATGGACTCAAAATTAAGTGATTTTAGAGCCTATAGATCCATGAGACATATGTCTACATTTTTCATGTTAACCATTTATTTTAATTCCTAACTGATTCTTCTCCAAATTTCAAAAATAGAAGCTTTCCTGGTTACTCTGAAATCCAGTTTTCTTAGCATAGCCTTTCGTAAAGTTCTAGTTCATCTTTTTATTAATTCATCTTCCATTTTTCTTCCAAATTTCCACCTAACCATAAAATTACTCATCTCAACATTTAATTATATTTCTTACTTAATTTAACATATTCCATCATCTACTTCAAAAGAAAAATATAATCAAATCATGCCTCACTAAGGGTGTTTCTCAACAGAACTTTCTCGTAGTTTTTCGTTAGGTGTTTAAGGCCATATTTAATTTACTAACCTAACCATCTTCCGTCCATTTTTACTATATTCAAATATACATAACAACAACATTAAAGCCTTAAATTTTTGCCACCCATAGCCATATCTATGTAAAACTTTCCATACCAACCAAAATGTTCAAAACATCCATCATATGCAAGATAACATGTAATATGATATAACAACATTCATGACCAATCATCAAAGTAGCAAATAATGTAAATTTCATCAAAGTTCTAAGATCAAAATCTCATATAAATGTTACAAATTTCAAAACTTTTCTTCACAAAAAAATATATTGTTAAACCTACCTAAAGATCTCCCTAGCACACTTAGTGAATTCTTTTTCTTGTTTCCTCTTGAAGAAAGTAGCAACATTCCTCCCTTCCCTTAGATTTTTTATTAATTTAAATAAGAGAAAGAAGGTGAGTTTTGAACCCCAAGGATGAAAAAGAAAAATGGATTCAAGTGGAGATTTAAGCTAACTTACCTTGAGTACTTAGTATTCTAGACTTCTCCTTCCTCTTCCTTCCTCTCTTCTCCTCTCTTTTTCTTCTTTCCTCATTCTACCTTGCTTATTTTTTTTCTCTTCCTCACTTGGACGAAATTATAATGTTATAATGGTGGTTTTTGCTTAAATAAACTATCAAGTAGTTCAACTTTTATAATCATGGACCTACCTTACCACAATTAGGATGCACTTGGTTGTTTTTTGGGGAAAGACAACTCATGTTCTTGTCTTCCTCTCCCTTAGTCAAGATATGCATAGCAAAAGGAGATTTGTATCTTGAAAATTATGATAAAATGTTCTTAAGACAAGGGATAAGGTCCCTTTGATTTAGGAATTCATTTCCTTTTTCTTTTATCTCACTCAAGTATGATAGGTTTTCCTTTCTAGATGGAAAATTTTTAGCCCTTGAGTCTCCCTTGCTTTGCTAAAATTATTTATATAGGATAAGGATTTTTTGTCATAATGCTATGTATTATTACCCACTTGTTTAAATTATGAATGTAGGATATAGATGTTTTGTCCTAATGCCATGTGACCTAATCTTGATTATTATTACACTACTATTTTCTCACATGATTCTTATTTTTTCCTCTTGAATTTAAGTTCATTTTTACCCATTTCCTTTACTTTGGCTGAAATTCTACCTTTCATGGAGGGCTTGGTCACATTTTCATAATTTTTGTACTATCGGTCCAACTTCTATATCCTAGTCCAAGTCTGTTGTATTTGTTGATTGGGCTATCCAATTGGCTTGTTAAATACTCATGTAAAGTGAAAAAACTCTATATGAAATGTCCATAGGTGAAAGCCCAATGTATGGGTGGAGATGTTAAACTTAGAAATTCTAACTTTTGAATTAGGAAAAATTACCCTAATTCAATCTTTTTGAAATTTTAAAACATTTACTTATTTCTCAAAAAATTATCTTCCTTACCCAAGAATTTCACCTTTCTTTAGTATTTTATTTCTAATTTTTCCTATTAGATTTTCTTTCTTTACTTATTCCCTTAATATTATAAATATTTTCTATGCATACACATAAGGTGAAGAATTTCTAAGACTTATATTTCCTTAGATATCTAAATATTGTCTAATAAATTTTATTTCCTTAATTAAATATTTATGTACTTTTATTAATAAAAGAAACGAAATTAGAGATGCTACATTAAATATAGTTTTTTTTATTGCATTTTAGATTTTTTATTATTATCTTTAATTTATTTTAATAATAATGAGTTTATTTCAATTTAATTAAATAATCAAAATCTTATAAAATTTAAAAGTAAAAGAGTCAATTGTTATTTTGATATTTAAATTTTTATAAATTTGATTTTTATAAGGTTTAATTTTTTTGGACATATTACTAAAAGAAATTAATTTTCCTTTATAATTTTTCTCATGTTAACTCTATTAACAGATGTTTAATAAATTTGTTCAACTAATAAAAATAAAATCTTAATTAAACTATATTTTCACTTAAATTATACAAATTCTTAGTTATAAGAGATAAAATAATGTGTGAAATATTTATTAATATAGTAAATATGGAAATATTTTTTAAAATCAATTAATCTTTAAAAGGTTAAATTGATAAATTAAAATTTTAAAAAATTAAATTAAAAATGTATAAAAAAATTTATTGTCATAAAAATAAATTTAAAAAAGAAAAAGAAAAAGAAAAAGACAAGGCCAAAACGCAACAAAAATACTGCATTTAGAAGCGCATCATCCTTTACTACACCCAAAGTGTAATAAAGGATCCATATCTACCACTTTGTTTCTTTCTTTTTATCTTTTACTTTTGTCTCTTTCTCTTCTTCTTTGCCTCCCAATTGCTTGTCTCTTTCACACGAAACTCAAATTTTCTTCACCATTTGTTGGACTACTAGAGCAATCAACCTAAACTTTTAATAGGTAAAAAATATTTTACTTATGATTTAGCATATACAATAATTTTGTTTTAGTTTATATTCATTGCATTGACTTGTGTTTTTCTTATAGCAAAAGAATGAAGAAGAGTCTTGGAGAAGAAGAAATGGAGAATATCATGCTCTTGCTCTTTCTATGTGAGTTTTTCTCTCAATTTTATTTCTTGTTCCTTTTTTTTTGTTGATTGTTGTTGTATTTTGTCTCTATTTTGAAGTTCATATACCTTCTCTAAGATAAGTATGACTAATTTATTTCAAATAAATTTATAGGCTTGTTTGCTTAAAATAGAGGCACTTGTTGATGAATTGAAATATCAATTTGCTAATCAAAGGAGCATCCTATATAACTTGTAAGTATTTCTCATTTCATGAATCTTGAAATTGAATACTATTAGCTTATAAATTATAGATGTTTGAATTATCTAAATCATTTTCAAGTTGATAAGTTTATCGAGTTATCCTAAAATAACATAATGGTGAAGAGTAAGGAAATTGATGCATTTTTCAAGAGAAAAGCTAGTGACGAAGAGGAAAATAACATAACTTCTACATGTTTATCTAATGAAAAAAAAAATTGTTCTGATAATACTCCAAAACCTGAATGTGAGGAATAATCTTATAAGATTTTGAAGGTACTTCTAATGATATTAATTCTTTGGTGCGTGACCTGAGTCAACACTATCAAATATGGAAATATCCTATGAACCAAAGAGATAAAGTCCAAAGGGCTTATTTAAAATGGGTTCCATACCAACATAAACTTAGAATTTATCCTATTACTAGAAATAAAAATTCAAGGAGATTTGTTTATTATTGGTTTAACATCTTTCCTTGTTGGTTATAATACTTTTATACTACAAATGATGCTTATTACTTACCTTGTTTTCTCTTTAGTCCAAAATCAAATGGATGTCCTAGGGCAAATGCTTTTACAATTAAAAGATTTTAAGCTTGGAAAAAAGTCATTGATGAGAAAATTATGCTTTTCTTAACCATATAGGAGGAGACCTTACCTCACCTCATAATAAAGTAGTCAAAGTTTGTGAAGACTTATTGAATCAATCCAGGCACATTAACAATATTATTAATGTACAAAGTTCATATCAAATTTTGAAAATCCAACTACGTCTTAAGGTCACTATTGCACTATAAGAAAAAACACTTTCAGTGGTGATTGCGTAAAGTCACCACTAAAAGTGTTGATATTTTCAAAGGTAACCCTGTTGAGTCGCCATTGAATATCCCATTTAGTGGAAACTTTGTTGAGTTGCCACTGAAAGTTAAGAATTTTGAAAATTTATACGCTTTGTAGTAGGTCTTGGAAAAACACTTTCAGTTGTGACTCAATAAGTTGCCACTAAAAGGGTGCCTTCAGTGGCGACTTAAGTGGGTCACAACATAAAATATTTGTTACATAAACTTTCAGTGGTGACCTTCTGAGCCGCCACTAACAACAACAACAACAACTAAGCATTTTCCCACTAGGTAGGGTCGGCTACATGGATCAAACGGCGCTATAGTGGCCTATCATGGATGAGATCAATAGATAAGTTATTAACTATTAAATCATTTTTAATAGTTTCACTTATTGTTTTCTTTGACCTCCCTCTACCTTTAATTATTGGACTATTCTCCATCCGATCTACTCTTCTCACTAGGGCTTCTGCAGGTCTTCTCCACACATGGCCAAACCACCTTAAGCGAGATTCAACCATCTTCTCCACAATAGGTGCTATCCCAACTTTCTCTCTAATGCACTCATTTCTAATCATATCTCTTCTAGTGTGTCCATACATCAAACACAACATTCTCATCTCTGCAACGTTGAGTTTATCTTCATGTTGTCTTTTAACCGCCCAACATTCCGTACCATACAATATAGCAGGTCTTATAGCCGTACAGTAGAATTTTCCTTTAACTTTGAGCGGCACTTTTTTATCACAAATGACACTTGAAGCTTTCCTCCATTTCATCCATCCAGCTTGAATCCTATGGTTTACGTCCTCCTTTACTTCATCGTCATTTTGTATAATGGACCCAAGATATTTAAAACTTGTAACATGTTTTAATATATAGTCTCCAAGTTTCACGTCTACATTCGTATTTGTTCGTCTCTTACTAAAAATACATTCCATATATTCTGTTTTATTTCTACTTATCCGAAAACCATGTGTTTCTAAAACTTGTCTCCATGACTCTAACTTCATATTTATTTCCTCTTTCGATTCACCAACTAAGACTATATCATCTGCAAAAATCATGCATTGAGGCCCCAACTCTTGTATATGTTCAGTAACTGCGTCCAAAATCAAATTAAAAAGATACGGACTTAGAGAAGACCCTTGATGTAGTCCAATAGTTGTGGGAAAATACTTTGTATCCCCATTTTGTGTTCTCACGCAAGTCGTTATCCCGTCGTACATGTCTTTGATTGCTCGAATATACGCAATACATACTCCTTTCTTTTCTAAAGCCTTCCATAGAATCTCTCTTAACACTCTGTCATATGCCTTTTCCATATCAATAAAAACCATATGCAAATCTTTCCGTCTGCTTTGATACCTTTCCATAAATCTCCGTAGTAAATAAATTGCTTCCATAGTTGACCTTCCTGGCATAAATCCAAACTGGTTCTCTGTAACTTGAGTCTCTTGTCTTAATCTTTGCTCAATGATCTTCTCCCATAACTTCATAGTGTGGCTCATGAGTTTAATCCCCCAATAGTTGGAACAATTCTGTATGTCTCCTTTATTTTAATATATAGGGATTAAAGTACTTCTCCTCCATTCATCCGGCATTTTCTTAGATTTCATTATCACATTAAACAACTTAGTGAGCCAACTTATACCCTTCCCTTATGCTTTTTCCCCAAAACTCGTTCCCTTCCAGCCAAGTTCTGTCCTTTCTCTCTCCTAATATTAAATCTTCATTTCCTCTTCGTTCCACTATACTGGGTTTTCAAGTTCCTTCTTTCCACCTTAAGCTGATCCTTCAGCGAAAATGTTTCCGGTAAAGTTCTCATCACTGGTGCTTGCTTTAGAATTGATGAGGTAATTGATTTATCTTCGTTTAGTTGGTTTGAAGGGTTTATGTGAGATTGTAGATCTTTGGATGTTATTATAATAGGTGCAAATATTTTCAAGGTTGACGATTGTATGCAAATGCAAGATCAAACTGTCAATCATTTTGGAAGATGTAAGATGAACAATCTTTGTTAAACCTATCAATTTTCTTTAGTATCTTAATTAGTTAAAAGTATTAGGTGTACTACCTACACAAGTTTTTAACTCATTTGAGCTTAGCAGTTTGAGGTACTCTTAAATGTTCCAAGGAAAAACGCTTGGAGCCTCAACACCTTAATGAGTTTGTTGGATACTATAATGAACCAAAAATTAAAAAAAAATTATTATGCGTACTTTTATTTGAAATTTTGTTTTTGTTGTATCGAAAGATTAACCCCAAAAGCTTGCTGAGTATATTTGATGCAGTAGACCAACTAGTCAATAATGCGGCTATAAGCACTTCCACCTTGATTGAAAAAGGAAGCAGTATTACCAATTTGAGACCCATAATGGTAGGCTCTGTCATGGAAGCAGCTTCTTTGATCTTTAGTTGATAAACTCTTCTCATTATAATATATTATCTATGAGCCGTTAATGTATCCTGAGATTTTATTTTTTTTAAATGTAGAAGTTTAGGGCCATTGTGTATTTCAAATAATAACCAACTCTAAAGTAAATGACCTCTTTTCTCTTCAATTTCTTATATTATGCAAATTTTACTCTGGTTTCTCTTATATCCTTGTGCTTGCTGAGGGTTTCCTTCATTGTTTTTCCATGATGTTTGTTGAATACTATTTTGTGTGTGACCAGGAAAAAAACTTCTGGGGTTCAGTCTACACAACCCATTTTGCGTTACCACATCAATCCCAGAAACAACAAGGCAAAATCATGGCCATGTTATCTACTTATTCTTGGATGCCCACATCCAAGAAAGAATGCTTATAAGGTAAGCCATACATAATGTATATTTATTCTTTTACCATTCATCTCTCTGTTAATTCAAGGTGATCATTTATTGATCAATGTGTTTTATCTGGTGAATCCTTAAATATTTTATAGCATTCAAGTTTATTACTGCCGATCTTTTTCAAGTTTTACATGATGGGGATTCTTACAACCTCCATGTTGCAACCATGGTATTTCCTTGAATGCCTAAATAAACCATTTGCAATTATATTGAACACTAGATAAACTATTATACAATATTTCTAGATGTGTCTTTGCTTATCTGAAAGAATTTATTGCCAAACACATTTCTATTCCAAAATAATGAAAGAAATCCAAATGTTAAGATAGATATTAATTTTATATGTATATATATGAATTTTTAATGAATTATATATGAACACTTGACTTTATTTTAATTTCCACCAAAGGCTTGACTTGTGAAAGGAAAAATTCTTGAGATTCATGAGATTACCTTGTGCAAAACAATATGCTTACCAATTAATATTATAGCATCTCTTTGTTCATTATATATCATGACATATCTATTATTATGTTTGCATTATATATTACAGAGATGATAATTTCATAAATCAAGTTTTATAGGTCATTTAACATTAATTATGAATTTTATCTTGTTTTTAATTGGATGGAAAGAAGTATGTGTAACTAATTGTAGGTATTGTCTATAATTACTATCAGTATCTCATTTTCTTTTGAATGTGATGAAGATAATTTGAACTCCACTTGTAGCAAAATGCAAGGCCATGATAGCAGATTCTCAATTTATGTACATGCATCAAAAGAAAAACCAGCACATGTCAGCCGTTATTTTGTTGGTTAAGACATTAACAGTGAACCAGTACGTGCATTGTACATGCTTTGAATATGCAAATCATTAGTTGTTTCTGTGGCAATTCAAAGTTGACATTATAGGATTGGACTAATGTTCTCTCTAGTTAATCCTTAGTATTTAAGAAATAAGCATTCAATTAGAAAAAATAAAAAATAAAAAAGTGGCATAAAGATGGAAAATAAAAAATGCTTTTGGTTTTTATACTCTATGTAGTTGTTTGTGTGGCATAACATTATTAAAATCATATGTTGCCTTACTTTGATACTGAACTATGTTTTGTTTCAAGTTTACTGCTTAGTTAATTGAAATAAGATTTCAAGAAGATGTAATCAGTGATTTTGGGAAGACAAAAGCTCACAAATTCACACCGGAGGCTGCTAATGCTGAGATGACTAATATGCTATTTAAATCTTTTATAGGGAAAGAAATGCTTGGGGTATACTTATTATTATTATCTCAAACTTCTCTTGTTTAATGGTTCGACTGTATTATGGGATATTTTCATTGTGTTAGAATTAGCTATATTAATTTGTATCTAGTTACTCTCTTTTTTTCAAAATGTAATTAATTACATTACTTTAAATATTTGTATTTAAATTAATTGTAGTTGAATATGAGTTTAAATAATCACGATATTCTTTTTATTATAAATTTAGCAAGATAATTAATTTATCAATTATATTTTTTATTCTTTTTTTAGTAATATTTACAAATTTTATTAATAAATTAATTAACAAAATGAAAAACTTACATATTAAACTTTTAGTGGCAACCATAGAAATTCGTCACTGAAAGTGGTTAATTTAAGGTTTTGGTGGCAACTAAAGTGCCATTGAATCCACTTTCATTGGCGACGATGGAAAGTCATCATTGAAATTGTTTAAATACTATATAATTTAAGGTTTTAGTGGAGAATCTAAATATTGCCACTGGAAACATTTACCGACTAGGTTTTTTGCTCATGATGTGGTGGTGAATAAAAGTCGCTACCAAAAGTATTTAGTGGCGACTTTTAGACATTTAATGACAACGTTAGTCACCATTGGAGAGCTTGTTTTCTTATAGAGTTGCTACAGTTGTTGGTTAGTGTCACATCCCTACTTTAGGAACCCAAAAATCTCTAATATCCGATAAACTATATTATTATGCACTTGTAAATAGTTTCACAATATCACATATCCGAGTATTACCATATATTTACAAATTTGCAATACTAATAATTATACATGCCAAGTCTATATATAACAGGTTTACAGCAAAAACAAGGATCCTGCCTGTGACGTTCAGAGCAACTCTAGAGTACAAATATCTTACAAGTTTACATACTGAGAGCCCAGAAACAATTTAGGCTCACCACTGAAATACGACACCCAGTCGATCAAGAAGTCGCAGGACCAGACTCTGGGTCTTTATCTGAAAAATATATCAACCACGTGTAGTGAGTTTTACAACTCAGTGAGCAGATAATACCTCCTAAGACCTCTCAGGTCAACATATGGATGTACTCATCTAATAAAAATTAAGTATTCAAAATTATATTTCAGAAGTACATCCACATGAGACCGTATTTTCAAATATTCTCTATTCAAAAATCATAATCAGGTCTTTCAAACCATATGCGGTACTGTATAAACAATGCTCATATCAAGTTCATAATCGTATTCAAGACTGTAAAATCATTAATCAAAATGTGTTATGCATCAAAACATGTCTCATAAAATATTTGGAGGATCCCATATCAGAACCACCACATCAGAGTCTAATCCCCTTCCGTACTTTGGTGGAATAGGATTTGCCTAAACTCAGCCTCTTGCTGAAGTTTGCCCTACTACCATTCAAGAGGACACGCGAAGGGACTCTATGTGGGTCTTTTTCTAAGCACACAGCAAGGGAAGGCAAATAACATCTCATATAACTGGCATCTCGCCCATATATAGGAGGCATACCGCTCTCCATCACATATCATCTCCTGTGTGTTGGCCCTCACACGAGGCTAGCACCACCTCCCCTGCTAGCTGAGGCAATCAAGGTGCGCACCAGGGCTAACATAACCTGCTGTTAGCAGACAGTGTTTTCAATAGGACTCCTCCACAAAATTATATTCTCATCTATCCCATATTTATCAATCAGAGGTTCTATCATAATATAACATTTTCAATCTCAGAATATTTCCTCTGTCAAAACTTTCCAATAAGGGAATTATAAACACATGCCTATATCTGAGGCAAAGATATCTTTGTATAAATCAATATCACATACATAACATATTCTCTTTTCCATATAATAAGAAATGCATTTAAAAATCATGTATTCAAAGCATTTAAAAATCTATTTAAAAAATCATACTCTTCTAGAACTAGTTATCACATTTCAACCATTTCAGAGATTCTAAATCATTTCAAGAACAAATGAAAGTATAAATAACATGTAATCATACTCATTTACCAATGTAAAGTTCAAGAAGAGTGAAAACAAGCCAAAGGAAGAATTATCTACTCACCAATTTGAAGTATAAAGTTGGACACCCTTAAAATCCTAGTTTCTGATACGAATTCAGCCAAATAAACCCCAAAATCGAGTTCGGAACGTCCAAAAACCTTAAAAACGACTCTGGATTTGTGAAATTTGGCCTCCGGGAGCTTGGTTAACCCAAGTCAACGCAACAGGGTCCGGGTACACGCGCTACACGCGCCAACTGGGAAGGCTGAGCGTGGGCTTCACTCTCCAGGGAAGATTCGGAGCGTTGGGGAACGTGCAAGGAATTCTAGACTTGAAATTTGAGATCCAAATGTTTCTGTACCTTCTAGATCGATCTACGGTGTCAATTTTTGCTTTTGAGAACTAAAAATAGGATTTTCGGGGGTTACCATTTTGGCCAATTTTCCCTTCAATTTTTCAGCCAATTTTCGGCCAATTCTCCAGAAACCAATCAGATGGATTTGAAGAACTCTTCGTCCTGAGTCCGTTGGTGGTGGTGGTGTCGAAATCTGAGGTCTATAGGCGGAGAAATCTTAGAGAGAAGTTAGAGGGTTTCTAGGGAGAATTTTATGAAGAGAGATGAAAAAATCTGCAAATGACCAACTTTCGGAATGGTTGAGGCCCTTAAAATATCCCGGGGGACCTTTCTGCAAAATTTCACTTTTAGAGGGAGGTCCTTGCAAATTTTTCTTTTTTATATTTTATCCCCGAAACTTTTAAGAAATTGCATTTTTGCCCCGAAACGTAAATTTCTCATATTTCTTTTGTAATTCTTTAATCCATGTAAATAATAACTTATTTTCACCGAGTCTTAACTCCATTTTTGAAATCCTCTCTTTAATTCGAAATCTTCTTTAATTTGAATTTAATTAAATTTACGGCTATTAAATTCTTCCCCCTTAAAGAAATTTGGTCCCCGAATTTCATCACCCTAAGTGCAAATAAACACTAACCTCATTGTTCAAACAAATGCGGATATCTGGCACGGATTTCATCTTCTCTTTCCCACGTAGCTTCCTCAGATGTGTGGTTTTTCCATATCACCTTAACCATAGGAATGTCTCTTGACCACAACTTTTTCACTTGTCGATCAGCAATAGACATCGGCTTTTCCTCATAGGTTAAATTCTTATCCAATTGAATTTTCTGGGGTTGAATGACATAAGTAGGATCCGGTAAGTATTTCCGTAACATAGACACATGAAATACTGGATGAACATCACTCAGTCCTGGTGGCAGAGCTATGCGATATGCCACTGCACCTATTCTATCTAATATTTCAAAAGGGCCTATAAACCGAGGGCTTAATTTTCCTTTCTTTCCAAATCTCAACACTCCTTTCATGGGTGATACTTTGAAGAACACTTGTTCACCCTCTGAAAATTCTAACTCCCTTCACCTATTATCAGCATACGCCTTTTGTCTACTTTGAGCTGCCTACAGCCTTTCTCTAATCAGCTTTACCTCGTTCAAAGCTTCTTGTACAAGATCTAGCCCTATAAGTTTAGTCTCACCCACTTCGAACCATCCAATGGGGGATCTGCACCGTCTACCATACAAAGCTTCAAATGGAGCCATCTGTATACTAGTCTGGTAACTATTATTATATGCAAATTTAGCCAAAGACAAGTACATATCCCAACTTCCACCAAAATAAAAAATGCAGGCTCAGAGCATGTCTTCTAAAATCTGAATCGTACACTCAGACTGTCCATCGGTTTGGGGATGAAAAGCTGTGCTTAAATCCAACTTCGTTCCTAATGCCTCTTGAAAAGCTTTCCAAAATCGTGCCGTGAACTGCGACCCTCGATAAGATATAATAGATATAGGAACTCCATGTAACCTAACTATTTCATTTAAGTAGAGCCTTGCATATTGAGCTATGTTATAGGTAGTTTTCACAGGTAGAAAGTGTGCTGACTTCGTCATGCAGTCTATAATGACCCAGATAGAATCATATCCTTTGGGAGTCCTTGGTAATCCCGTAATGAAATCCATAGTAATTCTCTCCCACTTCCATTCTGGTATTGCTATTCGCTAATGTAACCCTGCAGGTCGTTGATGTTCAGCTTTCACCTGTTGGCATGTCAGACAATGGCAAACAAACTCCGCGATATCCCTTTTCATACCATCCCACCAATACAATTCCTTCATATCTTGATACATTTTTGTCATTCCTGGGTGTATGGTATATGTAGATCGATGTGCTTCCTCCAATAATTATTTTCTCAAATCATTGACATTTGGGACACATAATCGTCTATTGTATCTTAATATCCCTTCAGTGTCCACTGAGAATTCAGAATCTTGGGTATCCTTTAATTCATTCTTAATCTTAAGCAAATTGGCATCATTATCTTGATTAGCTTTGATTTGGTCAACTAAAGAAGATTGAAGCTGCACATGAGCCAAAAATATCCCTGGTTCCTTTAATTCAAATTTTATCCCTTTACTTTCTAACTTATGAATTTCTTCCAACAATGGTCGTCGCACCTCTGTTATATGGGCCAAGCTTCCCATGGATTTTTTGCTTAGAGCATCAGTGACTACATTTGCTTTGCCTAGATGATACAAAATCGTATAGTCATAATCCTTTAGTAGTTCCATCCACCTCCTTTGCCTTAAATTAAGATCCTTCTGTTGAAAAATATACTTAAGACTTTTATGATCTGTATAAATCTCGCATGTCTCACCATACAAATAATGCATCCAAATTTTAAGAGAGAAAACTACTGCTGCCATTTCCAAGTCATGAGTCCAATAATTTTGCTCATGTGGTTTAAGCTATCAAGATACATATGCAATGACTCAACCATTTTGCATCAACACACATCCTAATCCAATTCTCGATGCATCACAGTATACCGTATATCCTCTAATACTTGAAGGAATAGCCAATACTGGTGCCGTAGTCAAACATTCTTTGAGTTTCTGAAAACTTCTTTCACATTCATCTGACCAGTCAAACTTTCTTCCTTTTCTTGTCAATCTTGTCAAAGGAGCAGCTATCTTTGAAAAATCTTTAACAAATCTACGATAATAGCCTGCTAACCCAAGAAAACTACGAATCTCTGTAACTGTCATAGGGCGTGGCTATTGCTGCACTGCTTCTATCTTTTTGGAATCAACTTGAATACCATCTTTGGTAACCACATGCCCTAAGAATGTAACACTACTAAGCCAAAATTCACATTTTGAAAACTTAGCATATAACTGGTGTTCTCTTAGGGTTTGTAAATCTATTCTTAAATTCCGTTCATGCTCCTCTAAACTCTTTGAATAAACCAGGATGTCATCTATAAATACAATAATAAACTGATCCAGGAAAGGTTTAAATACCCTATTCATTAAGTCCATAAATGCAGTTAGGGTATTCGTTAAACCAAATGGCATTATTAAGAACTCGTAGTGCCCATATCGAGTCTTAAAAGCAGTTTTCGAAATATCTTCCTTCTTTATCTTCAATTGATGATACCCAGATCTCAGATCAATTTTTGAAAAACATTGGGCACCCTGTAACTGATCAAACAAATCATCTATTCTGGGTAAAGGATATTTATTTCTTATAGTCACTTTGTTCAACTGCCTATAATCAATACATAGGATTAAAGATCCATCCTTCTTCTTCACAAAGAGAACAGGAGCACCCCAGGGAGATGTACTGGGTCGAATAAAATATTTATCCAGTAAATCTTGCAGTTGCTCCTTTAATTCCTTAATTTCTGCAGGTGCCATCGTATAAGGAGGTATGGATATTGGTTGTGTTTCGGGGAGAAGATCAATACCAAACTCAATCTCTCGGTCTGGTGGTAATCTTGACAACTCTTCAGGAAATACATCGGGAAATTCTTTAACTACTGGAACCTGCTCTAAACTTGTATACTTCATATCAACATCCTTGACTATTGCTAAATACCCCTGGCATCCTTTTCGTAACAGTTTATGAGCTGTTAAAGTTGAAATTAAATTACTAGAATCTTTACTACAATCTCCTTGTATCATAAAGGAAGATTCTCCAGGAATATTAAACTTAATCACCTTATGATGACAGTCTAGAATGGCATGGCATGATGCCAACCAATCCATTCCCAAAATCACATCAAAGTTTATCATATCTAGAACTATCAAATCTATAAAAGTGTCCTTGCCTTCTATCGAAATCTCACACGATCTATACACATCATTTACCAGCAAGAATTCTCCCATTGGAGTAGCTACCATAAAAGAACAATGTAAACTAATAGGTTCTCTATCCAATTTCTTAGCAAAGCATGGTGATATATAAGAATGAGTAGAACCAGGATCGAATAGGACATATGCTTTATGAGAACATACTGACAATGTACCTGTCATAACTGCATTGGAGGCCTGAGCATCTTGTCGTGTCAAAGTAAAAACTCGAGCTAGTTCTTGGCCTTGACTTCTTGATCCTCTACCAGTACCACCACTACTTGCTTAAACTGAAGCTGCTTTACTAGGTCGTGCTGGAGCAGATGCAGGAGGTGAAACTGGTTGTACTGATGCTTGACTAAAACTTCACAGTTGTGGACAATTCCTCATCAAATGACCCATTTGTCCACACTTAAAACATGCACCTGTTTCTCTGCGACATTGTCTAGTATAGGGCTTGCCATAATTTGGACACAGTGGAATTGATCTTGAGTCTTGTTGACTCGGGGGTCTCATGTCTCTTTGGAACATTATCTGCTTACTGATGTTAACTGATGGCTAGTTAGAACTACCAGCTCCTGTTTGAGTAAAGCGCTGTGGATTTTGAAATCTTAATCCACTGACTGTAGGATTATATCTAGTCTGTACATTACTGTCTCGCTCTCTTTTTCTTCTTTTTAAACCTTCAATATCTGCTTGCTCTCATGTTTTCATCATTCTAGCACAGTCCACCGCTACTGAATAAGTTGAAAAGCGATGCATCTGAGGGCCTACCGATTTAAACAATGGACGTATCAATCCTGAAACAAACCTCTTAATTCTATCTTTTTCAATAGGGACCAGATATGGTGCATATCTGGACAACCGAGTAAAACAGATGTCATATTCAGAAACTGTCATATTCGGTGTCTGTCTTAATTCTTCAAATTCTCTGGCCCTCTTGTCTCTTTCACTCATTGGCAGGAAGCGATTCATAAATGCTTTCTTAAATTCATCCCACTCCATTGGGGGTAAAGTATCAGATCTTCCTAGTACCAGAGTTTCAAACCAAACTTGGGCCACATCTGATAATTGAAAGGCCACTAGTTCAACAGATCTTCTAGAGGTACACCCTAAAGCTCTAAAGACTCGTTCCACAACATCAACGAATATCTGTGGGTCTTCTCGAACATCCGATCCAGAAAAAGTTGGAGGTTTTAACTTAAGGAACTGCGGTAATGACACCTCAATTCCTATAGTCTTGTCTTCTTGCTCAGCTGTTCTTATCAGTTCTTGTACTTCAGGAGCATTTTCTGGTGGCTGGCCATCCCTTCTGCCTTGATCCACTATAAATCCAGCCAACGTCTCTAAACTTCTATGTATACCAGCAATCATATCTGTTGTCCTATCATGTGGCTCTTGAGGAGGTTCTACTCTTTCCTTGGAGACTCTATCAGACACAGGGACTTGTTCATCTTGTCTTGGAGTTCTTATACCCCGTGCACGTCCTCTACCTCTACCTCTTCCTCTAGGTCGGCCTCTTCCACGACCTCTTTGTACTGGAATTGTTGATTGTGCAGACTCTTCAGTAGAGGGTGCACGATCTACAGCTTCTTCTCTAGCGACCGCTCTAGTTCTTGGCGGCATCATTTACTATATATAATAAAACACTTAGATACCATCACATTCGATCAACCTTATACTATGAGCTTTACAAACTTAGAATAGAATGGAAGATGATATCCTATAGAATCCCTCAGCAACACCTGAAGTATAGATATGTCCGGCTCATATCGATACTAAAGGTCTTACTAAAGAATCCTTTACTCTGATTGTCACAGGGAAACCTAATGCTCTGATACCAACTTTTCACATCCCTACTTTAGGAACGCGAAAGTATCTAATATCCGATAAACTTTATTATTATGCACTTGTAAATAGTTTCACAATATCACATATCCGAGTATTACCATATGTTTACAAATTTGCAATACTAATAATTATACATGCCAAGTCTATATATATAACAGGTTTACAACGGAAACAAAGATCCTGCCTGTGACGTTCAGAGCAACTCTAGAGTACAAATGTATTACAAGTTTACATACTGAGAGCCCAGAAACAATTTAGGCTCACCGCTGAAATACGACACCCAGTCGATCAAGAAGTCATAGGATCAGACTCTAAGTCTTTATCTGAAAAATATATTAACCACGTGTAGTGAGTTTTACAACTCAGTGAGCAGATAATACTTTCTAAGACCTCTCAGGTCAACATATGGATGTACTCGTCTAATAAAAATTAAGTATTCAAAATTATATTTCAGAAGTACATCCATATGGGACCCGTATTTTCAAATATTCTCTATTCAAAAATCATAATCAGGTCTTTCAAACCATATGCGGTACTGTATAAACAATGCTCATATCAAGTTCATAATCGTATTCAAGACTATAAAATCATTAATCAAAATGTGTTATGCATCAAAACATGTCTCATAAAATATTCGGAGGATCCCATATCAGAACCACCACATCAAAGTCTAATCCCCTTCCGTACTTTGTTGGTATAGGATATGTTTAAACTCAGCCTCTTACTGAGATTTGCCCTACTACCATTCAAGAGGACACGCGAAGGGACTCTATGTGGGTCTTTTCCCAAGCACACAGCAAGGAAAGGCAAATAACATCTCATATAACTGGCATCTCGCCCATATATAGGAGGCATACCACTCTCCATCACATATCATCTCCCGTGTGTTGGCCCTCACACGAGGCTAGCACCACCTCCCCTGCTAGTTGAGGCAATCAAGGTGCGCACCAAGGCTAACATAACCTGTTGTTAGCAGACAGTGTTTCCAATAGGACTCTTCCACAAAATCATATTCTCATCTATCCCATATTTATCAATCAGAGGTTCTATCATAATATAACATTTTCAATCTCAGAATATTTCCTCTGTCAAAACTTTCCAATCAGGGAATTATAAACACATGCCTATATCCGAGGCAATGATATCTTTGTATAAATCAATATCACATACATAACATATTCACTTTGCCATATAATAAGAAATGCATTTAAAAATCATGTATTCAAAGCATTTAAAAATCTATTTTAAAAATCATACTCTTCTTGAACTAGTTATCACATTTCAACCGTTTCAGAGATTCTAAATCATTTCAAGAACAAATGAAAGTATAAATAACATGTAATCATACTCATTTACCAATGTAAAGTTCAAGAAGAGTGAAAACAAGTCAAATGAAGAATTATCTACTCACCAATTTGAAGTACAAAGTTGGATACCCTTAAAATCCTAGTTTTTAATACGAATTCAGCAAAATAAACCCCACAATTGAGTCCAAAACGTCCGAAAACCTTAAAAATGACTCCGAATTTGCGAAATTTGGCCTCCAGGAGCTCGGTCAACGCAACAGGGTCCGGGTACACGCGCCACCGAGGAAGGTTGTGTGTGGGTTTCACTCTCCGGAGAAGATTCTGCGCGTAGGGGCACATGCAAGGGATTCTGGACCTGAAATTTGAGATCCAAAGGTTTCGGTACCTTCTAGATCGATCTACGGTGTCAGTTTTTGCGTTTGAGAACTAAAAATAGGAGTTTCGGGGGTTACCATTTTGGACGATTTTTCCTTCAATTTTTTGGCCAATTTCCGGCCAATTCTCCAAAAACCAATAGGATGGATTTGAAGAACTCTTCGTCCTGAGTCCGTTGGTGGTGGTGGTGTCGAAATTTGAGGTCCGCAGACGGAGAAATCTTAGAGAAAAGTTATAGGGTTTTTTAGGAGAATTTTCTGAAGAGAGATGAAAAAATCTGCAAATGACCAACTTCCAGAGTGGTTGAGGCCCTTAAAATATCCCGGGGGACCTTTCAGCAAAATTTCACTTTTAGAGGGAGGTCCTTGCAAATTTTTCTTATTTATATTTTAACCCCGAAACTTTTAAGAAATTGTATTTTTGCCCCGAAACATAAATTTCTCATATTTCTTTTGTAATTCTTTAATCCATGTAAATAATAACTTATTTTCACCGGGTCCTAACTCTATTTTCGAGATCCTCTCTTTAATTCCAAATCTTCTTTAATTTGAATTTAATTAAATTTACGGCTATTACAGTTAGCATTACAATTTTTTGCTTTTAGAGGTCATGATGAAACTTCAGAATTAAAAAATAAGGGTAACTTTTTTGAGATGATAAAAATCTTAGCATCATTCAATGATGAAGTTGTGCTAGAAAATGCACTATATAACTTTAAGTATACTTTACATGCGATTCAAGAGAAAATTTTGCTTGTCTTCCCAAGTAAAGTTTTTCATCACATTTAAGAAGAAATTGAAGATTCTAAGTTTTGCTTAATTATTAATGAATCATGTCATGAATTAAAAAGCATTATAAGAAATTTAGTTTTGAGTGGCGACCTTTAAATTTGCCACTAAAATAGTTTATTTATAATAGGGTCGCCACTGAAAGGCACCTTTTGGCCATGATCCTACGTGGTTGCCATTAAAAGACAACAATTATTTATTCATCTTGATCTTTCAGTGGCGACTAATAGGTAGTCGCCACTGAAAGGTCAAATTAATGTAAATATATATATATATATAAATAAAAAATAGAAAAGCATGGACATAAATTCTCTATTAGTTTCTTTCAAAATGCAGTCTTTAATTTTAATATATGTATAAAATTTAATTTTTTCACCAAATTATATAAAAAATTATTATTTTTTTAAATATTTTATTTTAATAATGCTAATAGAAATTTTGAAAATGTATTTAATTAGTCTAAAAGGAAAACTATATCTTTACTAAAACTATGTAAACTTTTAATTATAATGCATAAAAAAATATGTGAAATGCATCTTTTTGTTGTATTTTGGATTTTTTTTCCTTTTTATATTTTTTTATAATTTTAATTTATTTTAATAACATTGGATTTGTTTCAATTTAATTTAATCACCAAAATTCTTCAAAAATAAAATTTAAATAAAATATTCTACTGTTATTTTTAATATTTAAAAATTTATTTTAAATTTGAAGTTTTTTAAACATATTACTTAAAAAGCTATTTACTTTGTATAAATAATTTTACATTAACTATATAGAAATTAAATGAATTTTTTAACTAATTAGATTGAAAACTTAACTAAACTATATATTCACTTAAACACTGTAAAACATGTTTTAAATATTTATAAATAAAATAAATTTGAAGAAATTTTTTAAAATAAACTAATTCTTAACCGATTAAATTGATAAAGGTAAATTTTTAAAACTAAAGTTCAATATATATATAAAAGTTAGAACAAAGTGGCAAAAAATTTCTAAACTGGTAACACCATTGAATGCTTTTTTTTTCTCTGTGGCAAATTTTTTTTAATAATGTAAAATATTAATTATCATAGATAAAAGAATGTGTCAAATATTTATTTCCTGTACCTTAAAACTCCTCCTCCAAAATGTAAAGAAAAAACAAAGTTGGCATAATATTATGAAAATTGCTAAGCAATTGTTAATAAGGTTTATAGAATTTCAACATATTTTTCTTTAATTTTTATTGCAATATTTGCAACCATGTCAGAAATTTTTAGAATGTATTATTAATGCCATCAAAATATTGACATGGTCTAGTTTCCAACTTAAGTTGTGCATTCGGCGCTTGAAAATGCATTTGGCACACTTGTCAATGGTTTTATTTACCATTGCAGCATTTCGAATGTTAAATTTTTTAATAATAAAGCTCTTTCTAACACTCAAGATTGTGATGATGATTTCCATAACTTATGTATATTAAAATTTCTAATAATAAAATTTGAACTTATTCTTTAAAATAAATTAATACTTAAAAATTTAAATATATAAAGTTAAATTTTAAAAAATAAAGCTGAATAAGAACTTAAAATAATAGAGAAAAAAATTAACTGTCAATAAAATAAATGTAAAATAAAAAAATCCAAAACACAACCTTTTGATGATAATTTTCATAACTTTTGTATATAAAAATTTCTAACACTACAAGAAACAGGACATTCAGTGACAACTTTTCTGTGGCGACCAAAAAAGTCGTCACTGAAAATCACTTTCAGTGGCGACTTCATGAGTCGTCACTGAAAGTTGCATTTTCAGTGGCAACTATCATGAGTCGCCATTGAAAGTTGCCTTTTCAGTGGCAACTGTCATGAGTCGCCACTGAAAGTTGTGTTTTCAGTGACGACTTCATATAGGTCGTCACTGAAAGGTTGAAAATGATTTTCAGTGGCGACTAAAGTCGCCACTGAAAGTAGATAAATTTATTTTCCCCTTTCTCTTCGCATTTTTGGTATCTTTGATTGGTCCATATTTGTTTTCTGAAGTTAGCTCAAGTGGTGCAAGGGGTTTCAAGAATGGATGTATTTATTCAATAAAAAAAATTAAATTATATTTTTAATATATAAATTTTTAGTTATAAAATAAAAAATAAGTAAATTATTTATTAATAAAATAAATATATAAACATTTTTTAAATAAGTTAATTTTTAAATAAATAGTAAATTGATAGAGTAAATTTTTAAAATTAAAATAACAAATATATATATTTTTTTGAAAAATCAAAATATATTCATTTATTTTAAGGGAAAATAATAAAATTTATAAAAATAAAAGAAAATAATAAAAGGAGAATAAGCAGATGTTAGAGGAAATGAAAAATATACTTAACCCACGCATTTGAACGCACGCATCTGATAAACCCACGCATAGGCATCTGAATGTTGAACCCGTGATCTGAATGTTGAAGCACAGCAGAGAGGAATCTGGAGGCATCTGATAACCCACGCACACGCATCTGAAACCCGAGCTTAAGACCCCAAATTGCTTGTCCCGCGAACGAAACCCTTCAAATTTTTCTCACCAGAAATCATTACCTGGTGAACGAGAAACCTTCCCCCAAAATCACCACCTATTTGCCCTTTTCCAATTGCCATCACCAAAGTCACCACTGCGGAAGTCAACAGTGGTGGCTCACAGTGAAGCCCCTGGAACGAGAGACGTGGATTGGCTGAGTTCGTAGCTGCCAACTGAGTGAGACCATTGAAGCACCTTCGGATGAGAAAGCAGTGGGCTCATCTTCGTCAATCCTCCATTGCGTGTGTCTGCTTCAGTCAGGTTGGCTTGTTTGATTCACCATTGAAGTACCATCGAAGCACCACAGGTTGGCTTGTTTGATTTTGTATAATTAACTTAAATGCTTCCTAGTGTGAAAAGTAGCTATAATTTTAACAGAGGGTCTTCATTAATGATTAGTTTTTAGAGCATAAGATGGGGAAAACAAGATATGGTGTTGGTTGTTGAGGAACTCTGTGAATGGAAATCAGTGATATCTAGGGTCTTTCTAAAATTTCTTCTCCGTTTCCCCCACCTGAAAATAGAAGTAATCAATGTATCATTAAACTAAGGTTGAATATGATTTGCTAAGAACATTGTCAAACCTTTTTATAGCTAAACAGAGAAAAAATCCTGAAGACTAAACTTTTCTCACCAAAATCTCTTGGTGTTTTGGTCTTGAAGCATTCTGACCTGCTAACATAGTTGTGTAATCCACAGGCAATTCTGTTACATTAGAAGGTGAAAAAAAATTTGTTAAATAGTGAAGAAATTTGGATATATGTATCTGCATTTGTTCCTGGGTCTCATAATACATATGTTATTGAACTTTCTTCATACAATTTGAAAGTCTGCAAATGCTGATCTCAGCAATTGCTTGCTCTGATTCTACATAATGATCATCTTGAAGTAGAAGAGACCTTTTTGGTGGAATAGTCACATCTGAGGTATATTGTTCATTTTCTACTGATTCAGTTAAGGGTTTTGGTTGGAGTTTATACTTGCAGGGGGTTCGGTTTGGAATTGAGCTGTTTTGTTTATGTATTGTAGTTTCTGCACCAATTTTAGCTTTTGTGATAGTGGGTTGCATAGACACGTCTGCACAGAGAATCCCACCGAAAAGTACCAAGAACCCCTACATCGTGAACCACTTCGTGGATGGCTGTAGCGACGCATCTGAGGTCAGTATTTCCTTTCATTCTTCTTTGTATTGGGCATTGGCTACTGATTTAGTTTAGGGGTTTATCTATTGTGGTTGGGGTTTATACTTTTGGGGGTTTTATTTTGGTACTGTAATTGGTTTGATATAGGTGTCGAACATGATACGTTTCTATCTTTAAAATATTAGTGTCTTTTAAAAAATTAAAAAATATATATGAAAAAGACACATAAATGTTGAGAGATATATGTTCCACCTTAATTTGGATCATATAAAGTGACAAGCTACCTTCTAGTTGAAAAAGTTAACATCGTTTTGTCCTTTTCTCTCTTGTGGATCTTAATTTCACCAAGAGGACCAAAGTCCAAAAAAGCAGCAATATTGGAAATACTAGCAGTATCACACCATAATAAGATAATACATTACATGATTACTAGAAGTTACAGAGCCCAATTATCATGCCCACATATAGTATTCTACAGAGAAAAGCAAATACTGCTTCATTATAGAAGAAGAACTTAGGAATGAATTAATTTGTCTTCAAAAAATAATGCTTTGAGAGAACAGCTACATCCCTGCTAGTGTGGAAAATTCTAGTGAAATGGTTAAAAGAAGTTGAAAAATACAGTGAGCCCGATGACACTGTAATTGCATGATAAGATAGATGTCAATATTACAGAGTTGCATAATGTCAAAGATATCTTAATTGTGGCCCCCCAAAATGAATGCTTAAGCCTCTAGGTTCACATGGTTATGCCTAGATAGTCTTGCTTTTTTCTTTATAAGGAACAACACCATCAGCTTCAAATGTCATGTAACTAAAAATATAAAGAAAAACAGAATCTGCAACCTAAGGAATAAAACCCATCTTCTTTACATGCATGCAGTTTCACTTTTGGTTTGCAATTCCCTTTTTTCTCCTCCCCTTTCCCTTTTGTTGTGATAAGAATTCTGTACATTGAACTTCAATGTTCCTTTAATCAGGATAAAATTAACAACTTCTATAGAGATGCCAGTACCACAAAACAATAATTGACTCCACGGACAAGTATCATACCCAAGACCTATGGCAAAAAAAAATACCCAGGACCTCAATTGAGAGCAAACAGAAACATTTTTCAATTTTGCCTTATTTTTCTCCCATTCTCATCTCTAGTTGACGTTGGTGCTTAGTAGAAAAGTCCATCTTAATCAAATATCTAAAGCAGCAAAATTCCAAAATTTAAAAAAAGCCACCATGGTTGGAGAATTTTTGCTGTAGCATTTTCCAATGATATTAACAACTCAAAAAGAATGGCTAATAGTTTGTGAGTGGTGAATAGCGAACATGGAGTGACAAAGACTGAAAAAGATAGAGTGTGACTTGCTTATCAATTAACATTTAAAGTAATGATAAAGAACTAACTAAAAAAATTAAAATTACAGGAGTTCATAAATTTTAAAATTTTAAAGTATGGAAACTTATTTAAAAATTGACCCATACTACAATCTAGAGAATATAAGATAATAGTATAATAAAATTCCTCCAGAGAGGAAGAGAGTTTTGATGAATTTGATAAAAAGGAAAGGATGAAAAAGTCCAAAGGTAAGCACAAATGCAACTGAGGGGAGATAGTGATAGTGGATGGTTGTGACTAATGTAAATTCAAAGAGGAGTTACAAGGGCAATATAAGAAAAGATAATAAAAAGTGTATTTCCTTAACCCATGTTTCAGTAGAATTTTGCCTCTTGCACACTAAACTTTTATCTAATTTTTGGTAGAAAATAACTTTGTAACCCAAAAAAAAAAGAATTACCTTTTTTCTTGGTCTTTTGAATGATTAATTATTAAGAAATGAGAAAGAATCAAAGTATGTTTTGATTCCTATGGATAGCTAATTATTAATAAAATATTGAGAGATAATCTATTAATAGGCGCAAAGAGATAATAAAATTTTACAATAATCTATTAATCTATCAAATATAACAAATAAGAGCAATAATTCCAATATATAAAGGGCCCTAACATATTTTCCTTTAATATATTGGCTCGAAATAACTTTATTCATATTTGATTCATATTATGCTTTCCATTGGAACTTAAGTCATAATAAGATAGTCATTCAATTCTCAATGTAAATTTATATTTTTCTTCTTGAGTTTAAGTTTCAATCAATCACAATATATGAGATGATATTATCAAAATCATAAGGCAACTGTCTAATTTTATCAAGGGAACTTAAGCCATAATAAGACTTTGATGATGGCTAGTTTATGGTTTCCCATTGAAGAGCATAACATGAAATTCATCATCCTTCATAAGTTTAGGGCCATAGGCCCTCATTCTAGTATGATAGTTGTACTATGCTATTGGAACCTTATCTAGAGTCTAGACCAACAGTTTCAATTCATTTACTTGTTGGATCATCTATGTATGCAATACTATTGATATATTGAGTACATATGTAGAGCCCTAAAGCCACCATTGGACTCTATTGTTTGTAGTAAGTGCTTGGGGACCTTCGTAATAAGTTCTCTTTCTAAAAGTTCTTATGTGCTCTCTTACATAACAAGTTTTCTTCCTAAATATTATTTTATATGAACATGATCTCAACTACCTCTTCGTATCTCTCTATTTCTAGTAGTTTTGGAAACATGTTCCCATTTGTAGTACATTTGGCAACAAGACCCCATTTCATTCAATTATCACTACACATATACTTTGTTTTGTCTAAATACCTTGTTCTTTTCTTTTCTAATTGCTCACTTTGACTCCATACAAAATTGTATGACAGATAATGGACAAGAGTTGGTTGAAAGTTGGGAATAGAGCTGATCGAAGGTACATAAAACGGGTGGACGATTTTCTTGAGTGGGCATATAGTCAACCAAGGGTGGGGAGCAGAATTAGATATGTTGAAGAATGGATTCTAGCAATCTTATGAGGTTTGGGATCATCATGGAGAAGTGTTGTTTTAATTAAAACTCGCAAGTGCACGAATCTATTGGGGTATAGATTTAGTGGTATGCAAGGTCGATCCCACAGGGATTGCAAATTGAGAGAAAATTCTAATTTAGATCCAAATTAAATACTTCTAACCTAGTTCCTAATGTCTTGTTTTGTGAGAGGAATATTGAACAAAATATGCAAAGAACTAATATACTGAAATTAAATGAAGATGTATTCAAGGTAAAGAAGCATGCTAAGGTTAGGGGATCCACTCTTGGTATATCGAATAAAAATAAATTTAACTCTTTTATTACTCAATTAGAATCCTTACACGAATAAAGTTCTAATCGGATGATATGTTAATTTAAGCTCAACTTTGTTTATACATGAATTACATTTACCTCCTTTCTAATAATTGAAACATTCTTGTAAAATAGATTCAAGCGTACATTGTGCCAATCACCATATTGTCTACAATAAATCAAGAGTGATTCAAGTATTTGTTGTGCCAAAAATTGTCTACAATGTATCAAAGTTCACACTTTACAAGATTAAAAATACAAAAATGCAAAAGATAACTTGTAAATGGATTCAAGCATAAATTGTGCCAATCATTATATTGTCTACAATATATCAAAATTCACATTTTACAAGATTAACTTATGCAAAAAATGAAAGGTAGAAAATTAATTAACATAACAAAATAAAATGAAATAGAATAGGTGGCAAAGCCAACCAATAGTAAAATAAAATAAAGTAGGTGGCAAAGCCAACCATGAAAATAATAAGAGATAGGCGGTCTAATAAAACCAGCCAATAACATAACAAGAAATCGGCGGTATGATAAAACCAGCCATTAAGAAATAATTATGAGAAAAGAAATAGGAAGGTAAATACAATATCAAAGATAAACATTAAGATTAAGAGTTAGATAAATTATTATTCTTATACCAAGAGTTTCACCTTTTCACCTTAGCATTAGGAGATTAGTTTTCCATAATCAAGGCAAGAAAGTGAAATGAAAGATGAAGAAACATGATAATATTACGAAAGAAAATGAAAAATACAAGATGTCTAAAGAGAGAATAACATTACAAGTAAGTAGAATTCCAATAAAGCTTTCCCAAGCTCTCTCCAAAGCTCTCCCAAAACTCTCCAACTCACCCTTCAATCTCTCTATTTATAGATACAATTAAGTGTGGTAGGTGTGGTAATTGTCAAAATTGTTAGGTAGAAAGTTATACAAAGTTGACAATTTGGATTCCATCATGTGCACCGAAATTGAGCCTTGAATATCGTCTTGCAATCTGCCGAATTTGCTGACTCTTTCAACATGAAAGTTGTAGAAAATTTTGTTAGCTTTCCGTCAAGACAAATCGTGGGCAAATTGGATACGTAATTTGTGACTTATGGTCAAAATACTAGAGTAAAGTCGGGCTGGACTGCAGCAGTTGAAAGATTCTCTTCTATCCCATTTTTGGCCCTTCTAGTGTCCGAATTGTCTGACCACTTGAACATGAAAGTTGTACCCAATTGTGTCCTCTATACACCTACCAAATTGCATACATATTGGATATGTAATTTCGGAGCTATGGCCCAAGTACTACAGCAAGGTTGGGCTGGACTACAACCAGCAAACATATTCTCAACATTGGGTGCTTTGCCTTGAATCTTTATGTTTTAGTTCTTTTGGAAATGTGATCATAAATCAAGAATAAATTTGTGCATATATCCATTAGGATACGTCTCAAGAGACAATATGATAATGCTCCTTACTCAGCCATCCTTAATGAATTTGTTTTATCTACTTGATTTATAGACATCATTCCCAAAGAACCACAATTTAACTCTGATTCCTCCAATTAAGTCCATTTTCTACTCTTCTCTCCATCTGTAAGAAAGACACAAAACTAAAGACAAGTAAGGGAGATTTATGCTTAATTATGGCAAAAGATAAGATGAAAATATTTAATTTATGAGTATAAAACTCACTCATCAAATACCCCCAGACTTAATCTTTTGCTTGTCCTCAAGCAAAACAAACAAACTTCAAAATTCAAATGATGAGTGAGTGATGAATTTTTTTTGACTTACTAAGCATTCCTCAAGGATCTAAAATGTGCAACCAAGAAAGATATCAGAATCCTAAGGTTATGTAGAACTTTTATTCAAATACAACATATGGTTTACTCTTGAATCCCAAGTGTGTGTGTGTAGTAGTCTTATGAAATTGGACTTTTTGCATTCAAATAAATTTATGTAATCAAATATTTAAAACAGATATCTAGATATATGTATTTGAGACTCCGTAAGCTTATTTTTCATGTCACTCTCCACTAATGTAGACTAATCATAACATTTAAGATCATTAGGACTTTCATTAGGCTTGTAATGTATGGCACAGGTTAAAGGTGGATAAAATGGTATGAATGAAAGCTCAATTCACTCTTCAACGTACATGATCATTTAAAGCCTCCCAAATACTTTTGATGTTATACTGTGAATTATATCTCCAACCTTTTCATCATCCTTACATTTATTTGCTCATACTATTTTTTTTAATATAAACACCCCCAAACTTATTTATTTAGGGAGTATTAACTTTCTTTTTTTTTCTTTTTTTTTTCTCTTTTATTTTCTTCTTTTTTTAAAAAAAACTTCTACCATCCACCCTTGAATCATAACTTTTCAAATGATCATTCCTGTGAGTGAAAGGTAAGAGTTAGACATATTTTTATTTAAAGGTTAGATAAAAATATAGGTGTTCAAGAAAGGATAAATATAGCCACAAAATAGGTTGCTACGGATAACAAAATGTATAGGTTGGTTTGAAAGGCTCAAACAATTCCAACAATGGCTAATTCATTTCTTAAATGGAGAGTAGTCTAGAATTTCGCCTCAAGTGACAATCAAATAAGTTCTAAAGTCTTATGAGATCAATTAACATATCTGAATCACATAAATCTTTTCTGAATAAACAATCAGTCAAATGTAAAAGATTAAGTGCACAAGATATTAGGATTCTCAAATAAAACACAACTTACATTAGAGTTCAAGTTCACACATAATACTCAGAACTCATCAATTTTTCAAAGGTTACAAGCATTTTAAATCATTTTCATCATTGGTGCTAGCTTTGCCTAATTCCAAAACATCACTCAGAATTTTTATTATTATTATTATTATTTTTTCTTTTTTGTTTTGTTTTTTTTAAATGAAGAAACACAAAATAAAAAAAATAAAGATTAAAAGAGATATTACCTAGAAGGAGATCTAAAAAAAATGAACCTGCAGCAAACTAAATAGAAAATAAAAATTTATTCAAGCAAGTAAAAGGTATTACAAATGAAGATTTAAGTCCAGTTTGCGCTTTCTACGGTGTTCTGTTGTCCAATCTATTTGAGCTATAACTGGATCAGGTACATGAACAAATGCTTGTAACGCATCAATCAGCTCGTCAGCATTTGAGGCCGAGATGAGAATCCGACGTGCTGAGTGCGAGATAAACCTTTGTTCTACAGCATGATCAAGAAAAGACAACAAACCATCAAAGAAATTGTTAACATTCAACAAACCTATGGGTTTATAGTGCATGTTCAGTTGTGCCCAAGAGACGACTTGAAAAATTTCCTCTAGAGTACCAAAACCTCCAGGTAAGGCAATGAAGGCGTCAGCGTTGCACATCATTTTAGCAATTCGTTCATGCATGGAGGATACCCTACATTCTTCCCCAATTGTTTTTCCTACGATGTTTGATGCAGCTAGAGCTGTAGGGATAATACCTAGAACTTGGCATCCTCCTAGATATGCAGATCCAGACACACTCCCCATTAACCCTCGACAACCTCCACCATACACTAAATGAATCTTTCTCTTAGCTAGTATCATACCCAAAGTTTGTGTTGCTTTTACATATTCTCCATTTTTCTCAAGACTAGAACCACAAAAGACACAAATATTTCGAAAGTGACGAACTGTGGTTCCTTCCATATCTGCACTCACCTTAACTTTGATTATGAAGATGAAGATAATAAGGTGCGCATTTATAAGACTCAAATAAGGGCATACTTGTAATAGCTATGTGAATAGGCCGATGGCATAATTTCAATAGCTATAAGAGTAGGCCGGCGAATGTCAGCTAAATCAAAGGTGAAAAATTCAAAAATGACGGCACGCATGCATATGTACAGTAGTTGTGATTGTGGCTCACATCTTCCTCTGGTTTTACGTCCAGTAACAGCTTAAACGCCCTCTATGGGTCGAGGATATGCTTCCCATCCAATTTTCTTATAAATTGGCAAACAGGGTCTTTTAACGTCAGATTCCCAAGACTGTACCGTTTATGTTCTTTTTTGAAATGGGGCCATAAACTGACAATACCGATATGCACAGATCCACTAGGATGTGTCTCAAGAGACGTTGGATGAAAGTCATCATCCAATGACTCCTTACTCAAGCCATCCTTAATGAACTTAATTTTGTCTTCCCGATTTACAGACACCCAACCCAAAGAACGACAACGTTTGTTACAAGTTTCACGTCCACATTTGTGACAAACACCCATTCGTTTAGCTCTGCGCTTTTTAGCAAAACTACTTTTTCCTAAACCAGGCATGTAAGAGATGAAATCATTTGCAGACTCACCTGATAACCGTACCTTAGCTTCAATTAACCAACGAATATCAGCAGGTATTCCCATGATCATCATTAACCTCAATCTTTCAACCCATGCTTTGTAAATTTTTGTTAATGCATTGGGTGGAAGTGAAGGAAAATGATTTTTCAATTGTGCGAGAATGTCCTCCATTATCAACTCGATTGTTCTTTTCTCTTTTCTTTTTTTTTCTTTTTTGAAAAAGCAAAAGCAACAAAGGGAGGGAAAACAATAGAAATTCAAAAGAAGATAACACTGAAGGGAAAAATTAATGCAAGTTAAATAAAGAAAGATCTTACCTAGATAACGTGCACGGTAACATTTAACATCAGAAGCAGATCAATCCTTGTAGACAGGATCACGAAAAGGTGTATCCTCTATCTCTGGATTTGGTAATTCCAAAAATGCTTCCAATCTTCGACCATTTACTTTAAACACATCACCGTTCTTAAGATTTTTAATCTTTACTGCACCATGTGGGTAAACAGTATGAACAACAGATGGCAGTGGAACTGACTCATAAGGTGAGACTTTTTCTTTTTTGGCTTTCCATTTATCAGTATCCATTAGTGGGGTTGTCTCTAACAAAGAGTCTACTTCACGAACCAGATAATCCTCATTTTTATCCTTATCGAAATGAATCAAATATTTTTCTAGATGATCATTACTAAAGGAGTCTAAAAATGAATCAGAAATAGCACTTTCAATTAGGTTGACCTCACATAAATCATCCATGTCTACAGGTTGATGAGAGTCATTAAAAACATTTAATTCAACAGTCATATTTCCAAAAGATAAATTCAAAATTTCATTTCGACAATTAATGATTGCATTGGATGTTGCCAGAAATGGTCTACCCAAAATGACTGGAATTTTTGTCTCTATATTCTCAACAGGTTCAGTGTCAAGAACAATAAAATCTACTGGAAAGTAGAATTTATCAACCTTAATGAGCACATCTTCTATGACACCTCTAGGGATTTTGGTGGACCTATAAGCTAACTGAAGGGTCACTGATGTAGGTTTCAGCTTTCCTAACTCAAGTTTCTCATACACAGAGTACGGCAATAGATTCACACTTGCTTCTAGATCAAGTAAGGCTCTGTTAATCACATGGTCACCTATAATACAAGAAATTGTAGGACAACCTGGATCTTTGTACTTGATAGGAGTCTTTTGCTGAATTATAAAACTCACTTGTTCAGTCAAAAATGCCTTTTTTGGAACATTAGTTTTCCTTTTCACCGTACAAAGATCTTTCAAAAATTTTGAGTAAGCGGGTACTTGTTTGATAGCGTCCAAAAAAGGGATGTTAATGCTTACTTGCTTAAACACCTCTAAAATGTCACTATACTGAGTACCTTTCTTGATAGATGCAAGTCTTTGTGGGAAAGGAGCTTTGGGGGCACAAGAAATCTGTTCACTTTTCTTTTTACTTGAGTCATTAGTTTGGGATTCATGTTGACTCTGTTCCTCATTTTCTGGCATATGAACATGATTATCAATGACCTTTCCAGATCTAAGGGTTGTCACAGACTTTACTTCTTCCTTAGGATTTGTTGATGATCCTACTTCATATTAACCCTTAGGATTAGGAATAGGTTGACTAGGGAATTTTCCTTTTTCTCTCTCTCCTACAGCACTGGCTAATTGACCCAATTGTGTTTCAATCTTTGAAATGAACTGAGTGTAAGATTGTAAAACTTGTTGGGTTGATTGCATGAATTGATGTAGCGTATCTTCCAAAGAAGGTTTTCTTTGTTAAGATACCCCGAAAGGAGGAGCATGTTGAGGAACTTGAGGGTATGAATTAGAAGGGGCAAATTGTTGCCCACTTTGATTCATTGCAGGTTGATTTTGCCTCCATGAGAAATTTGGATGATTCCTCCAATTTGGATTATATGTGGGTGCAAATGGGCTATCTGATGACTTCCCATAAATTTGAAGAGAATTAGCTTGCTCAGAGAATGCCTCTTGGTAAGCTGGTATGGATGGACAAGATTGTGCAATGTGAGATGCACTAGAACATAAGGCACATGCCTCTATCCTAGTATTGGTAGAAGGGTTTAAAGTGTGGCTTAAAGTTAAAACTTCTACCTTTCTAGTCAAGCTAGCTAAGGCAATTCTCACATCTGTGTCATCACTTACTTCATAAAGTCCTCCCTTTTTTTGTGTTTGAGACTTTTTATCCCTGGGATCTATGCAGTTCCAATGTTGAGAATTTTCAGATAAAGATCCTAAGGATTTCCAAGCTTCCCCCTCATTCAATTGTAAAAATCTCCCACCATGCATGCTTTGGATCATTTGACGGTTTGATGAAGTTAAACCATCATAGAAATATTTTACCAATCTCCAAGTTTCAAAACCATGATGAGGACATTTCAGAAGAAGATCATTAAATCTTTCCCAACATTCAAAAAATTGTTCACCCTCTTTTTGACAAAAATCAGAAATTTCTCTCCTAAGGGCATCAGTTTTAGACATAGGGAAAAATTTTGCCAGAAACTTATTTACTAATTGGTTCCAACTAGTTATAGTTCCTATAGGAAGGGAGTTCAACCAGGCTTTAGCTTTATCTTTCAATGAAAATGGAAACATTCTAAGCCTGATTGATTCATCATTCAAATTCTGGAAGCAAAAAGTCGAGCAGATTTCAAGAAACTCTTTAATGTGCATGTATGGATCTTCTCTTTCCATACCATAAAATGATGGTAAAAGTTGGAGTATGGACGGTTTGAGTTCAAAATGAGTTGCAGTAGTTTGTGGTAAAACTATGCAAGATGGAGTATTGGCTATGACAGGTGAGAAGTACTCCATAAGAGTTTTATTATGCACAACTTGTTCTTCCATTTTTAATGGTGATCTAGCAGAATCTAATGTCTCTATTGTACACTCAATGGTTGACTCTAAACTTTTCCTAACCAACCGCTTATCTTTATCACGTTTCCAAGCACGCATAAACTAAAAAAAAATTACTTCCTAATTATGAAAAAGAATCTAACTACACAACGGCAACAACATGCAAATAATACAAAATAAAAATCACAAAATTATACAAACTCCTTTTTTTTCAAAGTGTTAGTAATAATGGGTAGTATTTAATCGGTTGACTTCCCAGGAAAATATGGAGGAATCACAATGGTTTCACTTAGAACCCATATTCCTTAGGTACTTTTAGCCTTGTTGACAGAATCCACTAATTTTATACACCCAAATTACTATACCGATTTTTAAGAAACAATTCTAAAGAACAATTTCTATACACAAAATAAACAAATTTTCTAGCTATAACTAGTGGAAGAAAAGTACTTACCTGGATCCAAATGGCTTTTCCGTCGCAATCCCCGGCAACAGCGTCAAAAACTTGTTGTTGTTTTAATTAAAACTCGCAAGTGCATGAATCTATTGGGGTATAGATTTAGTGGTATGCAAGATCGATCCCACAGGAATTGCCAATTGAGAGAAAATTCTAATTTAGATCCAAATTAAATACTTCTAACCTAGTTCCCAATGTCTTGTTTTGTGAGAGGAATATTGAACAAAATATGCAAAGAACTAATATACTGAAATTAAATGAAGATGTATTCAAGGTAAAGAAACATGCTAAGGTTAGGGGATCCACTCTTGGTATATCGAATAAAAATAAATTTAACTCTTTTATTACTCAATTAGAATCTTAACACAAATAAAGTTATAATCGGATGATATGTTAATTTAAGCTCAACTTTGTTTATACATGAATTATATTTACCTCCTTTCTAATAATTGAAAAATTCTTGTAAAATAGATTCAAGCGTACATTGTGCCAATCACCATATTGTCTACAATAAATCAAGAGTGATTCAAGTATTTATTGTGCCAAAAATGTCTACAATGTATCAAAGTTCACACTTTACAAGATTAAAAATACAAAGATGCAAAAGATAACTTGTAAATGGATTCAAGCATAAATTGTGCCAATCATTATATTGTCTACAATATATCAAAATTCACATTTTACAAGATTAACTTATGCAAAAAATGAAAGGTAGAAAATTAATTAACATAACAAAATAAAATGAAATAGAATAGGTGGCAAAGCCAACCAATAGTAAAATAAAATAAAGTAGGTGGCAAAGCCAACCATGAAAATAATAAAAGATAGGCGGTCTAATAAAACCAGCCAATAACATAACAAGAAATCGGCGGTATGATAAAACCAGCCATTAAGAAATAATTATGAGAAAAGAAATAGGAAGGTAAATACAATATCAAAGATAAACATTAAGATTAAGAGTTAGATAAATTATAATTCTTATACCAAGAGTTTCACCCTTTCACCTTAGCATTAGGAGATTAGTTCTCCATAATCAAGGCAAGAAAGTGAAATGAAAGATGAAGAAACATGATAATATTACGAAAGAAAATGAAAAATACAAGATGTCTAAAGAGAGAATAACATTACAAGTTCGTAGAATTCCAACAAAACTTTCCCAAGCTCTCCCAAAACTCCCCAACTCACCCCTTAAGCCCTCTATTTATAGATACAATTAAGTGTGGTAGGTGTGGTAATTGTCAAAATTGTTAGGTAGAAAGTTGTACAAAGTTGAGAATTTGAATTCCATCATGTGCACCGAAATTGAGCCTTAAATATCGTCTTGAAATCTGCCGAATTTGCTGACTCCTTCAACATGAAAGTTGTAGAAACTTTCGTTAGCTTTCCGTCAAGACAAATCATGGACAAATTGGATATGTAATTTGTGACTTATGGTCAAAATACTAGAGTAAAGTCGGGCTGGACTGCAACAGTAGAAAGATTCTCTTCTATCCCATGTTTGGCCCTTCTAGTGTCCGAATTGTCTGACCACTTGAACATGAAAGTTGTACCCAATTGTGTCCTCTATACACCTACCAAATTGCATACATATTGGATATGTATTTTCAGAGCTATGGCCTAAGTACTACAGCAAGGTTAGGCTGGACTGCAACCAGCAAACATATTCTCAACATTGGGTGCTTTGCCTTGAATCTTTATGTTTTAGTTCTTTTGGAAATGTGATCATAAATCAAGAATAAATTTGTGCATATATTCATTAGGATGCGTCTCAAGAGAAAATATGATAATGCTCCTTACTCAGCCATCCTTAATGAATTTGTTTTATCTGCTTGATTTATAGACATCATTCCCAAAGAACCACAATTTAACTCTGATTCCTCCAATTAAGTCCATTTTCTACTCTTCTCTTCATCTGTAAGAAAGACACAAAACTAAAGACAAGTAAGGGAGATTTATGCTTAATTATGGCAAAAGATAAGATGAAAATATTTAATTTATGAGTATGAAACTCACTCATCAAGAAGTTATAGGGACAACTTCATATCCCCTTGATGAAGGGCATGAAGAGGATGACATAATTGGAATGATACAAGATGCATATGGAGTTATGAACACAGAAGAGATGAACCCTCATGTAAAAAACAATGAAGAGCCAAATTTTCATGCAAGAAAGTTTTACGACTCACTGAAAGATGCCAAAACAAGTTTATATCCAAATTGTGATAAGGTATCAAAGTTGTTGTTCATCGTTAGACTACTTAATTTAAAGTGTCTTAATCATTGGAGCGATAATTTTGTGGATATGTTGTTAGAATTATTTAAAGAAGTGCTGCCAAAGAGTGCCCAAGTACATAATTCCTACTATGAACCCAAGAAAATTGTTCAAGACTTGGGGTTAGACTACACAAAAATAGATGCATGTAAGAATGACTGCATTTTATACAGGAAAGAACATGCTACTACACAATCATGCCCTAAGTGCAAGTTGTCTAAATGGAAATCAAATGTGCAAAAAGGCAAGAAAGAAGCTCACAAAGTGTTGCGATATTTTCCAATTAAGCCAAAGTTGCAAAGATTATATATGGCAAGGTACACTGCCAAAGATATGAGGTGGCACAAAGAAGAACGTGTTGATGATGGTGTGTTAAGGCACGCATCTGACTCCATTTCTTGGAAGTCTTTCAATGAGTAACATCCTAATTTTGCAGCAGATCCTAAAAATGTTAGGATGGGATTAGCAAGTGATGGGTTCCAGCCATATGGAAACATGAGTGTCAACCATAGTATCTGGCCAGTTGTTCTAGTACCATATAACTTGCCTCCTTGGAAATGCATGAAACAACCATACTTCATGATAACACTTCTTATCCCTGGCCCAAAGTCTCCAAAAGATTATATAGATATATATTTGGAACCAATGATTGATGAACTTAAAGAATTATGGGAGAAAGGGGTGGAGACATATAATTCTCATTCACAGTCAAATTTTAATATGTGAGCTGCGATCATATGGACAATAAATGATTTTCCTGCATATGGAAATCTTTCAGGTTGGTCCACAAAAGGAAAATTGGCATGTCCTTGTTGCCACAAAGATACCCACTCTACATCATTGAGAAGCAAACTATGTTACATGGGTCATCGTCGCTTCTTACAAACTAATCATATTTGGCGTTGAAATAAGAGGGCATTTGATGGTAAAATAGAAAATGATACTGCACCTACATATTTGACTGGTGACAAAGCACTTGAACAACTAGAATGCTTGCCCAATGTGATGTTTGGAAAGGGTCAAAAACGAATGCGCAAACAATCAAGTCTTGCATATAATTGGAAGAAAAAGAGCATCTTCTTCCAATTACCTTATTGGAAAACACTTCTACTACGACATAATCTTGATGTTATGCATATTGAGAGAAACGTGTCAGACAACATTGTGTCCACAGTGATGGATATGGTTGGAAAGACGAAGGACACAGTGAAGAGCCACTATGATTTGGTGGATATGGGAATTAGGTCAGGTTTGCACCCTATTGAGAATGAGAATAATATTTTGTTACCAACAGCATGCTACGTGCTATCATCTCAAGAGAAGTTGAAGGTTTGCAACTTTTTGGCTGAGTTAAAGGTTCTTAATGCATTCTCTTCTAATATTTCAAGGTGTGTCAATGTGAAAGAAAGAAAGATATATGGACTAAAGTGTCATGACCATCACATTTTATTGCAGGAGCTATTTCCAATTGCAATTCGTGGGTTGTTGCCTAAGGAGGTCAGTGATCCTATAGTGGAGTTGGCTCAATTTTTTAAGATTTTGTGCTCAAAATGCTTAACCATGGAAGACCTAGATTCAATTGAAAAATAAATTGCCCTTACCTTATGTAAATTGGAAACTGTGTTTCCTCCGGCATTCTTTGATATCATGGTCCACCTACCCATCCACTTCGTAAGAGAGGCAAAGATTGCAGGGCCTGTCCAATATCGATGGATGTATCCAATTGAGAGGTAACATTATCAAACCTATACAATTTCATTGTGTTGCATTTAGTATTAAAAACCTAATTAATTTGTCATTTGTATTTATAGGTATCTACGCACACTGAAGTCATATGTTCACAATAAAGCTCGTCCAAAAGGCTCAATTGCCGAAGGTTATTTAGCTTATGAAACCCTAATATTCTGCTCAAGATATTTGAGGAATATTCCAACAAAATTCAATAGAGCTCCAAGAAATGATGATGAAAATATGACAGCTTCTCAGAGGTCGATATTTGGTCAAAGTGGACAGTTAAGAGGTGCCAGTGTTACGTGTGTTTTACTAAATACCGCAAGTGCACGGCGTAGCTGTAGCTAGTCCGGCAAGTACGGGTCGTGTCCCACAGAGAACAATGCCAATTACCAGAATCTCACAAAAAGTGCTATTTAAATCGATATAATATGATGGGCAAATATTGCAATTAAACAAGTCGAAGTAACCAATTAAGCTAAGCCTAGGGTTAGGGTTCACCACACTTGTGATACTCAACAACTGTTATTTACCCCTAATTGCAATTGTCTAGATTATTTGGGGATGGTTTAGCCTAAACTAATTAGTAATCTCTTTCAAGCATTACCAATCGTACCTAAGTTAATCAACTTACCTACTTTCATGGTTCTTAGTCAACCTAGGTCCATTAAACTTTAACCCAACCATAGAATGCAACTAATCGATTTTCTCGTTCCCATTAATTGATTCAAGCCTAGAGTATCTTAAACTACTTTCGTGATTAAGACAACCCTAATTAACTATTGGATTCCGGTTTTAATCTTCACCCTTCAGTTCATCGATTAAATACCTAAGACGTGATAAATTGGTGATCAGGCATTCCATCAACTAATTCAAGCATACAATAGTCAATCCAAAACAACCTAGTCCAAATTACAATTAGGGTTCCATAAATCAAGTCATAGGCATAGTATCATTGTATCACAATTGGGGTTTACCGAAACCCTAGATAGAAACTACTCACACATCATAGAATCAGAAACCAAATCCATAATCATTAAATTAACCATGATAGTTTGATACAATATCAAGAGAATGAATTGAGGTAAAAGAAGATAAAGAACTAAAGTAGAAGGATATAACCTGGTATACAGAAAAGTTCAGATGAATTACAACCTTCAATGCAGTAAAATCTACTCTAGAACATCAAAATCATCAATGATATATGTAAAAACATAGTCTAAATGAGTTTCCTAAGGCTAGAAAGTGATTTCCAAGTGTCTCCTACGGTCTCCCACGATCTCAGCTGTGCATCCCCCAACTTATCTTTCAATTTGGGTGTCCAAAACCCTAAAAAGCACGGAGCTCGTAGACCCGCAGCACGGCCGTGTCCCAGGACACGGTCTGGCCATACTTCGGGCTAGAATTTGGGGAACTGCAGCATTGTCTACACAGAACACGGCCTGGCCGTGTTGCAGGCCACCAAGCACGGCCAGGCCGTGCTTCAGGCTGTAGTGCTCCTTTCTTCATGATTTTTTACGTGCAGCCTCCTTGCTTCCTCCTCAGCATATTTCAGGTCTTTTAGGGTCTTTTCATGACTGTTTTTCCTTACTTCTTGGCTTCTTTTGCTCTCCTAAAATCACAAAATGAACTGCAGCAATACCTAGAACAAAGTATAGCCAAAATCATAAAAATACCCACAAGTTACTATGAATTAAGGGACAAAATATGACCTATAAGCACTCAAAATTCCCCTTTTTCAACTCCCCCATGCTTAAACTTTTGCTTGTCCTTAAGCAAATGACATGCCAAAACAGAAGGAAAGGGGAAAAGGATGCAATCAGATTCCACAAGATAGAAAAATGCAATATAGATAACTTTTCACTCAATCCATGTGCACACAATAGATATATGAATAGACAGTAATCAAATAGTCTCTATTCTTCTAAGACCAAACTAGAAATTTTTCTACTTTATACCTTTTTCTATTGTGACCAGTGGTTGTATGCATCAGACTGATTTTTAAACACTCAAGTAGCCTACCTCATCCTTTAGATCTCCCTATGTTGCTTTACCCTTATTTCTATTTTTCTTAACTTCTTTTTCACATCTTCTCTTTGCTTCTTTTCTTTTTTATCACAGAAATATGCGGTGAGTGCATTTTATGCTCCATCTCACTAGGGTAACAACATCTAGGTACTCATACTAAGGCCTCTTTGGTTCCTTGAAGGAGGTACTCAGAGTGAAAACTTTTTGGGTTTCACACACCCTCATTTCTCACCTCTCCCTACCTTCACACTCTCATAGTGTGAAAAATCAGCCTAAGCATACAATTTACAGCACAAAAGAGAGATATTTTTCGAAAAAATAGAGGTTTAATGCTAGAAAATGGAGACTAAAATAATAGCTACCTATTTTATATTCTATTGTGCATCACATATTTATGAGCTAAAATCAGCCTATACAACACCAGTCTATCTTGGGAATAGCAACTATGTGGAATGCAAGACAAAAGGAATGCAGTATGTACAATATATACATGTAAAGAGAAACTAACTCAGCAAATAAACATAACTAGTGCATATCATAAGCTCAGACAATATCAAGTACACTCCCCCATGCTTGAATGAGACAATGTCCTCAATGTCATAGGTATTAGAGAAAATAGGCAAAGGGGAGAAGGAACTTACGGAGTCACTGGTCGTCTGGTGGTGGAGGAGGTGGGTTCTGGCCTAGGTGCCAGGTGTACCATGCCTGCATGCTTTGGATGGAGTGTTGCATGGCGTGCAGGGTTGATATTTGAGATTGTTGCTCAGTCTGCATAGCATGCAGGACGGCTCACTGTGAAAGCTGCTCGGCTTCAATGCGGGTTAACCTAGAAGAGAAGGAACGCTGATCCTCTGGTGGAGCAAATAATGGTCCTACATGGTCAGTAAAATGGGAGGGGTGGAGGGGGAAGAGCCAAAAGTGGCTCAAGGGGATAGTCATCCCCTTCAGGGGGAATCTCCTCATCATCCTTATCCTCCTCTAAAAGGTAGATCTAGTTTGTCCTATTTTGGACTGTTGTTCTAAAAGGGTTAGGGAGGGTGAATAATTTGTTGCCTCGGAGATACAACCAGTATTCAGTATTTTTCTTAACAACAAGTTTCATATTCAAGCAGGATTCTAAGTCAATCCTGTTTCTACCCCTTACTGGTTGCATGCCCTGGAGATTGGCCTCAAATCTTAACCCTCTAGCAATGGCGGTAATCAAGCCGCCAATGACTACCTTCCCATTCATAGCACCGCCGACCCTAGCCATCTGGTGAGCCATAAAGGCTCCAGTATCTACTTTGGTACTGTTTACCATAGCATATAAAAAATAAAGCTCTCTAAGATTTACAACCCCATCGCTCTCTGCCCTACCGAAAACAGTATGGGCCATAAGACGCTATAAATATCTGAAGGTGGGGTTGCAAATAAAAGATGCTTTGGAAGTTGATGCACTGTATTGCCCTTCAATTGCAATTGAGTTATAAAAAATATTAGCAAGGAAATCTGAGGGTACTGATCTAGTTCCCTCTGGAGTGAGGCCAAACAGTGCATTAAATTCTGCTAAATTCAAGTTAAAGCTACGGTTAAACAGTCTAAAGTTGACCTGACCCTCATGGACATTCGGACCCCTAAACAATACTATTTGAATAGAACTGAGAAACTCTAATGTGGGTCTAAGGTAGGCTGGGTATCGGTGGGTTAGAAAGGTATTCCACCCAATTCGGTTAAGAAGGTAGTGGACGTCAGGTAAAAGTCCTAAGCGCTCTAAACATTCCTCATTTAGATATCAGGTACTCAGCATTTCCCGTCGTACTAGGGTATCGTATCGGGTCCGTTGACTATCGTCAACAAACTCAATACCATACTGGTTAATCTGATGTGGAAGTTGGGGTGGCGGTTGATTACGTCCTCTACGTGTTTGGTAGGAGTGGGAGGAAGATGGCCCTGTTCGGGCTCTTTTGGGACCCATGGTGAATGATATTCAAAGTAATGCAAGGAGGAACCAAATGCAATTCAGGGTGGGTAAATTTGGTAATGCAAAGACAACAAGGTGTATGTAGTAAAATAAGATCAGACCATCACAAGTAATTGAAGTTCACATGCAAGCACAAAGCTAATCAGATAAAACAGAAACCAAACCATAAGAACATATCACGGGCAAAGGTAGCATGTAAATCACCAAATGCATGAAGTTCAATGCATCAGACCAGCCCAAATCAGAATGAACCGAGAATGCAAAACCAGATGTGAGATTACAATTAGAAAGCTAAAAACATTTCTATTCAGAGGCATCAACCAGTACCAGGATTAACAACCAATTATTCTTTATCTGAAAAATAAAACAAAGTAAGAGAGAACAAGTTACCTGATGGAAACACAGCAAGATGATGAAGCATGGAGGAACCCAGCAGTTCGATGAAGGATTGGGGGTGGGTTTCGGTTTGGTGTGGGTAAATGGCAGGCTTGGCTGAAGAAGGGGTTAGGTTGAGGGAATGGGTGTTACAAAGCAGGGGAGGAGATGGAATGGAAAGAGAAGGAGGAGCACGGCCGAAGAATGGGTTGGGTTGAGGGAATGGGAAGGGAAGGATGGGTAACGATGAAGAGGAAAAGAATGGGGAAAAGAAAACGGGTTAGGGCGTGGGTAAGCAAGAAATTGGGGAGAAGAAAAGGGGAATGAGAGCACGACCGAGGAATGGGTTGGAGAACCTAGGACACGGGTGTGGGAAGATGGCGGGATTGAAAGAGAGGGGGGAAATTGGGGGTTTTAAGCCCCCACGCCCGAAGCACGGCCGTGTTTCGAGCGGGTTTCGCTGCACCTTTTTTTTTTTTGGAGCATCGAGCATGGCCGTGTCCTAGGACACGGCCAGCCTGTGCTTCTTGCGGGTTTGTGCATCATTTTTTTTTGGCATGGCCGTGTCCTAGGACACGGCCTGCCCATGTTTTTGGCTGGAAATCCCCTATTTTTTAGTTTTTACCTCTTCTTTTGATTCTCTTCAAGCACCTTTGCTCCTAGCTCTTTTAGACCACTTTAGAATCATCGTAATGGACCTAGAAATCAAGGAAAATATTCAATAAACTCAACCTAAGAAATTAGCTAATTAAAGATAAAAACTAAAGCTAAAAGCAAGAAATCAAACAAAGGAAAACTTTAAAAATCAAAATGTGAGTTGCCTCCCACAAAGTGCTTGTTTAAAGTCATTAGCTCAACTCCTTTGCTTCTTCAATGGATTGAGGGGGGCTCTAAGAGAGCTTGGGTGACTCCCTTTTCAACTGGATGTCCCGTCACAAAATGCTTGAGGCGTTGCCCGTTGACCTTGAAAGATCCGGTGGATTCACTCCGTACCTCCACTGCTCCATAAGGAAAGACTCGAGTCACTTGGAAAGGACCGAACCATCTAGAACGTAGCTTCCCGAGAAAGAGTCTCAGCCTTGAGTTGAATAGAAAGACCCAATCTCCTACTTGAAATTGGCGTCTAAGGATGTGCTTATCATGCCATCTTTTTGTTCTTTCCTTGTATAACTTGGCATTTTCATAAGTATCAAGCCTCAGCTCATCTAGCTCATTTAGTTGTAGGCATCTCCTCTTTCCAGCAGCTGACAGGTCAAAATTGATTGTTTTGACCGCCCAATATGCCTTATGTTCAAGCTCTACCGAAAAATGACAGGGCTTCCCATATATTAACCGAAAAGGTATGGTCCGTATCGGTGTTTTATAGGCAGTCCTGTAGGCCCATAATGCATCATTGAGTTTGAGAGACCAATCCTTTCTGGCCTTCGAGACGGTCTTCTCCAATATTGCCTTGATCTCCCTATTTGATATTTCTACTTGCCCACTAGTCTAAGGATGGTAGGCCAGAGCCATTTTATGGGTGACTCCATATTTCTTCAAAAGGTTTTGGAATTGTTGCTCAGTGAAGTGAGAACCTCCATCACTTATTACAGCTCGGGGCACTCCAAATCTCGGGAAAATTATCCTCTTAAAGAGCTTGGCAACCACTCTAGCATCATTGGTGGAGGATGCTACTGCTTCAACCCACTTAGAAACGTAGTCCACCGCCACTAGAATGTATTTGTTCCCACATGAAGAAGGAAAGGGACCCATAAAGTCAATGCCCCAAACGTCAAATATCTCAACTTCTAAAATGCTGTTCAGGGGCATCTCATTCCTTCTGGATATGTTGCCAACTCTTTGGCACCGGTCACATGCTTTAACAAAAGTGTGCACATCCTTGAAAAGTGTAGGCCAATAGAAACCAGCTTGAAGAATTTTAGCTGAAGTCTTAGAGATGCTGGTGTGACCTCCACAAGGTGGACTATGGCAATGGTATATAACACTGTAAACTTCCTCCTCTGGAATACACGTTCAGAATATGCCATCTGCACACCACTTGTACAAGCATGGATCATCCCAATAGTAAGACTTAATGTCATAGAAGAATTTCTTTCTCTGATGATAGCTTAACCCCTCAGGGAGTATTCTGCATGCCAAAAAGTTCACGAAGTCTGCATATCAAGGAGCATCAGCATAAGTGACCATCAGGAGTTGATCATCAGGAAAAGAATCATCAATAGGCAAATCGTCTTTGTCATCTCTCATCAGATCTTGCCTAAGCCTTGAAAGGTGGTCTGCAACCACATTCTCTGTCCCTTTCTTATTTCTGATTATAAGATCAAACTCCTATAGTAAGAGGATCCATCTAATCAGTCTTGGTTTGGCATCCTTCTTACTTAACAGGTATCTGATGGCAGCATGATCTGTGAATACTACAACTTCTGATCCCAGCAAATATTGTCTGAATTTATCAATCGCGAATACTACTGCCAAGAGCTCCTTTTCAGTGGTAGAGTAGTTGACTTGAGCTTCATCTAGTGTCTTACTAGCATAGTTGATGACATAGGGCTTGTTGTCTCTCCTTTGCCCAAGTACAGCTCCCACGGCATAGTCACTTGTGTCGCACATTATTTCGAAGGGAAGGCTCCAATCAGGAGGTTGGATGATGGTTGCAGATATAAGTGCCTCCTTCAACCTGCAAAAAGAACGCAAGCAGTCATTATCAAATTCAAATGGGACATCTTTAATAAGTAAATTAGTTAAGGGTTTAGAGATTTTTGCGAAGTCTTGGATGAATCTCCTGTAGAAGCCCGCATGCCCAAAAAAAATTCTCACTTCCTTAACATTTGATGGTGGTAGCATAGTTTGAATCGCCTCTATCTTTGCCTTATCCACCTCTATCCCCCTTTCAGACACCAAGTGTCCCATAACTATTCCTTCTCTCACCATAAAGTGGCATTTCTCCCAATTCAGGACCAGATTAACTTCCTCACATCTCTTAAGTACCCATTCACTATTCGAGATAGGATAAATAATACCTACATCAAGAAATTTGAGTATTTCCTTCTTGACTACCTCTTTCATGTTGGGATTGAGTCTCCTCTGATGTTCCTTGATAATAGAGGGAAGAGGTTTTAATTCTACCTTAGGTGTTTTGCCTTCCTCTAAATCAGCTGATTTGTGGTTGTGGTCCTGTTCCAACTTTTCAATTTTTACTTCTGAGGTGAGCTTAGGACTCTCATCAAGCAATCTAGTGTAGGCATCAGCTTCTACCTGTTCAGCACAAGAAACAGAACTATCCAAAAGGCAAAGCTCAAGTGGATCAGTAGGGCACAAACTTATTGCATTATCAACAATATTTTGTTCAATTATATCAATCATGCAACAAGTATCACCTAAGGATGGACATTTCATAGCATCATTAAGATTAAATTCAATCTTTTCATCCCCTACATTCAGGGAAAGCCTTCTATCTTTAACATTAATAATGGCACCAGCAGTGGCTAGGAAAGGTCTTCCCAGAATGATAGGGATTTGACTATCTTCCTCCATCTCTAATACCACAAAATCATTAGGTATGAAAAACTTACCTACCTTTAGAGGCACATCCTCTAATATACCTACCGGGTGAGTAACGGATCGGTCCGCTAACTGTAGAGAAATAGTGGTAGGCTTCAGATCTCTCATCTGAAGTTTCTTGCAAATGGATAGTGGCATAAGGCTTACGCTTGCTCCTAGATCACATAAGGCTTTAGTGATCTGCACATCTCCAATGGAACAAGGTATTGAGAAACTCCCAGGATCCTTGAGTTTAGGAGGCAGTTTGTTTTGAATCAGGGCACTGCACTCTTCAGTCAATGCCACAGTGGCGTATTCCTTAATCTTCCTCTTATTAGAGAGGATTTCCTTCAGAAATTTGGCGTATGAAGGCATTTGAGATACTGCTTCCAAGAATGGAATGTTGATGTGCAAATTTTTCATCACATCCAAAAACTTTCCATATTGTTTTTCTAACTTAGCCTTGGCTAGTCTCTGGGGGAAGGGAACTGGTGGCTTATACGATTCAGGAGCCACATAGTCAGGCTCATTTATTTCCTTCCTTCCACTAACTGGTTCTTCTTCTTCATTCACTGGTTCAGGCACATCCCTTTTCTCAACTTCTTTTTCATCCTCCTTTTCCACTGGATCACCCAATTGTTTACCACTTCTCTAAGTGATAGCTTTACAGTGTTCTCTGGGGTTCTCAGGTTGACTAGGGAACTTACCAAAATTTCTAGTTGAAGAGCTCGCTTGCTGCGCTATCTGGGTCTCTAACATCTTGTTATGGGTAGCAAGTGAATCCACTTTAGAAGCCAGGTCTTTAATTGCTTCATTCATACTGTGATTCTGAGCTCTAAACTCCTCATTTTGCTTGCTCTGTGTGGAGATGAAATTCTCCATTAGAGCCTCCAGATTTGACTTCGGTTGAGGAGGATTGTATGGCCTTGGATTCTGGAAGCCTGGAGGTTGTCTGAAGTTATTCTGGGGCTGCTGACCAGCATTCGGCTTATATGACAAGTTAGGGTGGTTTCTCCAGCCAGGATTGTAAGTATTGCTGTACGGGTTGTTCCTCTGATTATTCACAAAATTGACTTGTTCACAATCCTGAACTGTAGAACTCCCAAGATGACACTCATTGGCTGCATGCCCTACACCTCCACAAATCTCACAAGATACAGAAGAAGAAGGTGATGCAACAGCATTGATGCTCAGTTTATCCAGTTTCTGAAATAAAGCATCAACCGTAGAAGTTAGATGATTGAAAGCATCTACTTCATACATACCTGCCATCTTTCTGGTCTGTCTCTCACTAGACCAGGAGTAGTGGTTCTGAGCCATATCTTTAATCAACTCATAGGCTTCATCAACCATCTTGTTCATCAGTGCTCCTCCAGCTGCAGCATCCATAGACATCTGAGTGCTGTAAACTAGTCCATTGTAGAATGTATGGACTATCAACCATTTTTCTAGCCCATGATGTGGGCATACCCTGAGGAGCTCCTTGAATCTTTCCCATGCCTCATATAAGGATTCTCCATCCCTCTGAGCAAATGTAGTAATATGGTTCCTCAAATGGGCCGTCTTACTTGGAGGAAAGTACTTGGCCAGGAAAGCTTGAGAAAGCTACTGCCAAGTGGTAATAGACCCCGATGGGAGAGAGTGCAGCCAAGCTCGTGCCTTATCCCTTAGCGAAAAAGGGAATAATCTTAACCTGATAGCATTTGAGGAGACCCCATTCAATTTCAGGGTGTTGCAGTACTCCAAAAACATAGAGAGATGGAGATTAGGGTCTTCAGTAGGCGACCCTCCAAACTGGTTCTGCTGAACCATCTGCAAGAGAGATGGCTTCAGCTTGAAGTTATTAGCTTCTACCACTGGCTTGACTATGCTGGGGTTCAGACCATGTGTGTCCGGGGTTGTGAAGTCCTTTAGTGACTGATTATATCTTTCCCCCATAGTAACTGTAGAATTCTCCTGCTGCTTACCTTTTCTTATCCTTCATAGGGTGCGTTCAATTTCCGGGTCAAACTCTGCAATAAACCCACGGTTTCTTCGCATACAAGAGAAACACACCTATGTAGGAAGAAAAGAAGCAAAATCAGCAAATGAAAATTGTGCAGAAAAATAATGAAGAAAAATAAACTAAAATTGATCTAGTCTAGCTATTTTGTAAAATATCTAACATTGGCTTTGTTCCCCGGCAACGGCGCCAAAAACTTGTTACGTGTGTTTTACTAAATACCGTAAGTGCACGGCGTAGCTGTAGCTAGTCCAGCAAGTACGGGTCGTGTCCCACAGAGAACAATGCCAATTACCATAATCTCACAAAAAGTGCTATCTAAATCGATATAATATGATGGGCAAATATCGCAATTAAACAAGTCGAAGTAACCAATTAAGCTAAGCCTAGGGTTAGGGTTCACCACACTTGTGATACTCAACAACTGTTATTTACCCCTAATTGCAATTGTCTAGATTATTTGGTGATGGTTTAGCCTAAACTAATTAGTAATCTCTTTCAAGCATTACCAATCGTACCTAGGTTAATCAACTTACCTACTTTCGTGGTTCTTAGTCAACCTAGGTTCATTAAGCTTTATGCCAACCATAGAATGCAACTAATCGATTTTCTCGTTCCCATTAATTGATTCAAGCCTAGAGTATCTTAAACTACTTTCGTGATTAAGGCAACCCTAATTAACTATTGGATTCCAGTTTTAATCTTCACCCTTCAGTTCATCGATTAAATACCTAAGACGTGATAGATTGGTGATCAGGCATTCCATCAACTAATTCAAGCATACAATAGTCAATCCAAAACAACCTAGTCCAAATTACAATTAGGGTTCCATAAATCAAGTCATAGGCATAGTATCATTGTATCACAATTGGGGTTTACCGAAACCCTAGATAGAAACTACTCACACATCATAGAATCAGAAACCAAATCCATAATCATTAAATTAACCATGATAGTTTGATACAATATCAAGAGAATGAATGGAGGTAGAAGAAGAAGATAAAGAACTGAAGTATAAGGATATAACCTGGTATGCAGAAAAGTTCAGATGAATTACAACCTTCAATGCAGTAAAATCTACTCTAGAACATCAAAATCATCAATGATATATGTAAAAACCTAGTCTAAATGTGTTTCCTAGGGTTAGAAAGTGATTTCCAAGTGTCTCCTACGGTCCCCCACGGTTTCAGCTGCGCATCCCCCAGCTTATCTTTCAATTTGGGCATCCAAAACCCTAAAAAGCACGAACCTCGCAGACCCGCAGCACGGCCATGTCCCAAGACACGGCCTAGCCGTGCTTCGGGGTTGGAATTTGGAGAACTGCAGTATTGTCTACACAAAACACGGCCTGGCCGTGTTGCAGGCCACCAAGCACGGTCAGGCCGTGCTTCAGGCTGTAGTGCTCCTTTCTTCATGATTTTTGACGTGCAGCCTCATTGCTTCCTCCTCAGCATATTCCAGGTCTTTTAGGGTCTTTCCATGATGCTTTTCCTTGCTTCTTGGCTTCTTTTGCTCTCCTGAAATCAAAAAATGAACTACAGCAGTACCTAGAACAAAGTATAGCCAAAAGCATAAAAATACCCACAAGTTACTATTAATTAGGGGACAAAATATGACCTATAAGCACTCAAAATTCCCCTTTATCAGCCGGCAAATTGATTTTCCTCTCTAACAAAGAATTTGATCAAGCTTCTTTATACGTGCTACAAAATAGTGAAAAAGTTTGGCCGTTCATAGAGTATGTACACTATAGCTTACTCACAATTAAATTATTGGTAAACCAAACTCTAATACATGGAATGACACAATTTGTAGGGAGCACAAAAGGGATCTCCAAACACAAGCATCAAATGTTGATTCAAGGCACATTAAAGAATTTCCTCAATGGTTTAATCGTCTAATAAGTAATTTTTAAGTAGGTTAACTAATGCATTATATTATATGTTATGTCATAACCTTTCGATGTTACTTTTTAATAGGTTACGAAGCCTGGTTCACATTGGTGAGGAGATGATGAGCTACGTAGCTTAGCCATTGGTCCTCAAAAAGTAGTATATAGCTATACTACAATTTTGGTGAATGGGTTAGGTTTTATACAAGAGATTGTGAATCTCAAAGAAAAACCCAAAATAGTGGAGTTCTTGTGAGGGGGGATGATTTTGATCTTGAGAAGGAATATTATGGAATCCTCAAGGATATTTATGAGCTTTCTTATGTAGGGGAAAGGAAAGTACATCTCTTTAAATGTCATTGGTGGGATGTTGCTCATTTAGGAAGAGGATATAAAGTTGACAGATATGGATATACAAGTGTGAATTCTCGTTTTTCATTGAATACAAACGAGCCATTTGTTATGGCATCTCAAGCAGAACAAGTTTTCTATTTGAATGATATTGTTGAGCGAGATTGGCTTGTTGTTGTGAAAACAAACCCCCGTGACCTTTTCTACATGCCTTTTGAAGATGATGTAAGAGAATCATTATCTGTAGAAGATGCTTACCAACAAGATGAGGTTGAACATAATGAGTTCATTTACAATGACAATCAGAATGACGTTGCAGTGGTATTATTGAGGGATGATATTTAACCTCAAAGTGTTAATCACCAGATTAAGGGAGGAAGTGTTAGGGAGGTTGACTTCATCAATGACAATGAAGAAGGAGAGACCACAGACGAAGAAAGTGATGATGAAGAAGTCTTTTTATCTGAAGACTCTATATGAAATGCTGTGGAATGTAATGGGTATATATAATGTACAATATCCTTGTTAAAAATACTAGTTTAATTTAGTGTAAATAATTATATCTATAATATACATATTATTGGTAAATTTACTTGATATGAAATGTTATAGAATGTAATAGGTATATACTTTGTCATCCCATATTTTGTTTTATATTGGATTTTTTTATTTTTTGTCTGAAGTGTTGATCACTGACATTATCTGTCTATTTCTAGTAGGTTGATTTTTAAAGATGGTAGGAAGAGGAAGAGGTGGACACAATGGTCGCGGATACAGAGATGTCAGACATGGTGGTTCTAATGAAGAAACCCCATTGCCATGTATACAGCCCCGTCAGGGAGAGACTGAGGCACAACTCACCCCACCAACCTCTCGGTGTCCAATTAGCAGTTCAGGTATGTAAATAAAATAGTTTACAAAATCAGTTAAGATTTCTTATTTTGTGCCTAATGCCTTAATTTATTATGCCTAATGAAGGAACCCCACTACCGTGTATACAGTTCGGTCTGGGAGAGACCGAGGCACAACTCACCCTACCAACCTCTCGGCATCCAATTAGCAGTTCAGGTATGTAAATAAAATAGTTTACAAAATCAGTTAAGATTTCTTATTTTGTGCCTAATACCCTAGTTCATTGTGGTTCACAGCTTCTTACAGCATAAGCTAAAATGTCAGGGGATCATACAAATGTATCAGTGTAGACTCGAAGACAAAAAATGGACAAAAAATCTAAATTGTGATCCCTGACAATATCCTTTGAGCCGTGGGAGACGGATCAAGAGAACTTGTCAATTACATCGGACACATAACACGATCCACTTGCCCTTTGAAAGAGCGGGAATGGACCAAAATTTGGGAACAGTGTGGGGAACAGATCTTGTTGCAAGTAAAGGTAATAATTAGCATAATTGTTTGTCAAACTTATATCCAGTTCTTAAATTTAACAAATTTGAGCTTATTGTCGTAGGAAAAATTTGAGGTTGGTGCAAGTATAAAATGGCGATTTGATGCATTCATCAATGCCACCGCACAAAGATTGTACAAAAATTGGAGGAGTCGCTTGCACAAATTCTACTCCTAGTACAACACCAATGAGGAGAGACTAGCACATCCACCTCCCATAGTCGACGATGATGAATGGAGGCACTTGGTTAGTTTTTTTTGGCTTAGATGAATTGAAGGTATTATGTAATACCATATTTAAATAGTGATATATTATGAAATGTGCAACGAAATTGTTTGTCAAACTTATGAAATTATATGCAGGACAAAAGTTCAAAAAATGACAGAGCAGGGCTAAACAGTTAACAAAACATATGTGCGGTTCTCGATCGTTTGCAGAAGTTGAGGAATTAACGGTCAGACTTTAGAATAACTTATTCTTATATATAAATTTATATGCATGTTTTATTTATCATTATATGACAATTATGTTTTATTGTAGAGAAATCCTGAAACTAGAGAGAAGGGTCCAATTGACCAGATATGGGAGATATAGCATACTCGTAAGTCGAAAGAAGGGGAAGTTATATGGTCAAATGCAAAGTCCCAGACAGTTCATGTATACTTAAATTTTATTAAGTTTTACCTAATGTAATTTATATTTCTTGTTCTTATTCTAACTCCGCTTTGTTTTAAGCGTAGGCCCAACTGAAAGAGATTGTAACCAAGCAATCTCAGGAAGACACTCCTGGTATGACCAATGACGAAATGTTGACTCAGGTTCATGGTCAAAGGATGGGATATTTTCGTGGTAAAGGATACGGGGCTAGACCTCCCACTAAGAGAGTTGCTAATCAAATCACTCCCCAACACCTTGAAGAGCAAGAAAGGAAAATACGTGAAAAGGTTGCTACAGAATTACGTGAGGAGATGAAACTACGAAAAGAAAGGATGCAAGCACAATTTGAAGAAAAACTACAGTCACAAATAACCTCTTTAATCACATCCCTCAAACAGGTACTAATATGTATATAAATATTTGTCTGACTGTGTCTTTGGCACTTCTGACTGACCATCCTTAAAATAATTTGATCTTTTTTTTGGTGTTTTCTCCAGAGATGCATGATTGTAATTGAGTATATTTGGACAGCTTAGAAATCTAAAATGCAAGCCTAAGTGAATATATGAGATACACGCATTCAGAGCATCTATTCCCTTAAAGTGACTCAAACTTGCAAAAAATGTTGTTTCAAACTTGTTTGTGTGTGCAAATTCCTCAAAAAGAAAAGGAAAAGTTGTTTGAATGGTAATTTAGTTCTTGCAAATATGATTGCTTTTTTTTTTATCTGCATAAGATTATATCTTTTCTAGATGTAAGAATGATTTAATACTCTGTATTTTTGTAGGAAGAATCAGATAACCGTATCTTTTACTTGATCTTGTGATTGTATTTTGAAGAAAGAACCTGATAACCATATCTTCTTTATCTTGATCTTATGGCTGTATTTTGATGAAATAGCCGTATAACCATATTTTAATACTTTATATCAAGTATGCATTGAGACATATGCATATATGCAAAAACTGAGTACCAGAAATCAGGAAGAAACTTCTTAATGGGGTGTATACAAATAGCCTTCAACTTGCTGTTTTTTTCATCTTTTCTTTTTCATGGTAATTCAATTGCTCATGAATAATTTGGTTTCTGTAGTAACCAGTTACCACATTTTATATGGATTTTATTGCTTTCTGTCGATGGTAATCTACTTGCTTATACATAGTAAGGTTGCTCAAGGATTGGTGGCAATTGATTTTAGATATTGTGGTTTGTAGTTTGAAGGCTTGGAGGGTTTCATTGTATTGAATTTTTCAATCTACCAGTTATCAAAATAAAGCTGAACCAGGTTTTGGAATATTCGGAAATTATAGCTTACAAGATTTGAATTTTTTCGCTTTTAATAGTTGATTTCTGTCTTGGCCTAACAGGTGTTATAATCTTGTATTTTTACATGCTTTTACCGTTTGTCCATGTTAATGTGACTGATAAGTGATAGGCATGTTGTAACTTTTAAATTTGTTTGGTTTTTGGATGTCTTGATTATTGCATATTAAAGTATAGTTACAGGTTGCTGGCCACTTGCTCTTGAGCTTGTTGTCTAGTTAGCTTTGATGTTCAAAATTCAAAGAAAACCTATCTCTTGAAATAGCTGTTGGCATTGAGGAAATGGGTGTCTTCCTTTTACAAACTTAGTGTTAACAAGATATGACATTGTTTTGATTGCTGTAAGTTTTTATGGATTGTCATCTGTTCTGACTTATGAAGAGAATTGGTCATTGTTTTATTATGAGAAGTGGTTGCAATTGAATTGTCATTTTGATGTCACAATATATGCTTTGTACTAATTTACTCCCACACTAGAAGAATTCAAATATGTTCCATGGCTTGCCTTGTACTGATTTGGTCTTGTCACCTTTTGACTTAGTGTTAACAAGATATGACATTGTTTTGATTGCTGTAAGTTTTTATGGATTGTCATCTGATCTGACTTATGAAGAGAATTAGTCATTATTTTATTATGAGAAGTGGTTGACATGGTGTTAACAAGATATGACATTGTTTTGATTGCTGTAAGTTTTTATGGATTGTCATCTGTTCTGACTTATGAAGAGAATTTGTCATTATTTTATTATGAGAAGTGGTTGCAAATGAATTTTCATTTCGATGTCACAATATATGCTTTGTACTAATTTGCTCCCACACTGGAAGAATTCAAATATGTTCCATGGCTTGCCTTGTACTGATTTGGTCTTGTCACCTTTTGACGTGGTGTTAACAAGATATGACATTGTTTTGATTGCTTTAAGTTTTTATGGATTGTCATATGTTCTGACTTATGAAGAGAATTGGTCATTGTTTTATTATGAGAAGTGGTTGCAATTGAATTGTCATTTCGATGTCACAATATATGCTTTGTACTGATTTGCTCCCACACTAGAAGAATTCAAATATGTTCTATGGCTTGCCTTGTACTGATTTGGTCTTTGTCACCTTTTGACTTACTTTTAACAAGATATGACATTGTTTTGATTGTTGTAAGTTTTTATGGATTGTCATCTATTCTGACTTATGAAGAGAATTGGTCATTATTTTATAATGCGAAGTAACAGTAATTTGATTGTCCGTTTGAAGGCACAATAAGAATTGGTCATTGTTCCCACACTTGATTAGCTCCTTCCTTCTTCCCTCTTATTGTTCCTGATTGTTGTAGATTTATGTGAATTGTCATATGTTATGACTTATGAAGAGAATTGATAATTGTTTTATAATGAGAAGTGGCGGTAATTTGATTGTATTTTGAAGTCACATATATATGATTTTTACTTTTTCTTTTTCTGATTTTATTGTATTTTTGTAATGGTTTTATTTCCTCTAAAACATATGGTTAGGTTTCAGATAGTTAAAAGGTCGTCACTAAATCCATCGTAAATGACTTTTGAATTTTTTTTCATCCAAAGTTTCAGTGACGACCTTCCTCAGTCGCCACTGAAAAGTTACGAAATTTTTAAAAACATTTATCCAGGTTTCAGTGGCAACATTGTTAAGTCGCCACTGAAAGTTACATTCAGTGGCAACTTAGTCGGCACTGAATCATAATTTTCAGTGACAACTTTGAAGGGTCGTCACTGAAAACCTTGCATTCAGTGACGATTTTTCTAAGTCGCCACTGAAAGCTTCAGTGACGCATTTATCCGCGACCACCTGGTGATGACTAAAAGTCGTCACTGAATGTATTTAGTGACGACTTTTTCACCTTTAGTGACGACTAAAGTCGCCATTGAATGCCAGTTTTCTTGTAGTGTAATAATGAAATTTGAAGTCATTCTTTAAAATAAATTAATACTTAAAAGATTAAATATATGAAGTTAAATTTTTAAAAATAAAGCTGAATAAGAAGTCAAAATGACAGAGAAAAAAAAATAACTCTCAATAAAATAAATGTAAAAAAAAAAAAAGAAAAAAAATTCAAAACATAGCCTTTTGAAGGTAATTTTCATAGCTTCTGTATATTGAAATTTCTAATAATAAAACTTGAAGTCATTTTTAAAATAAATTAATATTTAAAAGATTAAATATATGAAGTTAAATTTTTTTAAAAAAATTGAACAAAAAGTCAAAATAACAGAGAACAAATTTTAACTGTCAATAAAATAAATGTAAAATAAAAAGAAAAAAGAAAAAATCGAAAACATAACCTTTCTTATGATGATTTCCATAAATTCTGTATATTGAAATTTTTAATAATGAAACTTGAAGTCATTTTTTAAAATAAATTAATATTTAAAAAATTAGATATATGAAGTTAACTTTTTAAAAAATAAAGCTAAATAAGAAGTTAAAATAACATAAAAAAAATTTAATCGTCAATAAAATAAAAAAAATAAAAAACACAACCTTTTGATGATGATTTTTATAACTTCTTTATATTAAAATCTTTAATAATAAAATTTGAAGTCATTTTTTAAAATAAATTAATATTTAAAAAATTAAATATATTAAATTAAATTTTAAAAGATAAAGCAAAATAAAAAGTAAAAATAACAGAAAAACAAATTAATTGTCAATAACATAAAAGTAAAATAATATCAAAATTCAAAATGCAATATTCTGCTGATCATTTTTGTCACGCCCCTATTTTAGGAAAGCGAATAACACTATTGTCCGATATATTTATCAATATTTATTTACAATCAACTTTATATTATGGTATATCAGGATAATATCATATGTTTACAAATTTCAACATAACTAATTATACGTGCCCAAAGTTTCTTGGAAAGCTCTCTAGAAACAAGTTGTGAATTGTGGTCCTCGATCAGAAATAATTGATATTGGCACTTCATGAAGCCTCACTATTTCATTCAAATATAATCTTGCATACTGAGTTACATTGTATGTGATTTTCACTGGAAGGAAATATGCTGACTTAGTCAACCTATCAATGATCACCTATATTGAATCAAACCCTTTTGGTATTCTTGGTAACCCTGTAACAAAATCCATAGTTATTCGTTCCCATTTCCATTCAGGTATCTCTATCTGCTGATGTAGTCCTGCAGGCCTTTGATGTTCCGCTTTCACCTGCTGACAAGTTAAACATCGAGACACATAATCCACTATGTCTTTCTTCATACCTTCCCTCCAATAAATTTATTTTAGATCCTTATACATTTTAGTTATTCCAAGATGAATCGTATACATGGATCTATAGGCTTCCTCTAAAATTTCTTTCTTAAGCTCTTCTTTATCAGGTATACATATCCGCTTGCCAAATCTCAGAATTCCTTCAGAGTCTACAATGAATTCAACTTCACCACCGTTCTTCACTTCTTCTATTTTCTTGCACAAATAGGCATCCTTTCTCTCTGCCTCTTTCACCTGCTCGATCAAAGATGATTGAAATTGCATATGAGCTAATAATACTCCAGGCTCCTTTACTTCCATCACTACCCCATCACTTTTCAGCTTATGCATCTATTTAACTAACGGCCTTCTTACCATTGTGATATGAGCTAAACTACTCATAGACTTCCTACTTAATGTATCAGCCACAACATTAGCCTTACTTGGATGGTATAGTATTGTGCAATTATAATATTTAAGTAATTTCATCCATCGTCTTTGTTTCAAGTTAAGATCTTTTTGTTGAAAAACATATTTGAAACTTTTATTATCTGTATAAATTTCACATGTCTCACCATACAAATAATGTCTCCAAATTTTAAGAGCAAAAAACTACTGTTGCCATTTCCAAATCATGAGTCGGATAGTTTTGCTCATCTGGTTTAAGCTGTCTAAATGCATATACAATGACTCGACCATTTTGCATCAACACACATCCCAATCCACTTCTTGATGCATCACAGTATACCATATATCCTCCAGTACCTGAAAGAATAGTCAATATTGACGCCATAGTCAAGCATTCTTTAAGTTTATGGAAACTTCTTTCACATTCTCTGACCAGTCAAACTTTATTCCTTTTCTTGTCAACCTTGTCAAAGGAGCAGCTATTTTTGAAAAATCCTTAACAAATCTACGATAATAGCCAGCTAAACCAAGGAAACTACGAATCTCTGTAACTGTTGTAGGGTGTGGCCATTTCTGCACCGCTTTTATCTTTTTAGGATCAAATTGAATACATTCCTTAGTAACCACATGCCCTAAGAAGGTAACACTACTAAACCAAAATTCACATTTTGAAAACTTAGGATATAGCTGGTATTCCCTCGGGGTTTATAATGCTATTTTTAAATGTTGCTCATGCTCTTATGAACTTCTTAAATATACCAATATATCATCTATGAATACAATGACGAATTGATCTAGGAAAGGTTTGAACACTCTATTCATTAAATCCATAAATGCAGCTGGGGCATTTGTTAAACCAAATGGCATTACTAGGAACTCGTAGTGCCCATACCGAGTTCTAAAAGCGGTTTTTGGAATATCCTCTTTCTTAATTCTCAGTTGATGATAACCATATCTCAAATTAATTTTTAAAAAACATTGGGCACCCTGTAACTGATCAAACAAATCATCTATTCTGGGTAAAGGATATTTGTTTCGTATAGTCATTTTGTTCAACCGCCTATAATCAATACATAGACGTAGGGATCCATATTTCTTTTTCACAAAGAGAATAGGAGCACCCCAAAGAGATGTACTGGGTCGAATAAAACCTTTATCTAGTAAATCTTGCAGTTGCTCCTTTAATTCCTTAAGTTCTACAGGTGCCATCCTATAAGGAGGTATGGATATTGGTTGTATTTCAGGGAGGAGGTCAATACCAAACTCAATCTCTCGGTCTGGTGGTAATCCTAGCAATTCCTCAAGAAACACATCAGGGAATTATCTAACCACTGGAACCTGCTCTACATTGGTATACTTCATATCAACATCTTAGACTACTGCTAAATACCCCTGGCATCCTTTTTGTAATAGCTTATAAGCTGTAAAAGCTGAAATTAAATTATTAGATTCCTTACTACGATCTCCTTGTATCATAAAGGAAGATTCGCCAGGGACATTAAACTTAATCACCTTATGGTGACAGTCTAGAATGGCATGATATGATGACAACCAATATATTCCTAGAATCACATCAAAGTCTACCATATCTAGAACTATCACCTTCTATCGAAATCTCACATGATTTATACACATCATTTACTAATAGTAATTCTCCCATTGGAGTAGCAACCATGAAAGAACAATGTAAACTAACAAGATCTCTATCCAATTTTTTAGCAAAGCATGGTGATATATAAGAAAGAGTAAAACCAGGATCAAACAGGACATATGCTCTATAGGAACATACGGCTAATGTACCTGTTATGACTGCATTTGAAGCCTGATCATCCTGTAGTGTCAAAGCAAAAACTCGAGCTGGTTTTTGACCTCAACTTCTTGATCCTCTACCAGTACCACCACTACTTGCTTGAACTAAAGCTGCTCTATTTGGTCGTGTTGACACAGATGTAGGAGGTGAAGCTAGTTGTACCGATGCTTGACTAAAACTTCATAGTTGTGGGCAATTCCTCATCAAATGACCCATTTGTCCACACTTAAAACATGCACCAGTTTCTTTGCGACACTGTCCAGTATGAGGCCTACCACAAATAGGACATGGTGGAATTGATCTTGAATCTTGTTAGCTAACAAGTCTCATATCTCTTTGATTCATTCTTTGCTTGTTGATATTTACTGATGTCTGATTAGAGCTACCAATTCCTATTTGAGTGAAGTGCTGTGGATTTTGAAATCTTGATCCTCTGACATTAGGATTATAACTTGTTTGAGCATTACTATCTCGCTCTCTTTTTCTTCTCTTTAAACCTTCAATATCTGCTTGCTCTCGTGCTTTCATCATTCTAACGCAGTCCACAGCTGCTGAATAAGTTGAAAAATGATTCATCTGAGGGCCCACTGATTTAAACAATGGGTGTATCAATCCCAAAAAAAACCTCTTAATTCTATCTTTTTCAATAGGGACCAGATATGGTGCATATCTGGACAACCGAGTAAAACAGATATCATATTCAGAAACTGTCATGTTCGGTGTTTGTCTTAATTCTTGAAATTCTCTGACCCTCTTGTCTCTTTCACTCATTGGCAGAAAGCAATTCATAAATGCTTCCTTAAATTCTTTCTACTCCATTGGTGGTAAAATAACTGCCCTTCCCTGTACATGTGTGTCAAACCAAACTTGAGCCACATCATATAGTTGAAAAGACATTAACTCTATAGATCTTCTATTAGAGCACCCCAAAGCTCTGAAGACACGTTCCACAGCATCAATAAATATCTGTGGATCTTCCTGAACATCTGACTCAGAAAAAAATTGGAGGTTTCAACTTAAGGAATTGTGGTAATGACACCTCAATCTCTGTAAACTTTTCCTCTTGTTCAGCTGTTCTTCCCAGTTCTTGCACTTTAGGAGCATTTTTTGGTGGTTGGCCTTCCCTTCTGCCTTGTTCCACTATAAACCCAGCCAATGTCTCTAAACTCCTATGTATACCAGCCATCATATCAGCGGTTCTATCATGTGGCTCCTGAGGGGGTTCTACTCTTTCTTCAGGAACTTTATTAGATACATAGACATGTTCATCTTGTCTTGGGGTTCTCAAACCCCATGCATGCCCTTTACCTCTACCTTTTCCTTTAGATCGACCTCTACCACGACCTCTTTGTACTGAAATTATAGATTATGCAGACTCTTTAGTAGAGGGTGCACGATCTATAGCTTCTTCTCTAGTGACCGCTCTAATTCTTAGCGGCATCATTTACTATACAGAATAAAACACCTCTTTAAGATACTATAATATGTATTCAAACCTTACACTAGGAATTTAAGCACACTTGGAATAAGAAGGAAGTGAATATCCTATAGAATCCCTCAGCAGCACCTGAAGTATAAATATGTTCGGCTCATATCAATACTAAAGGTCCTACTAAAGAATCTTTTGCTCTGATAGCCATAGGGAAACCTAATGCTCTGATATCAACTTACCATGCCCCTACTTTAGGAACGCGAATAACACTACTGTCCGATATCTTTATCAATATTTATTTACAATCAACTTCATATTATGGCATATCAGGATAATATCATACATTTACAAATTTTAACATAACTAATTATACATGCCAGGTCTACATTTATCAGTTTTACAGCGGAAACAAAGATCCTGCCTGTGACATTCAGAGCAACTCTAGAGTACATTTATATTACAATTTAAACACTGAGAGCCCAGAAACAATTTAGGCTCACCATGGAAGTACGACACCTAATCGATCAAGAAGCCGCAGGACCAAACTCTGGGTCTTTATCTAAAAAATATGTCAACCACGTGTAGTGAGTTTTATAACTCAGTGAGCAGATAATACCTCCTATGATATCTTAGATCAACATATGAATGTACTCTTTATTTTAAAACTTTTCACATTGAAAATCACAATTGGAAGTACATTCATATGGGACCCGCATTTCAAATAAACTCTGTTCAAATTCATATGCATATTCAGTTCATAAGTAATGATGTAAGAACGGTAATAAAATCATGTTATGCATCAGCAAAAATCTTATGAAAATATTTGGAGGATCCCATATCAGAACCACCATATCAGAGTTTAACCCCTTCCATACTTTGGTGGTATAGGATTTGCCTAAACTCAGCATCCCGCTGAGATTTGCCTTACTACCATTCAAGAGGACATGCGAAGGGACTATATGGGTATTTCCCGAACACACAGTAAGGAAAGGCAAATCACATATCATATAACTGGCATCTCTCCTATATAGGAGGCATTCCGCTCTCCATCACATATCATCTCCCGTGTGTTGGTTCTCACACGAGTCTAGCACCACCCCCTGCTAGCTGAGGTAATCAAGGTGCGCACCAGGGCTAACATCACCTGCTATTAACAGACAGTGTTTCCAATAGGATTCCTCCACAGAAAATATCATATGCACATATGCCATATAATCCAGTATAAAATTCTCAATATAATACAAATTTTCAGTCTTAGTATATTCCTCTGTCAAAACTTTCCAATCAAGGGAATCACGTATACATGCCCATAGCAGAGGCAAATACATCACTGTATAAATCAATATCATGTGCATAACATATTTCATTGGCCATATAATAAAAAATATATGTAAAAATCACATGTTCAATGTATTTCAAAATTTCATTTCAAAATTCATACTCTTCTTGAACTAGACATAATATTGCAACTGTATCTGATATTCTAAACCATTTCAAGACCATATCAACGTATAAATATCTTGTAAACATACTCATTTATCAATTTAAAGTTCAAGAAGAGTAAAGGCAAGTCATAGGAAGAATCATCTACTCACAAGTAAGAGCCCCAGATTGGATAGCCCTAAAATGTATTTTCCAATCTCAATTTGATCAAATAAATCTCGAAAACGTATTCGGAGGGTCTAAAAATCAAGAAAGCAACTTCGGGAACTTGGTCACTATTCACTGCCAAAAAATACTATTCATCTATCGAAAATCACTATTCACGACGAATAAAAAGTTGTTAGATGGTCGAAAATATTCATATCCTAAGGTTTCTCTAGCTCCTGAATCTATCTACGGTGTCAAAATTTCAATTAGAGGTATCTAAATAAGAGTTTCAGAATTGACCTTTTTATGAGATTTTCTACTTCAGATCTATAGCAATTCAATGACTGATTTGAAAAATTGATCGGTCAAAACCATAGTATTTTTCATCCTGAATCCAATAATACCTTCAGTGTTGAGATCAAAAGCCAATAGGCACTCCAGATCTAAAGAGAAAATTGAAGGTTACTATTCACTCACTATTCATAATTTTCATTTTTCAGAATTCTGGTTGCTTCTCCTCTCCGTTGTCTCCCCCCTTCCTCTTTTTTATTTTCTTTTTTTTAATAATAATAATAATTATTTAATAATTGAATAATAAGATTTTCTTTTATATAAATTCATATAAATTCCGTTTTTTATCCTAAAATATCCCAAAAATTTCTAAAAATTTACATTCTCATAAACTTTTAGTTAAACTCTGAAATCATGATTATTCTTGATAAAAATCATAATAAAATAAATCTTAAAATAAATATCTTTATACATATTAAAAGAAAAAATATTTTTAAAAATATAACAAAAATTTATTAGAGGCCGGTATAATTATTTTAAGCAAAAAAATAATTATTTTAATTAAAAGTCTACTTACTTTTAGCATGACATAATCATTTTTAAACAAATAAAAATATATATTTTTATAGCAAAATACTATCATTTAAAAATAAAAATTACGCTTCTAATCGTAAATTCTCATATTTTCTTTGTACTTCTTTAACCTATATAGTAAATATACATATTTTTTATGGTTCTTATTCCCATTTTCGAAATTCTCTCTTTTATTCTAAATTTTATTTAATTGAAATTTTTGTTAAATTTTACGATTATTACAATTTTTATAATTTTATATATTAAAATTTTTAATAATAAATTTTGAAATTATTTTTAAAAATAAATTAATTCTTAAAAAATTAAATTTAAAAAATAAAACTTAATAACAAATTAAAATAACAGAGAAATTTTTTTATTGTCAATAAAATAAATATAAAATATTAAAAGAAAAATTCAAAACGCACCAAAAGGCTACGTTTTGGAAGACAGCAGTGCCTAATGTGCAGCATAGCAGACCCCAAGCTGAAGAACCCGTGAAAACAGGGGTCTACAATTTCTCAATCCCGCGTAGAAACCCCTGAAAATTTTGCTCCTGCGAACGATAACCCCTCCCCAAAAATCACCACGAGTTTCCTCTGCAACGAAACACCATGGGTACAGCGAGTTAGTAACTGCCTGTTGAGGTTCGCTATCAAAGCACCTTTGGAGGAGAAAGCTTTCGCCGTCAGCCTACCTACAAATTACTCTATCGTGAGCCTTCCTCGGGTGCTGGTATGTGAAGCATTTTTAGGGATTTAAAATTTGATTCTCTCAAAATAACATTCTCTAGTTGTGAATGAATAATATATATGAATTTATAGATACATAGCAAACTAGTGGAACTTTTTGTAACTAGAACACATTTAGAAATGAAAGAAAAATTAATGACAGAGAAAGAGAAGGAATGAACCAAAACGGTTTGCAGGAGCTTATGTAGAGAAGTCCAAGTATTAGGCTTCCAGCTACCATGTTTGTGATTTTTACCTTGTATTTCAATAGCTTAGAAGTCTTAAAATAGAAATACTAACTAGACTTGGCCCTTCAGAAAGCTCACAGAGATGCTTAAATACCAAAGCAACCACTTTGTCATAGGTAGATTTGACTGCAACTAGTTTATGTAATTAATGGCCAGCCATTAGGATAAAAATGAGTGCAATGTGGTTAGGGCACAACACCCCCTTGGCATGATTGGGTCAAACCCATGAATGTATATTGAAGTTTATAGTTTTACAAAGTATCTTGGTGATCCAAAGAGAGAAGTTTCTACTTTTTCCTAGAAATGAACAATCAAAAAACCTATGTATTCTAACAACTGAATACAGTTTCTATCATTTGAAAGTGATGTTCATATAATTCATTAGAAATTATTGCAGTTTTTCGCCATCCATTAAGATAAAAATGATTGCAGTTTTTGGGGATCTGAATGCAGTATCTTGGTCAATGCAGCAACATTAAAAGGTCATTAGAAAGTGATATTTATAATTCATGTTTCTTGGCTCTGAATATATATTGATTTGAATATAGAATCCCACTGCTTTTTGAGTAAGGTGTCAATGTTGTCACCAGGACTGCTAGTTATGTTCTGAATATATCTTGATCACTGCTAGTTATGTTCTTTGCTGGTATAGAGTTGTCTATCAAGTATTCTTGTCTTATTAATTAATCTATATTTAGTATACTAAAGCTTTTCTTTATTTTATTTTTTGGGGGAATAATTAAAGGTTCTATAATATAACATAATATGGTCCTGATTCTGATTTCTTGAACAAGAAAGTGACAATAATGGATCAGCCTTAATTCCTTCCAGACAATAAACACATAGGAAAGGGTTGATGTATACTTTTTAATATATGCTCCTGTAAAAGATATTCTTTCACCAATAAAAGTTGATGTATAGTAGTTTATTATTTCCTTATCACAACCCTGAAAGCAAGAGGTTGTGATAAGGATCAACCTCTTGCACTTAGTTAAAAGCTTTTTCGAGCCCTGGAAAGTGCCTCGGCCAATACTTGTTCCCAAGCCCCAGAAATCTGCACTTTATGCTTTTGACCATCCATATAGGTAAATGCTTCCTGTTGGACTGTGCCTATTAAAAGAAAAACTAGAACATAGATGAGATTTTTTGTTTCAGCAATTAATCATCATAATAAATTGAAAAGATTCAATAGCCACAAATTCCCTCCAAGAACAAAAAAGAAAAATAAAAAATGAAAGAATAACAATTGTTTTCTAAATAAATGGAAAAAATAGTAATGAATCATTGGATAAATTCTAGTGACAACAATAACAACAACAATTAAATCTTTTTTACATTAGGTGGAGTCGGCTACATAGATCAAACGATGCTACAGTAGCCTATTATAAATGAAATCAATAGATAAATTATTAACTATTAAATTCTTTTTAATAGTTTCACCTATTGATGATGTGGCCCATTAAGTGCTTACGTGGCACGTTAAATGCCAATTAATCGTACCACATAAGCGCTGACTCAGCCTACAAAAATAATAAATACACAATTTAATCTCTAAATTTATTAGATCTCGACAATTTAGTTCTTAAATTAAGTTATTATACAATTTAATTCTCGATTTTACTAAAAATCAAACAACTTATTCCTTTTATTATTTTCACAATAACTACTTATAATATAGCCCATTACATCAATGTTGACTTAGTTTAAAAAAACTTCAAAATGCTTCATTTTTCATTTTATTTTCTCGCTTCTCATATGAAAAATTCGATTTTCTATCTTCAACTTATAACGCCATGAAACACCATTTTACTATAAAATTATTCTAATAAGTTTTTTATGACTAAAAATAAAAAAATTATTATGAAATTTATGATATTAACAACTATGGGTAGTTAACTTGACACTTTACACATTTTGAGCTATAAGAAGAGGTCATGATTTAACGTTCTCAATTCCTTCTTGTTTAGTGTTATACTAGTTCTTATAATTTTTATTCTAATTCATATATTTTAATGTTGAAAAATTTATAATTGATATTTATTAGTTATCCCTCATGATCGTGTTTAAATGTTGTTATGTATTTTAATAAGATATTTTTTTCTTGTAGTTCTTTTGACTTATCATTTTTTTTTCATTTGGGGACAAGAAAAAATATGCTTTAACTTATGAAAAATATTATCACTCTACTGCTAAATAATTAATATTATGATTTTTTTTATTGAATTGTAAATACATTTACGATGGTTTCCCTTTTATTTGAATTCTTCTACAGTTTTTATTGTCCCGCAAAATGAATGCAATAATTAGTTCAACAACTTGAAGTAAACAACATTGTATGAAATTAAGGGAATAATTTTATTTTAAAATTTTATGAATAAGTTAATACTAATATAGTATAATTAGTTAGCATTTAATGTACCACGTAAACAATTAAGATAAAAATAACAAAAGGACTAAATTATTTGATATTTGATAAATTCAAAGATTAAATTGTGTAATGACATAAATTTAGGGATTAAATTGTTGGGATATAATAAATTAAAAGACTAAATTTTAGGGATCTAATAAATTCAATAATTAAATTGTGTATTTACTCTTTTTTAAAGTTGAGTCAACGCTGATGTGGCATAATTTAGATTAAATTGTAAGGATATAATAAATTAAATAATTAAATTGTTGGGATCTAATAAATTCAGAAACTAAATTGTGTATTTATTATTTTTGTAGGCTGACTCGGTACTGATGTGACATGATTAGTTGGCATTTAACGTGTCACATAAACACTTAATGGGCCATGTCAACAAGCAGTTAGTGTAGGGATAATGGAAGGATTAAATTGTCTAATGTTTAGTAAATTTAGGAACTAAACTGTGTAATAAGTTAAATTCAGATATTAAAATATAATGACTTAATAAATTCAAGGACTAAATTGTGTATTTACTCTTGATATTTATTAGTTAGCTCTCATGATCGTGTTTAAAAATTGTATATTTTAATAAGATACTTCTTTTCTTACATATCTTTTTTATTATCATTTTTTCCTTTGGGGATGGAGAAAAATGTGCTTTAATTTGTGAAAAATATTGTCACTCTGCTGCTAAATAGTTGATAGTATGAAGAAATATTTTATTAAATTGTAAATACATTTACGACGCTTTCCTTTTATTTGAATGCTTCTACGGTTTCCATTGTCCCACAAAACGAATGCAATAGTTAGTTCAACATCTTAAAGCAAACAACATTATATGAAGTTAATGGAATAATTTTATTTCAAAATTTTATGGATAAGTCAATGCTAATGTGTTATGATTAGTTAGTATTTAACGTACCACGTAAACACTTAATATGTTATATTAATAAACAATTAAGATAAAAATAATAGAAGGACTAAATTATTAAATATTTGATAAATTCAAAAAATAAATTGTGTAATGACATGAATTTAGGAATTAAATTGTAGGGATATAATAAATTAAAAGACTAAATTGTAAGGACATAATAAATTTAATGACTAAATTGTGTATTTTTTTTAAAGCTGAGTTAGCGTTGATGTGACATGATTTGAACTAAATTGTAGAGATATAATAAATTAAAGGGTTAAATTGTAAAGATCTAATAAATTCAAGGACTAAATTGTATATTTATTCTTTTTTAAAACTGAGTCAGTGTTGATGTGACATGATTAGTTAGTATTTAACGTGCCACATAAGCACTTAACGGGTTATGTTAGCAAAAAATTAGTGTAGGGATAACAGAAGGATTAAATTGTCTGACGTTTGATAAATTCGGGGACTAAACTGTACAATAACTTAAATTTAGGGATTAAAGCATAATGATCTAGTAAATTTAAGGACTAAATTGTATATTTACTATATATATATATATATATATATATATATATATATATATATATATATATATAAATGTGTGTGTATCTATATGTATATGAAGTGTGTGTGTGTGTGTATATACATATACATACATATATAATCATGTGTGTGTGTGTGTGTGTGTATATATATATATATATATATATAAATGTGTGTATATCTATATATATATGAAGTGTGTGTGTGTGTGTGTATACATATTCATACATATATAATCATATATGTGTATATATATATAAACATATACAGACACACACACACACTTATATATATATATACATATATAAGTGTGTGTGTGTATATACTGACACACACACATATATGATTATGTATGTATGTATATGTATATACATGTATATATAAGGGTGTGTGTGTGTGTATATGTATATCCATACACATATAATCATATATATGTATGTGTATGTATAGACACACACACACTTACATATATATATATATATATATATATATATATATATATATATATATATATATATATATATATATATACACACACACACACACACATGTACAAACACTTATATGGTAGTTATATACATACATATACACACACACACATGTACAAACACTTATATGGTAGTTATATACATATTCATATAACTACCATATAAGTGTTTGCACGTGTGTGTGTGTGTGTGTATATATATATATACACACACACACATACATGTGTATGTGTGTGTATATATTGATGAACATTTAAGACAATAAAATAACTATTGGTTTCTATGATAGTAGAAGGAAATATATTTATTTATATGATTCATTACTATTTTATTTTTAAGAATGCTACTTGTTACTTAAATGTTGCTATTTATTGAGGAAAGCTCTAATTGTTAATTAGTTTTGTTTGTTTATGCGTTGTTGGGAGAGTAACAATTTATGAAGAAACTCTGTCCAATTTTTATTAAATATCATTTTTCTTGTTTGTTAAATGAAGAAATAATAAAGGAATCCAAGATCTTCATATGTCCTAAAGCCATCTTTAGACACGATATATGAAGTATTATGTTTCCCTTAGTGCCTTAAGGCCTTTGTAACAAGTTCTCATCCTCAATATTTTAATTTGATTTCTTTTATAGCAAGTTCTCTTGTTCAAAATTCTTTTCCAATTACTCACTTTGACTCAAATCTGTTGGAAGTATAATGGATAAGAATTGGTTGAAGATTATGAATAGAGTAGATCCAATATACATAAAAGGGATAGATGGTTTTCTTAAATGGACATATATAGTCAACCAAGGTCGGGCTCCAGAATTAAGTGCCTATGGAAAAAAATGCAAAAAAGATAGTGTTTAAAGTTAGACACGAAGTACGATTTGATTAGTTGAAAAATAATTTTTGACAATCTTATGAGATTTGGGATCTTCATAGAGAAGTGGTAGGGACAAATTCATATCCTTTACATAAAGGAAATGATGAGTTAAAAGACAATGGTGAGGAGGATGACATAAATGTGATGATACACGATACATGTGGAGTTGTGAACATAGAGAATATGAATACTAATGTAGAAAGCAGTGAAGATCTTAATTTTCATGCAAAGAAGTTTTATTAATTACTGAAAGATGTCAAAACAAGTTTATACCCAAATTGTGATAATATGTCAAAGTTATCGTTCATTAATTTGAAGTGCCTCAATCATTGGAGCGATAAGTCTATGGACATATTTTTGAACTTATTCAAAAAAGTACTTCTACAAAGGGCAAGTACCTAATTCCTACTATGAAATTAAAAAGGTTGTTCAAGACCTTGAGTTAGACTACACAAAAATATATGTATGTAAAAATGATTGCATTCTATATAAAAAAGAATATGTCAATGCACAATCATGCCGTTGGTGCAAGTTGTCTAGATAGAAATCAAATGGGATGAAAAGAAAAAAAGAAGCATATAAAGTGTTGCGATATTTTTCGATAAAATTTAGGTTGCAAAGACTATTCATGGCAAGACACACTGCTAAAGATATGAGGTGGCATAAGGAGAAACATGTTGATGATAGTATGTTAAGGCACCTGGCTGACTCCATTGTTTAGAAGTCCTTCGATGAGCAGCATCCTAATTTCTTAGTTGATTCTAGAAATGTTAGGATGGGTTTAGCAAGCGACAGCTTCCAACCATATGGGAACATGACTTCCAATAATAGTATCTAGCCAATTGTCCTTGTACTATATAAATTGCCTCTTTGGAAATGTATGAAACAACCATATTTTATGATGAAACTTATTATTTCAGGCCCTAAGTATTCGGGTGATGATATAAATGTTTATTTATAATCAATGATTGAGTAGTTAAAAGAATTGTGGGACGTAGGGGCAAAGACATATAATGATCATTCACAATCAAACTTTAGTATGTAGGCTGCTATCATGTGGACAATAAATGATTTTTTCGCATATAAAAATCTTTTAGGCTGGTCAAATAAAGGGAAGTTAGCATGTTTTTGTTGCCACAAACATACCTATTCTATACCTTTAAGAAGTAAATTATGTTATATGGGCCACTGTCACATCTTCCCAACCAATCATCCATGGTGTCGGAATAGAAGGGTATTTGATGGTAAAGTAAAAAATAATATTGTATCTACATATTTAACTGGTGAGGAAGTGTTTGAACAATTAGAATACTTACCAAATGTGGCATTTAGAAAGAGTCAAAAGCAAATACTTGACTAATATTGTGTTGCTTATAATTGGAAGAAGAAAAATATTTTCTTCTAACTACCTTATTGAAATTCACTTTTACTACGACATAATCTTGATGTTATGCGTATTGAAAGAAACATTTCAGACAACATTGTGTCCACAATTACAGATATTGTCAGAAAGACAAAGGATATAGTGAAGAGTCGGTATGATTTGGTTGACTTGGAAATTAGGTTAGATTTGCACCCCATTAATGATAGAAATAATATTTTGTTATCGACAGCATATTATATGCTATCACCACAAGTTAAAAATTTATAACTTTCTGGTTCAGTTAAAGGTTCTTGATGCATTATCATCAAATATTTCAAAGTGTGTCAGTGTGATAGAAAGAAAGATATTTGGTCTGAAATGTCATGACCATTACATATTATTGCAAGAATTATTTCCAGTAGCAATTCATGGGTTGTTGCCTAAGGAAGTGAGTGATCCTATAATAGAGTTGGCACAAATTTTCAAGATTCTGTGTTAAAAGTGTTTAACTATAGAAGATTTGGATTCCATTGAAAAACATTTTTCCATCACCCTATGCAAAATGGAGACTATATTCCTTCCGACATTCTTTGATGTTATGATTCACTTACCAATCCACTTGGAAAGAGAGGTAAAGGTTGTTGTGCTTGTTTAATACCGATGAATGTATCTAATTGCGAGGTAAAATTATCCATGGTGATACTTAATTTATCGAATTTCATTTGTTAGTAAAAATGACACATTAATTTCAACTTGTATTTGTAGGTATCTACGTACACTAAAATCATGTGTCTGCGATAAAGCCCATCTTGAAGGATTTATAGCTGAAGTCTATTTAGCATATGAAAGTCTCACATTTTGCTTAAAATATTTGAGCAATGTCCCGACCAGACTTAATAGGGTTCCAAAGAATGAAGGAAACATACTTGGTCGTGGGATGTCATGTTTTGATAAAAGTGGGCAACAAAAAAGTGTTGCCAAATTGTTTGTTCTATTTAATAAAGAGTTTAATCAAACAGTTGAGTTCCCTCAATGGTTTAATCGCCAAGTAAGTGTCCACCAGTTATGACTACAACAAATTATGTTATAAGTTATGTCATAACTTATTGATGGTGTTAACTTCTGATAGGTTATGAAGTTAGAGTCACAATGACAAGGAAATGATGAGCTAATTAACTTAGCCCTTGGTCCTGAAATAATGGTACATAGATATTCAATGATTCTGGTCAATGGATATAGATTTCATACAAAATATCATGAATCTCAAAGAAAGACTTAGAATAGCGGAGTTCTTATAAAGGGAGATGACTTAGTTGCTAAAAAGAAATACTATGGTGTTATCGAGGATATTTATGAGTTATGTTACATGGGGAATAAGAAAATACACTTATTTAAGTGTCATTGGTGGGATGTGGCTTATTTGGGAAGATGATATAAAATTAACATATATGGATACACAAGCATCAATACGCGTTGTTCATTAAATACGAATGAGCCATTTGTCTTGACATCTCAAGCAGAACAAGTATTCTACTTAGATGACATCATTAATCAAGATTGTCTTCTTGTTGTCAAAACACATCCTCATGACCTTTTCAACATGCCATACGATGATGGTGAGGGTAAATTGTTGTTTGTTAAAGATGCCTACCAACAAAAGGAGGTTGAATATACTTTATTCTTTAACAGTGAGGTTGAAAACGACATTGATGTTGTGATGTGTAAGGATGACATTCAACCTCAACGTGTTAACCATCAGAGTAAAGAAAGAAGTGTTAAGGAAGTTGATTTTATCAATGACGACAAAGAAAACGAGACTATGAATGAAGAAAGTGAAGAAAGGGAATTTTTATCTAATGATTCTATGTGAAATGCTATAGTGTAACAAGGCAAGACTAGCAAATACACCAGCCGAGCTCAATGATGATGATTGGAGACACTTGGTGAAGTATTTTGGCTCAAGTAATTTCAAGGTATTCCTTAATAACATGTTTAAATAAAAAATTTCATAGAAATTGTATAACATAACTAATGATGAAGTCAACTATAGGGTCAAAGTTTAACAAATGCACATAATAGAACAAAGCAAACAACGAAACATGCATATGGTTCTCGATCATTTGTTGAAGTTGAAGAATTAATGGTGAAATTTTACAAGTAACCACTATTATATATAAACTTGTGTGCATGGTTTCCTCAAAGTTAAAACGTTTTATTGTAGAGAAATCTTAAAACGGGAGAGAAAGCATCGATTGATTGGATTTGGGAGCTATAGCATAGCTGTAAGGGTAAATATAGAAAGGTTATATGGTCTTAATACAAAATCTCAATAAATTTATGTATACTTTAATTTTATTATCTTTTACAAATTAAGATTTATATTCTTGTTTTTACTCTACATCTCACTCTAAATTTTTGTTTAATAAATTCCTAGGGCCAACTGCAAGAAATTGTGGCCAAGCAATCTAAAAAAGACAATCCTTGTTTGAGCAACAATAAGATCTTAACCCAAGTTTTAAGTCAAAGGACGGAGTATTTTCACAGCAAAGAATATGGAGTTAGACCTTCCTCCAAGAGACCCATTGATCGAATGACTTCCCAGCATCTTCAAGAGCAAAAGAAGAAAATACGTGAAGAGGTTACTGAAGAATTACGTGAGGAGATGAGGTTACGAGAAGAAGCAATACGTGAGGAGGTAAGATTACGAGAAGAGAGAATAAAAGCAATGCTGCAACAGACTTTGCATGCTCAATTGCAACCACAATTAGAGGAAATACTAGTCGCAAATAGCTTCTCTAATTGTATCTATCCAACATGTATTTTCCTTGACCATACTGAGAATACACACACACACACACACACACATACATATATATATATATATATATATATATATGGATTTGGTGATTAAGCTTAAAATTTTGATCTTAGCATTGCTAGTAGATTATTTGCAAGTTACTATATATTTTGTTACACTATTAACATCTAAATCACAAACTGAAGTTGATTTGGAGATAGATATCATTTCTAGCTTTATAATGTTAAGTCTTTTGCTTTGAATGATTTTATTTTTGGAAACTAAATTTGATTTGGAGATTGATATCATTTCTAACGTTATAATGTTAGGTCTTTTGCTTTAGATGATTTTATTTTTGGAAAGTAAAGTTGATTTAGAGATTGATATCATTTCTAGCTTTATAATGTTAGTTCTTTTGATTTCGATGATTTTAATTTTGGTAATATTTTGCTTGCTAGTACAATTCAGATCTTTTAGCTATTTGTGTTTTCCTTTCCACGTGTTGCGAAATAGATCACACAATTCAAATCATGTGTATGTCATAAGTTCTAAAGTCTCTATCATAAAAAGTGAGTTTTTTTAAAGTCTATGTCATTAAATGATTTCATATTCATTGTTAAATTAAATTGCAAGGAAATATACCACTCTTGTTTTCTTCATCCATACTGGTGAAAGGATCCCATTTTCTATGACTGTGGCATTTTGTTTGGAATCTCTTGATGAGTTGCGCAATTGTGACCCATTGAATTGTTTCACTAGTTTAAACACTCTCACATACTACATGCATACGTGCCTATATATATCTATAACAAAATTTACACATAATAAAACCAAATAGGACTTGATGAATGTAAATTTTAATAAACATTATAGCATGAAAATTGGACTTTAATAAATTAATGTATTATATTAGTATGAAACGAAATGTTTGATATTATCTCAATTTTATATTATATAACTTTACTAAGTTTATGAATTAATTAGAATAACAATATGGTTCTGATCATGTTAATATATTGAAAAGATGTTGAGTGGACTTTGGGCAATGGCAAATCAAATGAATTCAACAATCTGGCTTTGATACCTTTCAATTTTTTTCCATCCTCTCTTGCCTCTAATTGATGATTTTATTGTTGGCCATAATTTGACAAACAACATATTATTTTTTAAAACCATACATTTGCATATTACTCTCTTACATCAAACTCATGGCTTCTTATATATTTTTAATGGTAACCTATATTTGCATTTATTCTATTTTTATGTCTAGAGAACATAGAATTATATTTAGGGGTGTTCATAACCCAACGTATCCGAATGAATCCATTTCAACCCGATAAAAAATAGTCAATTCGGGTAGATTAAATCGGATTAACGGGTTTAATCGGGTAAAATTTTAAAGAAAAAATTGGGTTTGTCAGTTCGAATCGAGTTTAGAGTATTTAAACCGATATAACCTGACCCGACTGAAGATATATATTAAATTAAAATTAAATCTACATAAACCCGGAACCTGCAGTTTAGTGGCAAGACTTTTATGCTCCTATTAAAAGGTCTGGGGTTCGAATTTGGCAGCAATAGCATTGAGTTGTTTTTCACTTTTTATGCTAAAAAATGCTTTTTACTTTTTATGCTAAAAAAAATTAAATAAAGTTTTTCCCCATCCACACATTACAAAAGCTGAAATTGTGACTCAGAAAATTGAAGACCCTCACTCATCTCATCTCTTTAATTCCTTTGCCTCTCATACTCTCTCTCTACCATATCTCATTCTCACGGTCTCACCTTTTTCTTTCTCAATGTTTCGAAAATATTTGAAAAACTTAGCAAGCAAATCTGTAAACTACATAGATGCAACCCTCGACATCTCTCTTCGTCTCTAGTCTCTCATTCTCTGTTCGCCTCTCTTCCCATTTTGCCGTCGTATCTTGTCGTTCGTTTCCTTCTAAGCTTCCACCAACTACGCTGTCGGCAACCATGGTGGAGTAGATTTGAAACAAAATTTGCACGGTAATTCTCCCTCCTTCTTCTTGAAAGTATTTTTCACTGTAATCATTGAGCATATTAATGCCTTCGCGTTGGTATTTTTTTGTTGGAATTACACAGAATGTAGCCCCTCCTCTTTTTTCCTTTCTTGTTCCTCATCTCATCATCCTTTTATTTATTTTTATTCTGTAATTTCTCTATTTTTCTTAGAATTTATAAATGTTGGTTGCTTAAAAATTGTGGAGTTCATTCCTTGAAATTCTTATGCAGTCATTTGTTGAATGACTTTTGCCTATTTCGGTTGATTGTACAACTCGATGAACTCAAAGGAATCGGGTAATTCGCGGAGACTTACTTCACCTGAATGAACCCAATATATTCGGTTTACTCATGTGGATGGTCAGTTTCGGATGAAGAGAAGACAACCCGAACAGTGTTCGGTCGGGTTGAGATTTTGCCTCAACCCAACCGAACCCGACCAGCTTACACCCCTAATTATATTTCAGTCATGTTCTTTTTTGAAGCATAAAGATGTGAGCTTTTAGTGTTTTGAGTAACTCAAAATTGTCTAACTAATAGCCTTTTATATGATTTTTAGTTATAAATCTGACTAAATTTTGGTTCTGTCATAAATTTAAAAAATATATATGTTAGCACAAGATTTTAAAAGGTTTGCCAATAGAGCTCAATCCTTATGGTAATGGATATTGAAAAAAAAGAGCACATTTTTTTACAAGTCAAAAATATAATTCCTGTTTATTTTGATTTCATTGAGATGTGTTTTTGTTTTAAAACTTTTTGTAAAGATGTGTTTTTGTTAACTACCTACATGGTGATGCAATTTGTTGGTATTTGGAGCGCATATGATTACAATCACATGCAATTGATATGTTTGGCTATAGAAAGTCCCTTATATGGTATTGTTTTGTTTGCATTCTTTTTCAAATTATATTAATTTGTTACACTGAATTAAACAATGACAACTTTCAATAATCTTTTCGAGTAGTGTCCCCTCAAGCGTTGCAGCTAATGTTACAAGTACTGTAACACCAACATCGCTAAAAGAAACACCGAATTGATTATTTTTGTCAATATTTAGTTGTGTATTCTTTTCTAATTGATTGACATGATGCTAGTGTATAGTGTTTGTTACATATATTATGCTAGTGTATAGTGTTTGTTACATATAAAGTTGTGCAAAGAAGGTTGAATATTATAATTATCGGTGTCATTTTTCACAATAAATTTCAAAAATAAGCTAAAATTAAATGGAAACCCTTTAGACTTTATCTGCAACATTTAAATTTTATTATGTTACAATTAAATTTGTCTTAGATTTTCCATTAATCTTATATGCATGTAATAATTTTTTATTTTGTCAATTCAATTACTGCAATCAACTGTAGTTGGATTATAAAAATCTGAAATATTTTAAATAATTCAATTATCGTTTTAATTTTTAAAATATTGATTGAAAAATACAGTTGATGTTATACAACTGGATTAGAAAATTCAGGGGAAAAATAACAAAATAACCAAATAGATAACCTTAATTAAAACTCTAGCAAGTCAATGCTTTGGTTAACATGATATGGGTGTTCATTGGCATTTGCTAGTTGCCGCACATTGTCCGTGCTCTCTGTTTTTTTTTTGGGAAAATATTTATATAATCAAAACCATGGGTGGGAAAGTCAATGTATTATAATTCATATGGATCGTACAAGCATGAAAGAGCATGCCAATTAGTTTATGTGAATTTGGACTCATTATCGGCAATATTCGGCATCGAATTGTTTATGTACACACTAACTGAGTTTGAATAATTTCGAAACTAATCTTCTCTTGTAATATCATTTGTATACAAATCTATGGAGTTCTTGCTAGATATGACTTGAATTTTTTTTTTTTTTTGGAATATTGCTTTTCTGTTTTGCAGACGGAACTGCAACATTGAGCAGCAAAAATGTGCTGCACTTCGGCACCAGCCAACGGCAAAGATGCACAGCAGCAGCTTTCAACAGTTGCGAAAAGAGGCCCCGAAAATTGCACCCATTTGCATTTTTTTTAATATTATTCCCACTTGCTTATTTTTCCAACTTGTATGGCATCTTTGCCTAAGGCAGAATGCATCATTCAGGTTGAGTAGCGAAAATCTGGAAGCTTAAGGCATTTGACTCTTGAGATCTAGTGATTTTTTGGAGTGCCATTTATTAATAATATATCGTTATATTTTTAGGTGTATTTAAAGTATTATTTTGTATAAATTAATATATCAGTAAAAAATATATTAAGATATATCTGAGTATATTTGATATGTAAATTAATTTATGAATATATCCAAAATATTTTTGTATTCTCCATTTATTTTTTTAGTAAAAATTTGTTGACCGTTTTATTCATAAATATAAACTATAAATTAAACCACCTTAATTTTGTGTTTATCTTTTTTTTTTTTTATCCTATTAATTGCCTGATCTTACTAAATTCCAATAGTTTTATCCTCATACTTTCAACTTACAACACCTTTTTGTTGAGAAATTATTCTTTTTAACTTTAATCTTTGTATTTAATTACAATATTTAAATTTATTATTTTTTGTCATTGATCTCTTAATTTATTTGACTCATTGCACTTTGCTCTCTAATGTCTAAATTAGACATTACCTTTATCCATAACTATATAAATTTACTAAAGTACCTTTCTATTTACTTGATATTTTATTTTGTCACTCTGTTTATAAGAAGGATAGTTTAATAATTTGGTATAACTACGGTTAAAGTTAATGTGTAATTTAAGTAATATAGAATAAAATATAATGAAACAGATAAATTAGATGGTCAATTGCAAAAGTTAATATATTAAAAAAAATTATAATTGAAGGTTAAAATCAAATTGGGTAAAATTAAAATATGTTATCACCTTGTTTCAAAATGCTTTTGTTAAGAATTGGGATATCTTTGATAATATTCTCATTACGGGTAAATGTATACACTATATCTGACAATGTAAAAAGTGCAAGTGATTTTATTCTGTGACAAAAATAGATCTCCATAAAGCATATGACTAGGTCTCGGCTTTTTTATATTAAATATTGAAAAAGAAGCGCAGTTTCTGAAATGCTGGCAGAAGATTATAATGGAATGTGTCGCCTAAGTACAATATAGAGACATTATAACTGGTTCTCGTACATATACAATTAAACTGCAACGTGGGGTAAGCCAAGGTGATCCACTCTCACCTTATATGTTCATAATTTGTGTAAATGTTCTTTCATGGTATCTAATGAAGGCAGACTACAATAAGGATGTCCCATGATTATGTATCTCCAGAAAAGCCCCTTCAATTAATCATTTGCTATTTGCTAATGATTTGTTAGTTGTCTTCAAAGCTAATTTCAACAATTGTGCTAACCTAAAGCAAATTCTAGAAGTTGTAGGACATTTTTCAAGTCTTATGAAGAATTATACCAAGTCAAAAGTATAGTTTAGCCTAGATACCCAAGGCTCTTTCAGGAGATGATGGCAGAAGCAGTACAATGTAGAATGGTTAGTTTTTTTTTTTTTGGACAGCATAGAATGGTTAGTTCAATTAGTTAAATATGATGCAAAAGTCATATGGGCTTGAATAGTTGGAATATCAAGGATGTTGCTGATATTATCTCTGATATTACAGCTACCTTGAATCAGAATTTGGTGTGTTCAATTTATGAACCTCAAATTGCAAACACTACACTGGATATTCCTATTTCTAGGCATGGTATTTTGGGTAAACTCATTTAGCAAAGAGAGCACTTTAATAGATATTCTACGAAAATGGTTATTCTACTTTGATGCAGCAAGGGTTGTCTACAATAATTCATGTACCGTTGGTTGACTAGAATTTTATTTGGAAGTCTACTTTGCCACCAAGCCTACAACTATGTACTGGAAAAATATGTCTCAATTATTTGCCATTCAGATACAATTTAATCAGGAGAGAATTGAATGTTGAAATAGAATGCTAGTTTGGATGTTCGAACAATGAAAACTTAGATCACCTATTCATCCAGTGTCTATTTTCAAGAGTAGTTTGGTTTGGTTTGGTTTGGATTGAACTACATAGATAGATAGTATTTTTCCCCCCAATTATTACAATAATCACTCCATAGTCTTATGCAGGGCCATAATTGCAGACTTAATCAGAGGAAGCAAGAGGTAATCAATTTGATCATAGTAATCTGTTGGTGTATTTATAATCACAAGAATTTAGTCCTCTTTGAGAATCATTATCTGTCAACACACTACAAGAAATTGGAGTTTCAGTGGCGACATTTCTGTGGCGACTATAAAAAGTCGCCACTAAAAAGTATTTTTAGTGGCGACCTTCATTAGTTATCACTGAAAGTGTATTTTTAGTGGCGACTATTCATAGTCGCCACTAAAAGGCAAACTTTTAGTGGCGACTTTCTACAGTCGCCACTAAAAGGTAAACTTTTAGTGGTTTTAGTGGCGACCTATAAAGGTCGCCACTAAAAGTAAAAAAATTATCTAGTTAAACTTTCAGTGGCGACCTAAGGTCGCCACTGAAAGTAGGAAAATCATTTTTTTATTTTTATTTTTTTTCTCTTTTCACATTTAACAAAACTAAATTTTAGTTAAAATATATAAAATCTTAGTTGTAAGATAAAAAAATATGTTAAATATTTACTAATAAAATAAATTCAAAATTATTCTTTGTGATCGTGCCTTTTTTGTTTTTGTTAGAAATTGACTTCGTAATTTTATTTACATTTGAAGTTTTGAACCATAATATAATTAATTATTTTAAATAATCAAATATAACGAAAGATATCAGAATTGATGTTGGTGACATGTGCAAAAAAAGTATTAAGTTTACTAATGTTATCTTAATATCCTTTTTGTTCCTATATATAACTGGATCATTTTATCTTTAGTGAATTTTGTCTAATTTGATCTTTTTATTGTTTAAAAGTGTAATTTTTATTAATTTCTTCATGCTAGATATTACCACATGATTTTTTTCAAAATCGGAAGTTGGAATCAATCAAAAACTTCTCTACAGTAATATGAAAAATAAACAAAATAATTATACTTATTTCGCCAATATTAATTGAAATTAAACTGTTGGTAGAAATTAATAGTGCAAATTCATTTTTTGACTAGAAAAATAAATTGAGCCCCTAACAGAATGAAAGGAGCATATCAAAACTTATTAGATAATTTTAATAAGTAAATATATATTAAAGAAGTGACTTTACAATAATTTATAATTAAGGTTCATGCACTTTACAAAATTAAAGAAGTACTTCAGTTGAAAGAAATAAACTATTAAGAAAATTTAGAAAAATAATTGTTCTACTTATTTAAATATAACTAATTATGCTTAAATTTATAATAAGTTCATAAAGATAATTCATATCGTGATTTTCTTAAAAATAAATAAATTGTAATAAAAAAATTACCACAAAAATAAAATGTTTAATTGATTTCAAATAATAATTTTTAAAATTTTAATATAATATTAATAATATAAATATATAAAATTATATTAAAATTAATTCAAATTAATGTCTTAATTGAATGTATAAAATTTCAACAGTATTTAATAACAATATTTCTTTTGCATCTATTTTTTTATTTTCTTAATTCTTTCAAAACATCGATCTATCTTTAAGTATTTATCTGTCTCCATGTGACTATTATTCTATCTCTATTTTTAAGTATTTCTCTTAAGTACTTTATTTTCTTTTTGTCTCGCAACTTCTTTTTTATCGTTTTTTAATTTCTTCTTTAAAATAAATACAATAAAATATCGTGAGTATTCATGAAAGGAGAGAGTAAGAAAATAACAAATTAAAATGTGTTGACTTCTGAAAGAAAATTTAAGTGATGAATAAGAGATACTTGAATAATTTAGTGTTGAATATAATGTGATGCTACTTTCATTTATTTTCAAATTACCAATTTTTTTAATTTTTCAAATAATTTTTTTTATTTTGTATCGAAATAATTCGAAATAAAAATATTTCTATCGAAATATCTCATAATATAATAATTTTAATTGAAATGGTATAATTTCTTAATAAATACTCTATTTTATTTTGATAACTCTATTTTTTTTCGGTGACTTTAAAAGTGAAAATCTTTCGACTATTTTGATGGAAAAGAAAATAAATTTAATTTCTATCTAATATAAGATGGCTCACTCTTATTTTACTACGTTAATTATCGCTTCAGTTAAAATTTATTTTAGATGTATTTAGTTTTTTTTATGTATGTCTTCATTAGCTGTTGTATTTTACAAGAGATATATAATTTTATTTTTTATAGCAAAAAAATTTAAACCCACATTTATAAAATATTCAAACTATTTATGACTTGATCATACAAGATATTTTCGCTTTCATTTTGAGACACCATTTAGAGATTACCTACACAAATTTGTATACAATTATTTACAAATGTGAACCCAAACTAACAATTTTGGTTTATAGATTTATATATTCAATTAATTTTACTTTATCTATTTTTTTAAATTCACAATTTAAATAATTTTTAAATTAACTTTATTTTTTGTTTTTTAAATTCTTGCTTTTTATATTTCTTTCATTTAAAAATTCAAAAAAAAATTTGGAAAACTTTATCCTTCAAAATAAAGAGAAAGAGAAAAAATACTAATTTTTTTTATTAATAACATTATAATCTTAAAACAATGAAAATAAATTATCATACCCCCTACAAGACGTAAAACCACCAAAGAAGGACCAGGATTTTCAATCCCACGAAAGCAACAATGGCACCGAAAATATCTTTTAAAAAATAGCGCCCCTGAAAATTTCTTTCCCCCCCTCATTTTCCCTCTCCATTGTTTTCATTTTCATTTTCCCTCTCAGTCTCTCCCCTCCCATTTTGGCACCGAAAATCTCCTCTACCTTGGCAAAAATCTCCAGATCTTTCAGAGCTTTCCATCTCGGTCTTTCCTTTCAGCCTCTCACATTTTGGCACAGAAAGACTTCCACCCGTGTTCTTTCCCTTTGTTTGAAGCTCTCGCATCTGCTCTTGCTGTTGGTACTAGGATTCGGTCGTAGGGGACCTATGGTGAGAAATGAGATCACTGAGACTAAACCTGCAAGAATTTGGAACTGGGGTCCAAGGTGTATGTCCATTTTCAAGGCTTGTGAGACAGTTGTTATATTTTACTATATTAATTATCGCTACACTTAAAATTTATTTTAGATGTATTTAGTTTTTTTATGTATGTCTTCATCAGCTGTTATATTTTACAATATATATAATTTTATTTTTTACAACACAAAAATTTAAACTCACATTTATAAAATATTCAAACTATTTATCACTTGATCGTAAAAGAAATTTTTGCCTTCATTTTGAGACACCATTTAGAGATTACTTACACAAATTTGTATACAATTATTTACAAATGTGAATCTAAACTAACAATTTTGGTTTATAGATTTATAACATCATAAAATGCCTAAACAAAAGCAAATAAAAATATTAAAAATTCTTAAATCCATCTAAAAACAAACATTAAAAAATTAAAAAATCTTAAATTTATTTAAAAAAAATATAATAAAAGAGTTTTTTGAACACACAAAATGAAGAGAGAGAGATTGAGAGAAATTATTAATTTTTTTTTAAATCCATCTCATTTTATAAATGACATTATAATTTTAAAATAATGAAAATAAATAAATATTCTTGTTTAATTAAATTTTCCAACGGCACCAACCTACACCAAAGCTCAAACTAGCATGTCACCTCACTGCAAGCTTATAGCATGTACAGCCTCTGAGCCTCTCCCTTTCTTCCCCTTAAAAAATTTCCCTTCCCCGGTTGTTTTCCCTCTCCCATTTTCGTTGTTTCCCTCCCCCATTTTCGCTGTTTCCCTCTCCCATTTTCGTTGCCCCGAGCTTTCTGCAGACAAGGTCCAGTCCTCAGGTCTCCCATTTTCATTGTTTTCCCTCTCCCATTTTTGTTGTTTCCCTGTATCCGAGCTTTCTACAGAAAAGGTCTAGTCCTCAGAGCTTCTTTCTCTCGGTCCACTCTTTCCGTAGAGAAGCTCCAATCCCTGGTGTTATTTCCTTTCGGTTGAAGCTGTGCTCCCGAGTTTGGTCATGGCTGAGCTTCGTAAGGAGGTTAGTATTTTTACATATTCTTAGCACCATTAGAAAATGCATCTATAGTGTTATGGCTGTGAGCTTTGTAAATTTTCCATGCCCTGTTTCTTCAATAGAAAATACATCTATAGATCTCTTCTATTGTGTCACTTTTTTCCATGCCTTCAATAGAAGATGCAAATTTTTTCGAAATGGGGATTCCTGGTTAGCTCAAAACACAAGTAGTGGATATTTAGATCCCTTATTTAAGTATGTTGTTCTGGATTTGAGTTTAAGCCACATGTACAGAGCAAACTTGTTTGGGAGAGATTTACTTGCTTGGGCGATCTCAATTACTTGGGAGATTAGTCTCTTTACTGCCAATTGAAAGAATACTCTGGATGCTATAGTTAAAAATTTGTAACTGAAGGAAAAGCTCAGAAAAATGTAGTTTTTTCTATTTGTTATTCAGAGCATTTGATGAAATGGTTGCTTGAGTTGTTCCAAAATTTCCAACCGACTATGACTCTAACTTCTGTCATTGGCTCAGTTTCTGTGATTATATATAAAATGATTAGTTAGCTTTGTTGTTCCTTTTTTTTCCTGATTTTTAAAAACATGTTATTGGCAGTTACTGTTATATCCTACAACCGACTATGACCCACGTAATTCCTTATGTTTTGGGAGGGCAATTGCTTGCTGAATATGTGTAATTTACATTGATTTTGTATCTCTTCCTATTGCCTTTGCTTATTTTGCAGTGGTGTGTTTAACTTCTTTTGGTATAATTGATTATACAACAATTAACTCTTTTATATATATAACAAAGTTCTAGTATGTGGAGTGGCGTTCCAGCTTTACAAAAGCATCTCTCAAAAGCATTCTTGCAGTATTAATTTCACAATTCAATCTTACTCTCTCAGGTGTAAACTTGTGTGATCATTATTTTCAGCTCAAAGGAGTTATGTTTTCTTTGAGGCCGCAGCATCTTCTTTAGCAAGGTATATAAGAACTCTCCTTCAACGCCAATGGTTAATTCCCAACTATTTAATCTCATGCCTTGTAAACCAATAATGTTTTCTTGGAGCTGAAGTTTATATATATATATATATATGAACATGAAATTTCAACAAAATTCCTTATATAAAATTTCTTTTTTGTAGGTCACCACAAAATTTTTGTGTCTATTACTGATTTAAATTTCATGTTGATATAATTTTGTCACTTTAAAATCTAATTTTTTGAGTTTTAAGAATAATTTTTCCTCCCTAGACATAGAATATAACATGTATAGATCAAGGTAACGAATATACCAAAAAATCCAGATCAGTAGATGACAGACTATCATGATTCATGAACATCAATATATAGTTCTGTTTATATAATTATAAAATTAATTAATCTAAAGCTGGTGACAAAAAATCAACAAAATTCCATATAATTTTTGTTTGAAGTCCCCAAACGAATAGTATAACAAATTCAGGTATGATATATCTGAAATGGGATAATGTGTCTTAATTAGGTCACAAACTCTGTGGACTTCCTTAGACATCATGAAACATTGGTCAGTATGCTTGATATAGGATTCTGTTAGTCAATAGTATGCTGCATACTCCTGTAATGCAGCACCAGTGACTAAGTATAGTAACAAAGGAAGCCAATGATCACTGGGTCTAATGCATACTATTCTGTTTGAAAACAAGGTGGGAAAACCAGGTGCATTTGTGTGAGAAGCTTACCACTATAAACATATGTGCATGTGTAAACGGATCCATACCCTATCTTACTCAGGGAGTCTATTATGTACCCTTTTTTTAACCAATACTTTCTTACACTGTCCTAGAGAGTTGTGAGGAAATCATCTGATGCACTTACTTCCATCTATTGGTTTTTTAAAATTAAATTAATTAACTACTTATGTCATTTGATATCCTTCACCAAGGATTGAGTGATATAGGTTCTATGAAGATGAATGTTTATTCCTATACTAAACATATTGAAGTGAGGAAATGATTGAGTTAGTTGCTAAAGTGTCAACAAGTTATTTGTTAAGAATCATTTAGAAGCCATTAGAATTTATTAAAGTGTATACAAACTTATGTATTGGAATAACAAGTAATCAATGAGAACTAGCTATTTAATCTCCAATTCAATCTCACTCTTCTTTTTGATTCCTCTACTTTTCTTTTGTTGCTTCTAAACACTTTTAGAGATTTAGTGTAACTTGAAGGAAATGTGGGATAGAAAGGAAGCTAGGTGTTGGAAGGATATATTTAGATTTGTAATTTGATGTATTTGGCTCTAACACAATAATGAGTGAGCTTTTGATGGGAAGCACTCTTCTACTTCCACATGGGAAGAAGAAAGCTAGATGCCAATAGAAAAATAGAGTGTCCATATCATTTGGAATTTACAAGGATATGATAGTGCAATATGAATGTTGCTAGCAAGTTCTAGGCTTAAAGCAACATGATGGATAGTGGTAGAGTCATAAGGGATGAGAATGGGAGCTAGTTTGGGAGTTTACAAAAGGCTCGGAAAGGGTAACTCTCACTTAGCTGAGTTGTGAGCTCTTTATATTGACTTGCTAGAAACTTAGAACCATGGGTTGAGGAACATAGGGGTAGAGGCTAACTCTTCAATGGCTATGAAGCTAACTTCTAAAGACTATTGTGATACTCACCTTTTGATCAACCTTTCTACTAGAATTCAAAAGCCACTAAAAAGAAGTTAGAATATCTAAATAAGGAACACTTATAAAGAGGCTAATAGGGTGCTAATGCCATTGTGAATTATGCTCATCATTCTCCATGGGTAATAAGTAATGAAAGTATAAGGTAGGTGAGATTAATTCTTAATGGGTAATGGGGTTAATGGTAATAAAATAAATTTCTCTCTCCATAGTCATTTTAATATTTGGCACTTATTAGATTCTTTTAAAACATGTTAAGGCATTACCCAAGTTCCCTAGGCCTAACCCATTCCTATTTAATGTTCCTAAGTTCCCTAGGCCCAACCCACATTTCATATTCCCATTGCCATATCATTTTGCTGTATGGAAGTTAAGTGATGAGTTTGAAGGATAGACAATGGTATTCTTATCATTTCAAAATTTCATATTCCTAGTAATGCATATAAAATTGCCATATTATGATTTAGCCCCTGTAGCCCACTAAAAGTGTATAAGCCACATAGTAATTAGAATTGGTTAGAATAGTGGTAGTAACTTTATTTGGCAAGTTTTGTCACAAGTAGTCAGAATCTCATTTCTCATACATTTGGCAACATGATCTCATTTCATTCAAGCACTATCCATACACTTTATTTTGTCCAAATACATCTTAAATATTATTTTCCAATTGCATACTTTGACTCCAACCTGTAGGAAGTATAATGGACAAGAATTGGATGAAAATTCTGAATAGAGCAGATCCAATATACATAAAAGGGGTAGATAATTTTCTGGAGTGGGCATATAGTCAACCAAATGCAGGCAATAGAATTAGATGCCCATGTAAAAGATGCAGAAACACGGTGTTTAAGGTTAGACATCAAGTACGATTTGATCAGTTGAATAATGGTTTTTGGCAGTCTTACGAGGTTTGGGATCTTCATGGAGAAGTTGTAGGAATAACTTCATATTCCCTACATGAACGCAATGATCAATTAGAAGACAGTGGTGAGGAGGATGACATAGCCGGTATGGTACACGATGCATATGGAGCCGTGAACACAGAGAATATGAATATTAATGGAGAAAGCAGTGAAGTTCCAAACTTACATGCAAAGAAGTTTTATCAATTATTGAAAGATGCTGAAACAAATTTATATCCAAATTGTGACAAGATGTCAAAGTTATCGTTTATTGTTAAGCTCCTTAATTTGAAGTGCCTTAATCATTGGAGTAATAAATCCGTGGACATGTTGTTGGATTTATTTAAAGAAGTACTTCCAGAGGGGGCTCAAGTGCCTAATTCATACTATGAAGCCAAGAAGGTTATTTAAGACCTTGGTTTAGACTATATGAAAATAGATGCATGTAAGAATGATTGCATTCTATATAGGAAAGAACATGCCAATGCACAATCGTGCCCTAGATGCAAGTTTTCTAGATGGAAATCAAATGGGCAGAAAGGCAAGAAAGAAGCACACAAAGTGTTGCGATATTTTCCGATGAAACCTAGGTTGCAAAGACTATTTATGGCAAGACACACTGCTAAAGATATGAGGTGGCACAAGGAGAGCCATGTTGATGATAGTGTGTTAAGACACCCAGCTGACTCTATTGCTTGGAAATCTTTCGACGAGCTGTATCCTAATTTTTCAATTGATCCTAGAAATGTAAGAATGGGTTTAGCAAGTGACGGCTTCCAACCATATAGAAACATGAGTTCCAACCATAATATCTGGCCAGTTGTTCTTGTACCATATAACTTGCCCCCTTGGAAATGCATGAAACAACCATACTTTATGATGACACTTCTAATTCCAGGCCCTAAGTCTCCGGGTGATGATATAGATGTCTATTTAGAACCAATGATTGATGAGTTAAAAAAATTATGGGAGGTAGGGGCCGAGACATATGATGCTCATTCACAATCTAACTTCAGTATGCGGGGTGCTATTATGTGGACAATAAATGATTTTCCCGCATATGGCAATCTTTCCGAGTGGTCAACCAAAGGGAAGTTGGCATGTCCTTGTTGCCACAAACATACCCATTCTATATCTCTCAGAAGTAAATTGTGTTACATGGGCCATTGTCGCTTTTTGCCAGCTAATCATCCATAGCGTCGGAATAGAAGGGTATTTGATGGTAAAGTAGAAAATAATGTCGCACCTATATATTTGACTGGTGACAAAGCGCTTGAACAATTAGCATCCTTACCAAATGTGGCATTTGGAAAGGGTTAAAAGCGTATATGCGACCAATCTTCTGTTGCCTATAATTGGAAGAAGAAGAGCATTTTTTTTCAGTTGCCTTATTGGAAATCACTTTTGTTACGACATAATCTCGACGTCATGCACATTGAAAGAAATATCTTAGACAACATTGTATCCATAGTGATGGATATAACTGAGAAATCAAAGGACACAGTGAAGAGTCGGTCTGATTTGGTTGACTTAGGAATCAGGCCAAATTTACATCCTATTGAAGATGGGAATAATATTTTGCTCCTAACAACATGTTATATGCTATCGCCGTAAGAGAAGTTAAAAATTTATAACTTTTTTGCCCAGTTAAAGGTTCTTGATGCATTCTCATCAAATATTTCAAGGTGTGTCAATGTGACAGAAAGGAAGATATTTGGTTTGAAGTTTCATGACCATCACATATTATTGCAAGAATTATTTCCAGTTGCGATTCGTGGGGTGTTGTCTAAGGAAGTGAGTGATCCTATAATTGAGTTGGCATAATTTTTCAAAATCCTATGTTCAAAGTGTTTGGCTATAGAAGATTTAGATTCTATTGAAAATCAAATTGCAATTACCTTATGCAAACTGGAGACTATATTCCCTCCAATATTCTTTGATGTCATGGTTCATCTACCAATCCACTTGGCAAGAGAGGCAAAGATTGCTGGGCCTGTTCAATATCGAAATTGAGAGGTAACATAATCATATTTATACTTAATCTATTGAATTCTATTTGCCATTAAAAATTGATGCATTAATTTTACCTTGCATGTGTAGATATTTACGTACACTAAAATCGTATGTCCGTAATAAAGCTCGTCTTGAAGGCTGTATTGCAGAAGGCTATTTAGCAGATGAAAGCCTCACATTTTGCTCAAGATATTTGAGCAATGTGCCAACAAAGTTTAATAGAGCTCCAAGGAATGACGATAGAAATATACCGGCCTGTGGGATGTCATTTTTTGATCAAATGGGGCAACCAAAAGGTGCCACCAAATCGCTTGTTTTATCTAATGAAGAGTTTGATCAAGCTCATCTATACGTGTTACAGAATTGTGAAAGAGTTTGGCCTTTCATAGAGTAAGTATATGATAGCTTACTAGTTTTAAAATTGTTATCATTAAACTCACATCGATATAATGGCATCATTTTGTAGAGACCATAAAAAGGAGCTTGAGACACATATGTCAAATGTTGATTCGAGGCATGTAGCAGAGTTCCCTCAGTGGTTTAATCGCCAAGTAAGTGTCCACTTATTACGACTAAAGAAAATTATATTATAAGTTATGTCATAACCAATTAATGGTGTTAACCTTAAACAGGTTATGAAATCAGGGTCACAATGGCAAGGAAATGAAGAGCTAATTAGCTTAGCCCTTGGTCCTGAGAAAGTGATATATAGATATTCAACAATTCTGATTAATGGATATAGATTTCATACGAGAGATCGTGAGTCCCAAAGAAAGACCCAAAATAGCGGAGTTCTTGTACGCGAAGATGACTCAGATGCGAAGAAGGAATACTATGGTGTTATTGAGGACATTTATGAGTTGTGTTATGTGGGAAATATGAAAATACACTTATTTAAATGTCACTGGTGGGATGTTGCTCATTTAGGAAGAGGATACAAAATTGACAGATATGGATATACAAGCATCAATACTCGTTGTTCATTGAATACAAATGAACCATTTGTATTGGCATTTCAAGCAGAACAAGTATTCTACTTAGATGATATTGTTAATAAAGATTGGCTAGTTGTTGTCAAAACACATCCTCGTGACCTTTTCAACATGCCACATGAGGATAGTGAGGAAGTTGAAGATGCCTACCAACAAGAGGAAGTTGAACATACTTTGTTTTGTAATAGTGAGGCTCAAGACGATATTAATGTGGTGTTAAGTAGGGATGATGTTCAACCACAACTTGTTCACCATCAAAGTAATGAGAGAAGTGTTAGAGAAGTTGATTTCATCAATGACGGTGAAGAAGACGAGACCATGGATGAAGAAAGTGAAGAAGGGGATTTCTTATCTAAAGATTCTACGTGAAATACTAGAGTATAACTGTCACGACCCCAAATGACGGAACACATGACCGGCACGACATAAGGGTTTCCCCCTAGCCGCAAGCCTAACACATAGCATGCACAAAAAATCCAGCACACAATCCAGAGTACATAATAAATATAACTGGCCACATATGCCACATCCAATATCAAAAAATACTGTATATATGTATATATATATATATATATATATATATATATATATCTCATGATATCTCATGAATCCAACATTCTGATTCAACTTGGCCCATGGCCTCATAATATTCATGTGATTTAACTTGGCCCAAGGCCTCATAATACCAACATTATTGTAAAATATAAAACCATTTTCCAAACAACACATCAAAATACGCAAGAAAGCGAGGATCCTGCCTGTATGTTCATGGAGATACTCTAGACATAACTAAACTAAATAAACAATACAAAAGAGCCTTGCTCAAACTGGGGCTCACCAACACTATCTTCAGCCTCCTACGAAGTTGTAGCTGGATTAAAGTCTCTTTGACTATCTGTGGGGAGGAAACAGAAGAGGGGTGAGATTACCACATCTCAGTGAATGAGTAAATCATACTATAACTGAAACAGGACAAACCAAGCACGAGTGTTTCGCAATGGGTTTAATAATTGAAATCCAAATGTAAAGATAACAATAGAAACATTAAGTATTTAACCATAATTTATTGAAAGAATGCTAAACAGTTCAAATGTGTGTTCAAAAGATAAAACATGATTAAATCAATAACTGTAAGCAAATCAATTATGCATGGTAAGTAATACATGAAGATATTTATGCAACAACAATGATGAATGAGTTTGTTTAGAAATATTTAATCTTTAAGAAAAATGCATCAGTTTATTGGAGGTCTTTCCTAACAGATCTATCATCTCCCCCAAGCACACAGCAAGGGTAGGGTAATCACTGTAGGCGTAGACATAAGTCCACCCTAAATTTCCCCAAGCACATAGCAATGGGTATGGCAATCACTGTAGGCGAAGACATAAGTCAACCCTAAATCCCTGTGTCTTAGGCAGTCATATGCCCATCACAGTATCCTAGACCGAAGCCTTAACATGATCATGGTGCACCAGGGCTAGCACTACCTGCGACTAGCTAACAGTGATCTAAAAGGGTCCCTCCAATAGAAAACATTTGAAATATGCTATTCAAAGAGTTTAAAGTAAAACATTTCAATAACATTACAATAAAGCTATAATTCTCCATCTAGCTCTTTTCATGCATAAAACTCCGTTCAAAAATATGTTTCATCCATGTATTCCCATGGAGACCTTTATCATCATAAACTTTCCCTTTAAACATAGATCGTCCGTAGACGTCGTATAGATGCTCATCATGCATCAAATCATTTTAAACATAGATCGTCCGTAGACGTCGCATAAATGCTCATCATGCATCAAATCATTTCATGGCCAACTTAGTTCATTTCTATGACTAAGTTCGCATTTCTATAAATCTAGCTCAAATGGAGAATTAATAGTTTAGATGCTTGCCCTGCATACCTAGGGTTCAACTAGGATTGAAATTTACAATTTCTAACATGGTTGGAACATATTGGTTTTCAAAGCAGTAAAACAATTTAACATACATTCCAACTAGTTAAAATCATACGAGAGAGTTATAAATCAAATTCCTAAAACATGCGCTATAGTATGAAAAACCCACTCACAAGTAAGGGCTCCAGATTGGACAGCCCTAAAATCCTAATTCCTGGTCTGAATTCGGTAAAACAGACCCCAAAATCGAGTCCGGAAGGTCCAAAAACCTTAAATGAGCTTGGTTACTGTTCACCGCCGGAAAACACTATTTACTGTCACAAAAATTTTACCGAATCAACAAAACAATTTCATATCCTAATATTTATCTAATTTCTGAATCCATCTACGGAGTCAGATTTCTAATTAGAAGTCCCTAAGTAAGGTTTTTCAGAACTTACCTTTTACCGAGATTTTCTACTTCAGATCTACGGCGATTCAACGGTTGATTTCAAAAACTGATCAGTCAAAACTGAAGTACTCTTCGTCCTGAATCCAGTAACACCTTCAGTTTTGATATTGGAAGCCCTTAAGCACTCCAAATCGAAAGATAAAATTTGAAATTACTATGCACTCACTATGCATGCACTATTCCTCTTTCTTTCTTTTTTCTTCCTTCTTTCTGATACTTCGCCGCCCCGATTTCGTTTATCGTTCGTTTTCGTTTTTTTTTTATAATAATAATAATTATTAAATAATTAATAATATGATTTTATTTTATAAAAATTCATATAAATTCCATTTTTCATCATAAAATATCCCAAAAATTTCTAAAAATTTCCTTTCTCCTAAACCTTTAGTTAAACTCTTAAATCATGATTTTTCTTGATAAAAATCATATTAAAACAAATTTCAAAACAAATATCTTTATTCATATTAAAAGAAAGAATATTTCTAAAAATACCATAAAAATTCAATAGAGGCCGATATAATTATTTTAAGCAACACAATACTTCTTTTACTTAAAAGTCCACTTACTTTTAACAAATCATAATTATTTCTACATAAATAATAATATTTTTGCTAATAGCACGCCAAAATATAAATTCTCATATTTCTTTTGTAATTCTTTAATCCATGTAATAAATATACATATTTTCACTGGTTCTTATCTCTATTGTCAAAATTCTCTTTTTTATTCTACATTCCCTTTAATTGGAATTTTTCGTTAAATTTTACGGTTATTACATTCTTCCCCCCTTAAAGAAATTCGGTCCCCGAATTTCACAACCACAGTTGCAGATAAACACTAACTTCATTGTTCAAATAAATGCGGATATTTGGCCCGTATATCCTCCTCTCTTTCCTAAGTAGCTTTCTCAAAAGAGTAATTTTTTTCCATATCACCTTTACTATAGGTATTTCTTTTAACCATAACTTCTTTACTTGTCAGTCCACTATTGCTACTGGTTGTTCCTCTTAGGTTAAATCTTTCTGTAACTGAATCTATGGACACTGTATAACGTGTAGAATCCGGTAAATATTTCCGTAGTATAGACACATGAAAAAACTGGATAAACATTATCCAATGCAAGTGGTAGACCGATCCTATCAAGAATTTCAAATGGTTCTATATACCGAGGGTGTAACTTTCCTTTCTTTCCAAATCTCATTACCTCTTTCATTGGTGAGTCCTTCAAGAATATGTGATCACCAATTGATAATTCCTAGTGCTCAACATTCATAGTCCTTATAAACTTTTGACTTGTATTGAATTTTCAGTATTATTTTTTTTAATCAATTTCACTTTATCAATGACATCTTATAATAAATCTAACTCAACTGAGTCATTTAACAGAACATTTGTAACCCCTCTTACATAAGGTTTAAATCATTTTATTATAGACAGATTCTGCTAAGGAATCTCTCACCAATCTTAAAAAAAATGCTTGAAGCATGCTCTCCAAGTTAGCATCATCAATTTAGATAAGTCATATTCTATCTATTGTATGTTATTCCAAATTAAATTTTTAAAATTTAACTTTTCTCAATTCACCCACATATTAAGAAACCTATACTGTTCATGTAAAACTTCAAGTGATGCCATTGTATATTGGCATGATAATTACTGCTATGATTAAGTTCAACTAAGGACAATTAATTTCTTCCAACTTTTACCACAATAATATAAAGATACTTAAAGCATAACTTCTAATATATAAACACATCATTTAAATTTAGTATTAGTCATATTATAATCTAATAAAGATCCTTAGACTTCCTGAATAACTCTCTTGAGATAATATATTCAATTCGTATTTGCCAACATATCGGCCAATGAAAAATTTAACTTGTATCTTCTTTTTACCATTATACTAGTACCATTTTTATCTCAGTATATCCTTATTATCTCGGTTTATCCATATTTACAATTTATGGCTTCTTCTGAAATCTCTTTTCTTAACAATTATTTATACGTAAATTTTCAAATCTCAACATGATTTACATTCTAGATACTAGTCTCAATTTAGCAAAGTATAAATTCTTAACACAAATATCTTAATTACTTACATTATTCTCAGAGATGATTCTCAAAATATTTTCCATGTTTCCAAATTAAAAATTTCAAGATTAACTTAAATCTTATTTTCCATACTTTATTCTTCAAAAACTTTAACACCGTTAATTCCTTTAATTATATTCGTCAAAGCACCATTACATCATCATCCATCTATTCTTTTCAAAATCTCTATTACTTTAATCTGCTAATCAGTTGAACACCATAATAACTGAATTCCAAAGATTAGAAATTATCTTTCCTTGCAATGAGGGAAAACAACCTTGCATTTAATGCCAGCCGTTAATGAGGGAGAATGCAGTGAAATAGACGAAAAGCACAATAGAGAATGGTGCCAAAATAGAAAGTCAAAAATTTGGACAAACATTGAAAAGCATTAAAATCGGTGGCCGTAATTCTTGAAAATTTGTAAACAAAATCTAGCTGCTATTTCGAAGAAAATCGGTGGCCGCAAATTTTGAATATATATGCCAAAATTTAATTCAAAGATATTGTTATTCGGCGGAAGCATATCATATGGAAAAGAAATATTTCCGAGCCTATAAAGTCTGTGAATAACAAGAGCACATAGTTAACTGGTAGGATGCAGTTGGTTGCTTCAAAATATATAATCAATCAACTGTAAATAACCAGTCCAAATTAAAATTTCTCAAAATAGCTAGTCAACTTATAAACCAATAGTCGACTGGTAAAAACATTGAGAAAACAAAATAAACCATTTGATTGTTCCTTTTCAACAATGAATTGGTTTGCATTTTCACTTTTTTTTTTTAACAATGACGGCTATCACCTACAACCTTTCAAGACATCAATGCTTCATCAAAGACAACAAGAAAAAGACAGATTTCTGATGATATCTTATCTTATGCTCTTTATGTGCTTAATATGGGTCACAGTCATAACTACTGTACATATACATGCTTGCCGTCATTTTTGAAATTTTTTTTTTAATTTAGCTGATATCCACTAATCACTCACATAGTTATTCTAATAATACCCGGCCATTTCGCATAACTATTATAAATATGCCCTTCTCTGAGTTCTATAAATGCTTACATTAGTATTTTTATCTTCATACTCAGAGTTAAGGTGATAGAAATTATGGAGAGAACCGCATTCCGTCAGTTTCGAAATATCTGTGTCTTTTGTGGTTCCAGTCCTGGAAAAGATGGGGAGTATGTTAAAGCAGCACAAAATCTGGGTATGGTGCTGGCCAGAAGAAAAATTCATCTAGTCTATGGTGGAGGTAACTGTGGGTTAATGGGGTGTGTGGCTACAGCTGCACATGTAGGAGGATGCCAAGTTCTAGGTATTATTCCTACAGCTTTAGCTGCATCCAGCAACATAGGGAAAACAATTGGGAAAGAATATAGAGTAGCTTCCATGCATGAACGCATGGCTAGAATGATGAGTAATGATGACGCCTTCATTGCCTTACCAGGTGGTTTTGGTACTTTAGAGGAGATTTTCCAAATAGTCTCTTGGGCACAACTGAATATGCATCACAAACCAATAGGTTTGTTAAATGTTAATCACTTCTTTGATGGTTTGTTATCTTTTCTTGATCATGCTGTGGAACAAAGGTTTATCCCACACTCAGCACGACGAATTCTCATCTTAGCTTCAGATGCTGAGGAGTTGATTGATGCCTTACAAGCATATGTTCATGTACATGATCCAACTATTGCTCAAATAGAATGGACGGCAGACAACCGTAGGAAGCGCAAATTGGATTTGGATCTGCATCTGTAACTGTAGCAAGATGTGGGCATTGCTATACCGCTTTTACTTTCTTAGGGTTATCTTGGATACCATCTTGCTAGCCACATACCTTAAGAAAGTACTATTATTAAGTCAAAATTCATATTTTGAGAACTTAGCATATAGCTGATACTCCCTTGGAGTTTGTAATACTATCTTTAAATATTGCTTATAATCCTCTGCACTCTTGAAATATTCTAGTATATTATCAATAAATATAATAACAACTTGATTTAGGGATGGCTTACTTACTTATTCATTAACTCTATGAATGTAGCTGGGGCATTTGTCAATCCAAATGACATAACTATAAACTCATAGTGTCCATGCCAAATCCTGAAAGAATTTTTTTTTTTAATATCCTCTTCCCTTATCCTTAATTGATGATATCTAAATATCAAATCAAGTTAAATTTCATATTTTTTTTTAAAAAATGTTGAGCACTTTCTAACTGATCAAATAGATCATCTATACGAGGTAATGAGTATTTATTCCACATTGTCACTTTATTCAATTGTCTTTAATCTATGTATAGTCATAGTGATCCATCTTTCTTTTTCACCAATAGAACTGGAGCACTCTAAGTCAAAGTTCTAGGGCTTTTAAATCCCTTGTTTAACATGTCTTGTAACTATTTCTTTTTCAGTTCTTTAAGTTCAGTGAGTGCCATTCTATATGGAAATATAGACGCTGGCCAGGAAATAAATCAATACCAAATTCTATTTATTATTTCGGGGTAATCCTGGCAATTCCTCAGGAATTATATCAGAAAATTCTCTAATCACTGGAATTTGATTTACACTGATATACTTTATATCGGCATCCCTCACCACTGCCAACTATCCTTGGCACCTTTTTATAATCACTTATGGACTGCTAAAGTAGAGATTAGGTTACTGGGTATCTCACTAAGATTTTCTTTGTATCAAGAGAGAAAAATCTCCAAGAATACTGAATTTAATCACCTTCTAGTGACATTTCAAAATGACATGACATAATGCCAACAAATTCATTCTCGATATCACATCACAATCTACCATATCTAGACAACCGGGTACAACAGATGTCACATTCAGAAACCATCATACTAGAAATTGACCCCTTCCGTACCTTGGTGGTATAGGATTTGCCTAAACTCAGCATTCCGCTGAGGTTTTCCATACTACCATTCAAGAGGACACACGGAGAGACTCTGTATGGATCTTTTCCCAAGCACATAGCAAGGGAAAGCAAATAACATCTTATATAACTGGCATCTCGCTATAAAACAAAGATAGCCCAACTGTTACTTAACCATGCCAACATAGCATACTATAAACTGACTTACTTAAACAAAAAGACAACATCCTATCGAACCACTTTAGTAGCACCGTGAGTATAAGCATGTCCGGATTCATACCCATACTCAAAGTCCTACCTAAAGGTTCGTTACTCCATGAACACAGGGAAACCTAATGCTCTGATACCAACTTTGTCACGACCCCAAATGACGGAACACATGACCGGCACGACATAAGGGTTTCCCCCTAGCCGCAAGCCTAACACATAGCATGCACAAAAAATCCAGCACACAATCCAGAGTACATAATAAATATAACTGGCCACATATGCCACATCCAATATCAGAAAATACTGTATATATGTATATATATATCTCATGATATCTTATGAATCCAACATTCTGATTCAACTTGGCCCATGGCCTCATAATATTCATGTGATTTAACTTGGCCCAAGGCCTCATAATACCAACATTATTGTAAAATATAAAACCATTTTCCAAACAACACATCAAAATACGCAAGAAAGCGAGGATCCTGCCTGTATGTTCATGGAGATACTCTAGACATAACTAAACTAAATAAACAATACAAAAGAGCCTTGCCTAAACTGGGGCTCACCAACACTATCTTCAGCCTCCTACGAAGCTGTAGCTGGATTAAAGTCTCTTTGACTATCTGTGGGGAGGAAACAGAAGAGGGGTGAGATTACCACATCTCAGTGAATGAGTAAATCATACTATAACTGAAACAGGGCAAACCAAGCACGAGTGTTTTGCAATGGGTTTAATAATTGAAATCCAAATGTAAAGATAACAATAGAAACATTAAGCATTTAACCATAATTTATTGAAAGAATGCTAAACAGTTCAAATGTGTGTTCAAAAGATAAAACATGATTAAATCAATAATCGTAAGCAAATCAATTATGCATGGTAAGTAATACATGAAGATATTTATGCAACAACAATGATGAATGAGCTTGTTTAGAAATATTTAATCTTTAAGAAAAATGCATCAGTTTATTGGAGGTCTTTCCTAACAGATCTATCATCTCCCCCAAGCACACAGCAAGGGTAGGGTAACCACTGTAGGCGTAGACATAAGTCCACCCTAAATTTCTCCAAGCACATAGCAATGGGTATGGCAATCACTGTAGGCGAAGACATAGGTCAACCCTAAATCCCTGTGTCTTAGGCAGTCATATGCCCGTCACAGTATCCTAGACCGAAGCCTTAACATGATCATGGTGCACCAGGGCTAGCACTACCTGCGACTAGCTAACAGTGATCTAAAAGGGTCCCTCCAATAGAAAACATTTGAAATATGCTATTCAAAGAGTTTAAAGTAAAACATTTCAATAACATTACAATAAAGCTATAATTCTCCATCTAGCTCTTTTCATGCATAAAACTCCGTTCAAAAATATGTTTCATCCATGTATTCCCATGGAGACCTTTATCATCATAAACTTTCCCTTTAAACATAGATCGTCCGTAGACGTCGTATAGATGCTCATCATGCATCAAATCATTTTAAACATAGATCGTCCGTAGACGTCGCATAAATGCTCATCATGCATCAAATCATTTCATGGCCAACTTAGTTCATTTCTATGACTAAGTTCGCATTTCTATAAATCTAGCTCAAATGGAGAATTAATAGTCTAGATGCTTGCCCTGCATACCTAGGGTTCAACTAGGATTGAAATTTACAATTTCTAACATGGTTGGAACATATTGGTTTTCAAAGCAGTAAAACAATTTAACATACATTCCAACTAGTTAAAATCATACGAGAGAGTTATAAATCAAATTCCTAAAACATGTGCTATAGTATGAAAAACCCACTCACAGGTAAAAGCTCCAGATTGGACAGCCCTAAAATCCTAGTTCCTGGTCTGAATTCGGTAAAACAGACCCCAAAATCGAGTCCGGAAGGTCCAAAAACCTTAAATGAGCTTGGTTACTGTTCACCGCCGAAAAACACTATTCACTGTCACAAAAATTTTACCGAATCAACAAAACAATTTCATATCCTAATATTTATCTAATTTCTGAATCCATCTACGGAGTCAGATTTCTAATTAGAAGTCCCTAAGTAAGGTTTTTCAGAACTTACCTTTTACCGAAATTTTCTACTTCAGATCTACGGCGATTCAACAGTTGATTTCAAAAACTGATCGGTCAAAACTGAAGTACTCTTCGTCCTGAATCCAGTAACACCTTCAGTTTTGATATTAGAAGCCCTTAAGCACTCCAAATCGAAAGATAAAATTTGAAATTACTATGCACTCACTATGCATGCACTATTCCTCTTTCTTTCTTTTTTTTTCCTTCTTTCTGATACTTCGCCGCCCCGATTTCGTTTATCGTTCGTTTTCATTTTTTTTTTATAATAATAATAATAATTAAATAATTAATAATAGGATTTTATTTTATAAAAATTCATATAAATTCCATTTTTCATCATAAAATATCCCAAAAATTTCTAAAAATTTCCTTTCTCCTAAACCTTTAGTTAAACTCTTAAATCATGATTTTTCTTGATAAAAATCATATTAAAACAAATTTCAAAACAAATATCTTTATTCATATTAAAAGAAAGAATATTTCTAAAAATACCATAAAAATTCAATAGAGGCCGATATAATTATTTTAAGCAACACAATACTTCTTTTACTTAAAAGTCCACTTACTTTTAACAAATCATAATTATTTCTACATAAATAATAATATTTTTGCTAATAGCACGCCAAAATATAAATTCTCATATTTCTTTTGTAATTCTTTAATCCATGTAATAAATATACATATTTTCACTGGTTCTTATCTCTATTGTCAAAATTCTTTTTTTTATTCTACATTCCCTTTAATTGGAATTTTTCGTTAAATTTTACGGTTATTACAATAACTAATTAATTAGTATAATTTAATTTAACGTTTGTACAATGCTTGATAATTGGTAGGTATAAGGATTTAATTTAATGTTCATACATTGTTTGATTTAATTTAATGTGATGCAATTCATGTTTTATTTATAGCTATATTATGCACTTATTTATTATTTGTAATGTTTGGTTATATTAACAACATCATCTTATCATTTGCAACAAGCAAGTTTGAAGATGGTAGGAAGAGGACAAGGTAGACGAGGTGGTCGTGGATCTAGAGGTGCTGCACAAGGTAATCCTAATGAAGCAAGTCCACAGCTACGTATACAATCAGTAGCAAATAACGAAGAGACCCAAGCACGACCTACTACACCTACTTCTCAGCTTCAAATTAGTAGTGTAGGTACGTAAATGAAATAATTTAGATGTGTTAAATTAAGATTTACTATCATTTGACTAATACATTAACATTGTATTTTTGGCAGCTTCCTGTAGCACATCAAAAAATGTTAGGGGAATGTACAAATGTCTTACAGTAGATACAAAAACAAAGAGTGGAAAAATCAAAGTTGTCATCGCAGATGATATCCTTCGAGCTGTGGGAGAAGGATCAAGGGATTTCATAAATTACATTGGATATGTGACGCGATGCATTGCTCCTCTAAAAGTAAGGGAATGGACAGAAATTTAGGAACAATGTGGATCACAAATCCTGTTGAAAGTTAAGGTAATGATTAACATAATTATTTAACACATTCATTATATTTAAGTAGTGTTTGAATTGTTAACATAATTGTGTATCACTATTGAAGGAAAAATTTGATGTTGGAGAAAATTCGGAGTTGCGATTTGACACCTTCGTTAATTCCACTGCACAAAGGTCGTATAGAAATTGGAGGAGTCGCTTGAATAAAATTTACCAGCAATACAACACTGATGAGGCAAGACTAGCAAATCCACCTGCTGAGCTCCATGATGGTGATTGGAGACACTTGGTGAAGTATTTTGACTCAGATGAATTTAAGGTATTAAGTAATAACATGTATAAATAGTTTTTTCCTAAAAATTGTGCAACATAACTAATTATGATATAAACTATAGGAGAAGAGTTCAAAAAATGCACTGAATAGAACAAAGCAAACAACAAAACATGCATGTGGTTCTCGGTCATTTGCTGAAGTTGAAGAATCAACGGTGAGAGTTTATATGGAGTTATTATTATATATTAACTTGTGTGCATGGTTTCCTCAAAAGATGAAATATTTTATTGTAGAGAAATCCTGAAACAGGAAAGAAGGCATCGATTGACCAGATTTGGGAGCTACAACATAAGCGCAAGGGTAAAGATGGGGAGGTTATGTGGTCTGCTGCAAAATCTCAAGAAATTTATGTATATTTTGATTTTATTATTTTTTTACAAATAAATATTTATATTATTGTTTTTACTATCAATCTTACTCTAAATTTTTTCTCCTTAAATATGTAGGGCCAACTGCAAGAGATTGTAGCTAAGCAGTCTCAGGAAGACAATCCCAATCTAACCGTCAATGAGATCTTAACTCAAGTTTTAGGTCAAAGGACATGGTATTTTCGTGGCAAAGGATATGGAATTAGACCTCCTACCAAGAGACCCACTAATGAAATGACCTCTCAACACCTTCAAGAGCACAAGAAGAAAATACGTGAAGAGGTAACTACAAAACTACGTGAGGAGATGAGGGTACGAGAAGAGAGAATGAAAGCAACACTGCAAGAGACTTTGCATACACAATTGCAAGCACAACTAGAGGAAAGACTACAGTCGCAGATGGCTTCTCTAATCGCATCTCTCCAACAGGTATTTTCTTTAATTATGCTGTGACTATAAATGTATTTAGTGCTTGAGTTTAAGATTTTGATCTTGGCATTGCTATTAACATGCATCTTTATTTTTCATTTTTGTTGTGGATAAGGAAAAAATGACAATGTTCACAGTGACAATTCTGTGAATCTGGTAATAAGATTGTAGTGGAGTCTTGGTCATGCCTAGCATTTGATGTCTTGCACCATTGTTGCATGCATAACCTGAAACTTTAAAGTGTGTAATGACTAGTTTTTGGGCACTTTTATTTGTAGATAAAGAAAGATAAGGTTGATCTTTTGTACACAATGAACACATTAAGTTTAACATTTCAAGTTTTTTTTTTGCTCTGTTATAATTGTAATGTCTTTTCTTTCATTATTTGTCTCTGAGTTTAGAAATTAGAATTTGAACATAATAATTATTTCATTTTTTTAGACGCAGTTTTTGGTGGTCTTTTTGGTTCTATTTCTCTTGAGAATGAGAATGATCACTGCAATAATAGAAAGTAATGTCACTCCTCTTAAAATCCCAATGATAATAGCTTGCTTGAGTTTGTTTCCTACCAAGAAAGGAAAAAACCCAAATAGAAAGAATGACATCATGAAAAAGAAGAGAGCAAAGTCCATATAAACCACAAATTTTATTATCATACTCTTAATGTTGGATTGTAATTCTATTTGTTTTCATTATAAGATGGTACAATCATGTATTTTTGGCTATAATGTTCTTAGCTACTGCATAATGTTGTTTTCTAATTGTGTTTGGTTATATAAAAAATTTTATGTGATATTTTGTTTGTATTATTTTTAAGCCATATTAATTTGGTATATTGGATTAAATAGGGACAAGTTCCGAGCATGGCAACTAATACGACAAGTACAGCAGCACCAACGACAAATACAGCAACGCCAACAATGCCAAATGAAGCACCGAGTTTATTATTATTGTCAATATTTAGTGTATTGTTTTTGTATTAATTGACATACTATTAGTGTACACTATTTGCTACATTTGATATAATGTTAATGTTATCATTTTATCAATTATTTTATTTGTCTTTATGTTTATTAAATTTTTAATTATTGTCAATAAAAATAAGATAAATGTCATTTAAAAAAAAGAATTATCTTGATGTTTATTAAATTTTTAATTATTGCAATCAAAATGAGATAAATGTAATTTTAAAAAAAAGGGTTTCAGTGGCGACCTCATCAGGTCGCCACTGAATCTATGGAATTAAAACGAAAATTAATAGATTTAATGGCGACTTTCTTGCCACTGAAAATACTTTTGGTGGCGATTTTTTCGCCACTAAAAGTACTTTTAGTGGCGACCCCACTGAATCATCTGAATTGAAATTACTTTTAGTGGTGACAGAAAGTCGCCACGAAAAGTTTTAAACCATATTGTGGCGACTTTTAGTCGCCATTAAAGCAAGTATTAGTGGCGACTAAATAAAGTCGCCACTAAAAGACTCTACCTTTTGTGGCGACTAAAAACATTACGTGTCGATATTCATTTATTTTAGTGGCCACTATAGTCGCCACTGAAAGTGATTTTTAATGGCGACTTTGTCAGTCGCCACTAAAAAGATTCAGCAACGGAGTTTATAGTGGCGACTTTCGCACTTTCAGTGGCGACTTTAGTCGCCACTGAAAGCCTTATTTTTTGTAGTGACAACACAAGTTCTATAAGACATTAGCCATTGGAGGCATTATATGACACAACACCATGATTTATTCAAATGTATGCAATGCTATGGTAGAATGCAGTCACAATTGGTATTTGTTAGTCCTCTAATGAATTATGAAGAAAACCTTTGCTATCTTTGCTTGAAATCTGCACATAGGGAAGGGATTATGTTTCTCACCTTTGTGAATGCTTTTGGTAACCACCCTGAGTTTATAATGCATCTTTTAGGTCTTAAGGCCAACAAGAATAGAGTCAAGTCAAAAGGTATCCGCAATATCTTGGAAATACTATTGTAATGTGGATTAACATCAGTTTATGTATAGTTGCAAGCTGTAAGAATGGTTCATTTATGTAGTAATAATGTGATCTCAACAGCTCTATATGCATTAAAGGAGAATATCACTAACCACAAAAATCATTTTGTTAAGAATTGGGATTCATCATTTCGTTACTTGTTTGATTGGCGAAATTGATAAAAAAATATGAGTCTCATGAAATATTGATTATTTGTGAAGAAATTGACATTATCTCCAAAAACGGGTAGAAAATAAATGGTACAATAAAAATAAAAACAAAAATACTAAAATGTCTTTTATTATTTTATTTTTTTATAAATTTTTTTATAATTAATATATATATATATATATATATTAAAATTTTTAATATTATTTAACAAAATTTAATCCAAATTTTTATATTACTAACATTTTATTTTATTTTTTATTTATAATATATAAAATAAATTTTTAAGTTAAAAAGTATTAATAATTTTATTCTTAAATGATATTTTTATTTTTTTATTAGTTTTTATTTTACTTCTTTTTATATTGTATCAAATATAATTTTAATAATATTATTTTATTCTATTCTATTTTTAATTTACATTCACATTCTTTTTTAATTCACCAACAAAATGAAACATAAGAGAAAGCTCAAATGAAGAAGTGGAATTAAGTTATAGCCTACTTTGGTGCTTCTTGCTTCTTTCTTCTTTTTGGTACAGTGCTTCCAGCTTTTCAATCACTCATGTTTTGCAATAAAACTTGAGTATTAAACACTAGAAGTTAACACATATCCAAATCAATTTTAAAATTTTTGGAAAGCTGTGCAAAGAAGGTTGGGTATTATAATTATTGGTGTCATTCAATGAAATTTCAAAATACAGTAAGCTAAATTTAAATGAAAAACTTTAACATGAATAGTTTATATCATCGCTTTAAAGTTTTTAAAATTTATGTTTATATCTCTTTTCATTTTAATTTATATGAAAATTTTTATTTATTCACAAAATTATTAATAAAATTTACATTATATATATATATATATATATATATATATATATATATATATATATATATATATCTGTGTGTGTGTGTATTAAAATTCATAAATAACCTATTATAAGTTATCAAAAAATTAAATTAATATTTATAAAAATTTAAAATACGATAGATTAGTATAATTTTTAAAACTTCAGGAAATATAAATTAAACCCGCCACGGCTTATAAGACAACTCAGTGTGGAGGGGCTTGGGCATTCAAAGGTGAGCTCATTTAATCTACAAGCTTACATATAAATAAATAAAAATTTAAATGGGTTAAACATACCATAAACATATTAGTCTATAGGCGGGCCCATTTAATTAAATTAAAAAAAGTTTTAATTTTATATTTTATGTTATTATTTTATAAATATATACATATATTATTGTATTTATAATTTTTTTATAAAAAGTTTACATTTGTTTAATTTAAATTTTCAATTTTTTATTAAGAAAATTAGAAAATGGAAGTGAAAACCATTGATAAGCATGATAGATTATTGTTAAAATTTATGATTTAAATAGTTTTTCTTGAATTTTAATTTAATTTTGTTGAATTTTGTTTAGCACTTGAACTTGAATTAATGAATATATAGATTCTAAAAGTTTATGATTTGAACTTTGTTAATTTTGTTCTTACCCAATGAACCCCCACAAGGAGGAGATCAAAGTCTTAAAAATTAAGTTATAATTTAGAAAATATAATGTGAGATAGCCCATTTAATCTATGAACCACATTGGGTGGGTATGGAATTTTTAAAGAATACTTGTTAATTAAATGACCAATCCGTTATATATATAGTGTCATTATAAATTTTACAAAAAACAAATTCTTAATTTAAAATTAGAGAGAATGTAATTATAATTTTCACAAAAATCATAAAACAAATATAATTTACTCCAAATATTAATATGTTGCAATCACATTTGTAACATCCCTAATTTCGTTTCTTTTATTAGTAGATATACATAAATATTTAAGAAAATAAAACATATTTCCTTTTTATATCTAAAAAAATATAAACCTTAGAAATTATTCACCTTATATGTATGCATAGAAAATATTTCTAATATTAACGGAATAGATAAAGAGAGAAAATCTAATAGAAAAAAAAAATTAGAAATAACATCCTAAAGAGAGACGAAATTTTTGGGTAAAAAAGATAAATTTTTTTAGAAATAAGTAAAGATCTTAAAAGTTTAAGAAGATTGAATTAGGGTAATTTTTCCTCATTCAATAGTTAGAGTTATTAAGTTTAACATCTCCACCCATATATTGGACCTTCACCTATGGACATTCCATAGAGTTTGTTCTTCCAATTCACATGAGCTTCTAACAAGCCAATTGGATAGCTCAAATAAGAGATATAGCATAGATTTGGACTAAGATATAGAAGTTGGACCGATAACCCAAAAATCATTAAAATGTGACCAAGCCTTCCATGAGATGTAAATTTCAGCCAAAGCAAAGGAAATTAGCAAGAATGAGCCCAAATTTAAGAGAAAAACCAAAAAAAAATTATGTGATGAAATAATAGTGTAATAATAATAAAGATTAGGTCACATGGCATTAAGACAAAAATTCAGCAAGTGGTATATTCTACACTCATAATTTTAGCAAGTGGTATAATAATACATGGCATTAGAACAAAACATTCATATCCTACACAAATAATTTCAGCCAAGCAACGGAGATTCAAGGGTTAGAAATTTGCCACTTAAAAAAGCAAACCTATTATACTTGTGTGAGACAAAAGAAAAAAAAAAGAATCCCTAAATCAAAGGGGCCTTGTCCCTTATCTTAAGAACATTTTATCATGATTTTTAAAATACAAATATTCTTTTGCTATGCATATCTTGACTAATGGAGAGGAAGACAAAAAAATGAGTTGTCTTTCCTCAAAAAGCAATCAAGTGCATCCTAATTGTGATAAGGTAGACCCATGATCATGAAAGGAGGACTACTTCATAGTTTATTTAAGTAAGAACCACCCTTATAACATTAGAATTTCGTTCAAGTGAGGGAGAGGAAAAATAGAAGTAAGGTAGAGTGAGAAAAGAAGAGAAAGAGAAGAGAAAAGAAGAGAGGAAGGAAGAAGAAAGAAAAGCCTAGAAGACCAAATACTCAAGGTAAGTTAGCTTAATCTCCACTTGAATCTATCTTTTATCTTCATCCTTGGAGTTCAAAACTCACCCTCCTTCTCTTATTCAAGTTGTTGGAAAAGATAAGAGAATGGAGGAATCTTGATACTTTCTTCAAGAGGAAACAAGGAAAAGAATTCACTAAGTGAATTAGGGAGATCATTAGGTAGGTTTAACAATATTTTTTTTAAAGAAAATTTTTAAAATTAGAAACATTTATATAGGATTTTGATCCTAGAACTTTGATGAAATTTACAATATTTGTTACTTTGATGATTGACCATGGATGTTGCTATATCATGTTACATGTTGATCTTGCATGTGATGTATGTTTGAATATTTAGATTGGTGTGGAAGTTCTGCATAGGTATGGCTATGGGTGACAAAATTTTAAGATTTTTATGCTACTATTTTGTATATTTAAATGTGGTAAAAAAAATTAATGGAATATGATTAGATGTAAATGAGGAAGAAAATAGAAGAGGACATAATAAAATGATGAACTAAAACCTTAGAAAATGTCTGGTTAAGAAACTAGATTTCGGAGTAACTAGTGAAGCTTTTCTTTTTCAACGTTTAGAAAGAATCGATTAGGAATTAAAAAAAACGGTTAACATGAAAAATATAGATATATATCTCACGGATTTTTAGCCACTGGAATCACTCAATTTGGAGTCTATATGAGGTAGATATAGTGAGATAAGTGAGCAGTGGTTAGAAAATAGTTAACTAGGGAAGAATTTGTTAGGAAAGTTTCTGTATTTGAATTTATGAAAAAAATTTGTAGGGATATAAAATAACTAGTTAACATAAAAAATATAAATATATGTCTCACGGAAATTGAGCCACTGGAATCACTCAATTTAGAGTTCATGAGGGAGATATGGTCAGATTAGTAAATAGAGGTCAGAACCTATTCAAAAAATAATAATGTTTAATTTGAGGAAGTAATATCGCCACCATTCTTTAAGATTTCATTACAATGTTCAACATAATAGTTTTAGATAATTGTTTAATCTTTAAATGTACACTAATATCACCTAATTCGGAGTTAAAATGAGGGAGTTAAGCTCTAATTAGTGAGAGAAAGTCAAGCAGGATGAAAACCTGCGTCAGGGAATAACACAACATAGAGCATGTCCATGTTCCAAGACACGGCCAGGCCGTGTACGATGCTGAAAATGGCATTTTGAAACCTAAAGCATGGCTGTTTTACAAGAAATAGCAAAACCGTATTATAGGATACGTTTAAGCTGTGTTGGAAGCTGGTAAAGCTTATTTTTAACATTTTTTCTATTTTAAATGAACCTCATTAACTATAAGATAATAATAGAAATCAAATTGAAAAAGAATTTCGTATTAAATTTTTAAAAACATGTAATGGAAATGATATAAGTAGGAACAAAGTGACTAGAGGCCATGCATAAAGAAAATGTAGAGATAAAAATAATATTTAAAAAAAAAGAATCTTATAAATAAAAATAATAAATGACTAGCGTATGCCATAGCCATTGCTATTGCATGAACTCCTTACCATCTTAAGTATGTAATTTTTGACATGTAAATATTTTAAAGTGATATTTAAAAATGATTATGTTCATGGCATAATTGCAGTTTTCAAATAATTTTTTATAATGATTATGCTTTGATGTTAAATTATGGCATACGAGCATAATGAACATACTTGTTATTGAAATCATATTTTTAGCTATTAATGTAAAAAGAAAAGAAAAGAAAAGAAAAGAGACAAGCACGGTCACATGGCGATTCGTGTGGTGCACCAGTAGGGGACCTCCTACCAACGGCTATGATTATGTTAATGAGAAAAAAAAAGTGGACCACGTTGGACGGAGCGAGAAAAGCCCATATTGGAGAGTAGAAAGTACTCACCCTGACCAGGGTAGCTTGATATGAAAATAAGTTGATAGCCATCATATGATATTTTGAAAATAGTTATTCATGCCATCCATGTCATTACTGTACGATTTTCATGTGCATAGATAAAGTGCATTTATGTGACCTAAGGTAATTGTTATAGTTTATACAGATGAACATGACATGATAAACTATATTGATAATAATTATGATTTATTGTTGAACCTACTAGGATTTAATTCTCACTATATTTGCATATCATGTTCAGAAGACTAAATATGCAGATATTCTCTATGACCGACTTTTAACGTACGTTGGGTCGAGTTGACTAAGATTTCGGGTAAGGTGCAACCACCTGCACCCGTATCCCCGAAACTGGTCAATAGGGATGAATAAGATGTATACATATATGTGTTTGAATTTTTGTACAAATTTTTTTAATTATTGATGTGTATATGAACCCAGATTTGTTTCAGTATGATTGTTATACTATAAACTTTAATTATGCTTGGTTAATTTAATCGAATGTTATTATGAGTAAAATAGTTAGAAATAAAGAAGTAATGACTTCATAAAATTTTACAAATATATATATGTGTAAAAAAAATAGAGTTGTTACAACATTTTTCTTAAATTTTTCATTAATCTTTTACGCATATATATTGAATTCAATATCCACTACTAGAAAAATCCTGTTTCGAGACAGAATTTTTTTATCTCTAAACAGGGAAAATTTCGTCTCTAAAAACGCGGTTGCTAAATTTTAGAGATGAAATTTATATTCTGTCTCTAATTAGAGACGAAATATTTTCGTCTTTAAAAGTAATATATCCGTCTCTAAATTTGGTTAGAAATTCTGTCTCTGCAGAGATAGAATATTCCGTCTCTGTCCCTCCCTCGAGTCAGAGACAGAATATTCCGTCTCTGATTTCAGAGACGAATTATTCGTCTTTCATTTTAGAGACGGAATATTCTGTTTCTAATATCAGAGACAAAAAAAATTATGTCTCTAATATCAGTAATATATTAAAAAATATTTTAAAAAATTTCAAACCTATCAACCAGCAACCAGTATAAGCCAACAGCCAAAAACTAAACATTTCAAGCAGAAATATCAACATAAATTTTAAATAATGTCAAACCTCTTATCATCCAGAAACATATCAACATAAATTTTTAATAATCCCATACCTATTATCATATAAATAATTACATGACATGAAAAAATCAGCAATCAAACACTTTTGCATTATTAATACATAACACAAAGTCATAAATAACACAAACTATCATGATCCATCAACAGCATTACTATTTTACTCATTGTTATTATTCTCTTCTTCTCTAGGTGGAGACGAGGACATTCTTATACTACCATCTATCATGAGACACCGAAACATCCGATCCCATTCCTCAACCTTTTGCTTTAAGTTTAACATAAAATTTTCATCTTCACTCTGTTTGAGCCGTGCAGATAAAGCCTCAATTTTTACATTCATAACAGAAGAGAAACTTGTTGAGACTTCATCAGAAGCGGAAGACCTAGAAGAGGAACTTGCTGCCAATACATTATGTGCTTGAGATCATAGTTCATATATCCGTCCTTTATTGTTCATGCCATCAACTACATCTAAATAAACAACATTATCTGAATGTTGGGTGGAGTGTTGGCTAGAACCCTCATCGCTCTAAGATTCGGACTGTCTCTCAGCTATTTTTATTCGATACATTTTCTGAAAAAATAAAATTATTAAACAAAATGAATATTTGTAAAGAAATGAAAATAAAATAATAGTGACTACATACTACAATTCTTCCTTGCTGGTTGTTGAACCACCCCGATGACTTCCCTTTGGGCCGGTGAAGCTGCTCATACAACTTAAAACATGTCGGTTCTTTATTCATTTACACCCTCTAAAATAATAAAAAGTTAAGTAATATTAAAGTAAGAACTTAAATCACTATATATTTGACAGAAATTACTTACCATTCTTTTGGCATGCTCTCATGCAGATATAGACCATCCACTATGTACATTAAGTCCTTCTTTGGAAAGTCTATTTTGTTTTTTTGTTTTGCTTTATCTTGCCAGCCTTCACTATCCCATTCAGCCCTTAACTGTTGTAGCTTCTCTATTGGAATCCAAGCATCCTTGTCCTCATCGCTATGCAACTTAAACAAAGTATTTTTTAGAGCTGTTGATCCCCTGCTGTCAAATGACCTTTTAATATTGTGCTCATCATTGTCCAATCACTTAAAATTTGCCTAAACAAAAAAAGTACACAAATTAACATAACATTCACATATTTTTAAAAAAGATATCAATAAATATGATAGGAAATGTTACATATTACTTTGAACTCCTCGAACCACATTTTAATGGTATTGTTGTCTACTTTTCCCCAACTGGACCAAGCACCTTCAAATTTTTTCTTGAAAATCGTTGTGATGACACCTCTTGTTAAGATGTCAGGATAAAAGTTGAAAGTATAGATATCAATTTAAATAAATATACTGATAAAAAAGAATACACACATATTATTTACGTGTTCTCAGATGCAGATCTAATCCAAATTCGACTATCTATGTCCCTTGTTCCCCACTGAATAGTCTGTGGTGTGAAAGGAACTGACTCAACATTTGGACATGCGGATGGATTAGGAGATGGAGCATATATGGTATATATAGGTGGGGTAGGGGCAACTGTACTAGAAAGATGAGAAGATGAGGCATTGCAATGCGTTGCTTGTGAATAGGAAGATGGTGTAGAAGTATGACCTTTTATATATTTAAAAGAAAATTTCATATTTTTAACAAATCTTTATATTTCTTAAGTTTATTTTCTTTTTAATTTTTAAAGACAATATAATTTTTAAAATAATTTGTTCAAAATATTAAAATTTAAAAATATATTACAATAAATTCAAAAAGAAAATAATCCAAATTTTCAAAAAAAAATTGTTTATTTATAAATTTATTTTCTATTTAAAAATAAGACTAAAAGAAATTCTGGCGTGAGTTTTTGTTTTCTTGGATAAAAATTTCTTCTCTTATGGTAATTATAGATAAAATGATATTTTTATAATTTCTTAATAGTATTCTATGACATAAAATATAAAAAATATGATTTAAAACACACTTATATTTAATAGAAAATTTCATTTACCTCTTTTAACCTCATATTTTTTATTTGCGAATAATAAACACCTATACACACACACAAATGTATATATATATATATATATATATATATATATATATATATATATATATATATATATATATATATATATATATATATATTTATATATATTGATCAAAATTATACTACATCCAAAATTAAGCGTACATATATTTATTGGGAAGACATGTCTTTATTTTTCATAAATGTTTATTTTTTTTTTGAAATTATTAAATTATTTCTCATAATATTAATAAAATATATCTATTCATCAATTCTGAAAACTGTTAAATAAAAGTAATTATGAAAATTTTCTACAATAAAATATATCTACTCATCATTTATCTCTTTTAACTTCTTTTTTTCATTTCACTTTTTTCTTTTTTATAAGTTTTTCAAGATAAAATCATCTCCTATATAGAAGAGAATCTGTATATCGTGAGAATAAAAATTATAGTCAATTATATCAACCAAATACAATAAATTAATGTAAGGGAATATTGATTTCCATTCCATCAATTTATTTTTACAAATTAAGCGGAACTTAAATTCCCCCCCTAACGATGATTTTATATATATAATCAGCGTTAGAAGTAAAATTTAAATTTCGCTTAATTTGTAGAAATAATTATGTAGTATATATATATATAAGAAATAATTATGTAGTATATATGTACATATGTATATATATATATATATATATATATATATATATATATATATATATATATATATATATATATATATATATATATATGTACATATGTATATACATATATATATATGTATATACATATGTACATATGTATATATACATATATGTATATACATATATATATATATGTACATATGTATATACATATATATACATATGTACATATATATATATGTATATACATATATGTATATGTATATATATACATATGTACATATATATATATATATATATATATATATACATATGTACATATATATATATATATATAGATATATATAGATATGTACATATGTATATACATA